>CM021100.1:172415761-173015761 GCA_007115665.2 Sequoiadendron giganteum | reverse complement strand
GGAATTAATTTCATTTTTGGATCATACAAAATAAATACTTTCCATAAGCAAATAACTGGCAGGGGACAATGTGTTTTCCAACACTGCAACAAATGCAAGCATTTTATTTTTTACAATCACATGAAAAAGGAAAAGCTTCCATCTACACTCTACGAAATCATTGTTCTAAATTTGAAAGTGGACTTCATTTCTTTTTTGGAGCATGATAAATCAAAACTTTTCATAAACGAAATAACTGATAAGGGACAGTGTGTTTTCCAACACTGCAAGCAATGCAAGAATTTTATGTGTTCCAATCACATGGAGAAAGGAAATACACCATTTCGAGTCTACCAAATAGTCGTTCTACAAAAATTCATAGTGGACTTAATTTCATTTTGGGAGCATATGAAATAAGCACTTTCAATAACCAAAAAACTGATGGGACAATGTGTTTTCCAACACTGCAACCAATGGAAGAATTTTATTTGTTATAATCACATGAAGAAGGGAAATCTACCATCTCCACTCTACCAAATCATTGTTCTAAAATTTAAAGTGGACTTCATTTACATTATTGGTCATAACGAATCAAATACTTATTGTAACAAAATAACTCACAAGGGGCAAGGAGTTATGAAACACTGGAAACAATGCTATCATTTAATTTGTTCCAATCACATGAAAAAAGGAAATACAGTCAACAAAATACTTGTTCTACAAATTGAAAGTGGACTTCATAACAACATTGTGTTCAAACTTATGAAAATAGTATATCTGTTCACCATAATTGTTCAATAATAAAATAATTACAGAGGGCCATGAAAAGTCTCATCTAAATGTATAACAACATAGGGTTGAAACATATGAAAAAGGTATATCTGTTCACCATAATTATTCAATAATCAAATAATTAGAGAGGGCCATGAAAATTTTGATATAAAATTTATAATAGCATAGTGTTCAAACATATGAAAATGGTATATCTCTACACCATAATTGTTCAACGATCAAATAATAAAACCTACAATATAGAATCAGTATTCCGAGCCTATCTCATCATATTGTATGCTGCCTATTCTTTGCAATTGAGTTCAAGACTGCATAATACATGGAACGTTTCTTAGGGTTCTTGTTTGTTTCAGGAGGGGTGATTCCAATTCCATGAACTCTCATAGATGATGAATGCAAGACATCAGATTTCTTCATAGGCTGTGCTTTGTCCTTGGCATGTTTAACACCTTCAGCCTATAAAAAACAATTAATCACAATTAATGTATGGATGGAAACAATATAAGATAGTATGCAATATATAGAAACATATCATTTATGTGTACCTCTGGAACAAAATGCTTCATCTCAGAGAGCTTCCATATCATGAATCTGCCCACGCACTCTTCGACGGTCTTTGTGCCAGGACATGGAAAAGGCACATAGTGCTCACCAACAAAGGCCTCAACAATGCTAACTCTTAGACAATTTTATGGGTGAATAAATAGCTTTTATCCTTTCTATTGACAAAATGTACAATGCGTTTGGCAACCCATTTATATTGCCTCAAAAGATCAACGTGATCACTGACCTTAAAAGTGATGCCCTTGAACTCTATCATCTATTCATCCACAGGATTTGGCTGCAATGGAAATTTCATTGATGTGAATCATAATAGAAGGAATATTAAATCATTCATAAATAAATAAGAATATAGAAGTATGTAAGTGTGTTGGGTCTATTACCGATATAGATGGTAGGCTGTTTGTCTCCCAGTCCCCATTTCCATCTTTATTGACATCTCCCCCTTGTAGGCCATCACTCTCCTCATCCCCATGTCCATATTTATTACCCTCTCCCATTTGCAAGCCAGTGTTTTCCCTATCCCCATGTCCATATTTATTGGCATCTCCCCCTTCCAGGCTAGTGCTCCTCATCCCCATGTCCTTATTTATTACCCTCTCCCACTTGCAAGCCAGTGTTGTTCCCATCCCCATGTCCATATTTATTAGAATCTCCCATTGCAGGCCAGCGCTCTCTGAATCCCCATGTCCTTCTTTATTGCCCTCTCCCACTTGCAAGCCAGAGTTTTCTCCATCCCTATGTCCATCTTTGTTACCCTATTCTACTTTCAAGCCACTGTTATCCCCGTCCTGGTGTCCATATTTGTTACCATGTACCACTTGCCTAGTGCTCTCCCCATCCCATGTGTCCATCTGTGTTACGCCGTCCTACTTGTAGGCCAGTGCTCTCCCCATCCCCATGTCCATCTTTATTTCCCTGGCCCAATTGTAGGCCAGTGCTCTCCCCATCCACATGTCCATATCTATTATCCTCTCCAATTTCAATTGCAACCACATGGCCAATTAGGTCAAGCCCAACACTTTTTTCATCCTTGCCCTGTGATACTAGGAATTCAAACATCACTTCAAATTTAGTTGCATGCAACCAATTCATTGAAATAATCAAAACAAACATTGAATAAAAGAGTTCAAATTAAGTATTTCTTCTACTTTCTCCATGCCAAGGCACCTTGAAAATTTTGACTATGTGCACTCCTTCTTCTTCTTCTTAATGGTAGGCAATGGGTTCAGAGGAACAACATCATCTTCTTCTCCCATGGCCTCCACTTCGTCTTCAAAATCAAGAGTATCCTATTCAAAGGCATGAATCTATTGTTTATCATTGCCTTATAATAGAAGCAATTGAAATGTCACATCAAATTTAGATGCATGTAACCAATTCATTGAAATAATCAAAACAAACATTATATTCAAGAGTTTGAAATCATCCTTTCTTCTTGTGAGGGCGTGAGGAAACTTTCAACCCTATATGCTCCTTATTCTTCTTCTTCTTCTTCTTCTCAATGTTATACACCGGGTTGGGAGGAACAACATCATATTTTTTGTCCATGGCATCCACTTTTTCTTCTAAATCAGGAGTATCCTGTTTGAGGGCAGGACTCTATTGTACATCATTTCCCTGTTATAGAAGGATTTGAAATGTCACATCAAATTCAAATGCATGCAACCAATTCATTGAAATAATCAAAACAAACATTAAATATAAAATCTTGAAATCATCGTTTCTACTCATTTCTTCTTGTGAGGGCATGAGGAAATTTTAAACCATATAGGCTTCTTCTTCTTCTCAATGTTAGACAAGGGGTTGGGAGGAACAACATCATCTTGTGCTTCCGTGGTCGCTGCTTCATCTTCTGAAACAACAATAACCTACAAGGGAAGCACTTTGTTGATCCTCCTTGTTGTGTAATAGGAGGAATTGAAATGTCACATAAAACTCAGATGCATGTAACCAATTCATTCAAATAATCAAAACAAACATTAAACATAAGATTTGAAGATCACCATTTCTTCTTCACAGGGTGCCTTGAAAGTTTTAACTGTGTACGAGGCTTCTTCTTAATGTTACACATCGGGTTGGGAGGAACAACATCATCTTTGCCTTTCCTGGGCATAACTTCCTCTAGCGAATAAACACTACTCTGGTGGGTAGCAGGAATCGCTTCTCGACCATCACCCTATCATGTCATGTAAGTTAATGTTAAGTTAACCTTGTATGCCACCAAAAAAAAAAAATGAACGAACCAAAATTCAGATTTAGCAGTTCAATTTGACATTACCATTCCTTCGTTTCTCTTTCTCTCCTACAATTGTGATATTTTTTGCCTTCTCTGCTCCTTTTTCTCCTCACTGTTGTATAACGCCATTCGCTTCTTCACCTCGTCCTTTCCTTTTTGGGGAAGTTGAAGGAAGTTATGTTTCCCATACTTTTGATAGACACTTTGAATAACATGATTCTGTTGGAGATGCTTTCATAGATTCATTTGGTACTCCATATTTTCTACCTTCTTTTGAAGGTACTCTTTCAATTTATCAGGGGGAGGAGGGGGCGTTTTGCTTCCCCCTCAATGCAGTTCGGCCACGCTTTGGTGGCGCCAGAATAAGAAGGTGGTGATGCTGAATCCTATGCATGTTGAACACTCTCCAATCATGATATTTCCTCGTACATTCTCCTAAAATACAACAATATACATATCTACCATTCTCCACTTCTCTTTTGTATTCAGCAACAACCAAAACAACAAATTTAGAAAAAAAAATCTCTTAATATATTTGATATTAAAATAATTTGAATGCACAATATATACACACAAAAAAATGACGCAATAATTGACTTATTAAATTTACCTTCCCATCCAGAAAGTAACCCCTTTCTTCATTGCATCCCTCTCCATCCTTAGCATCTCCCTTTGCACGCTCTTCCTCGCTTTTGTGGACTATGGAAAGAGCATGATGATCTCCCCGACTATCGTCCTGAATTGAAGGAACCATATATTGTCAAAATCAGAATATTTGTAATAGACATGATATTTTCTAACCAAAATTGTAAAGCATTTTGATTGACGCATTGGAAGGAAGGGGAATTGGAAGTTCACAATCAAATATCGAACACATTGCTTCCTTAGGGTTCAACATTTTCCTCAAACGAGGGGACTTCCTATGTACCGCAGTTGTTGCCTCTTGATTAAAACATTCCCACTTATGCGAGATTTAAATTATACATTTGATTGCATCTTGTAATTATTGGATCTGACATGCACATTTGGGGAACGCGGCTGCCCTGAAGAAGATGCACCAATAGACACCCTTTCAGGTGTGCTATCCACCTCAACAACATTCTTCGTTATACGAAGCACATTTCATTTTATAGAATGCATCCTTGGTTTTCTCTAAATTATAAAATTGTTGCAAGTGTTATGGATAGTTAAAGTTCCAAAATTTATTGCACCATTTGCAGTAAGCAAGCATATCTTTTCTCAATCATAAGAAGAATTTCAAACACATATTTTACTATACCTAAGACTTGTGATAAATTTTGAAGTTCCCTTTCTTTACATTCTTTATGTTTAAATAAAAACATGTTTTCAATACATTCATATTGTCAACAAAATTGTAGGTTGGAAAAGAGATGATTTTATGAAACGTAAAACCCACAGAATTGTAAAATGTTATAGAAGTAACCCACTGTGTTTTGCAACATGCAATAATTTTGTGCATTTAATTTTTTCAATCACATGAAGATACTCAATTGCAATTTAAACCATAACTAACAGTTGTAATTGTTGGAGGTGCCCTTTTATTACATTCCTATTGTCTAAATAAGAAAAGCTTCTCAAGGCATTCAAACTGTTATGTGTAATTTGAGGTTGGAAAACATAGGGTGTTATTAATCTTGCAACCACAAACTATTCTAAAACACTTTACAAGTAACAACCCTATTGGTTACTCGCCCCACCTCAATTTGGTATGTTTTGTGGTAGTCTTGAGAACATTTAGCTTTCTAGATAGCAATATTGTAATGAATTTGGAAAACAGAGGACACTAAGAAACCTGCAAGTCCTCCCCATCCTCTCAAGTGTTTAGATTTAAATATGCAAATTGAAACAACTGACAAACCACGTTGTGTTTTCCAATCTGCCATTATTTTGTGCATTTCTTTGGTTCAACTATATGAAGAAATTCAAATACAATTTATATTGTAAGTAGGAGTTATTATATATTTTTAAGGTGAACTTAATTACATTATTAGCGTGTACAAATCAAAAGGCTTCCAAGACATTCATACTGTCAATATAATTGCAGCTAGAGGATACATAATACTATTTCCTTTTTCCATGTGATTGGAACACATAAAATGCTTGCATTGCTTGCAGTGTTGGAAAACACACTGGTCCTTGTCATTTATTTTGTTTATGAATTTTTTTGATTTCTCACGCTACAAAAAAGAAGTTGTTGTGCAGTTTTTACACACATGCCCCACTGAAAGTAGGGACCCCCCCTTTTTTCCTGGTCTTTTGGCTCTTGTTTATGTCCCTGCTGTTTTTGCTTGTCTTTGAAAATCTTGACATTTTGGTATTTGGTGTTGTGGTCCTTTGGTTGCGGGATTTGATTACTGTGCACTGTTCCTAAATGCTTGTCCTCTTTGTAAAGCGCCCCTATTCTGAGTTAATGATTATGGAGTCTCGTGGATGTTCTCTCTAGAAGTGGGTTCCCTTTCCCTTTGTTTGTCCTTGGTGTTTCGTCTGGGTCATAGGAATTGTTATTTTCCTCCTAAGACTTTGTTTCCTTTCCTTGGTGGGTTCGAGTGTGAGATAGGACTGAACTTTGAACTTTCACAAAGTTCATGGTTTGGTTTCCATTCTCGTTCTGGTTCCAGCTCCGCTTCCTGTGTCCTTGTTTTCTTTGTTGTTTAGCCTTTGGGTAGGTTCTTCCCCTTAGGTCTGCTTTGGTTTTCCTTTTTCCTTCATTATTTTCCTTTCGTTAGAGGTAGAATCGGGATGGGAACTAAACTTGAAACCTTTGCAAGATTCATGTTTCAGTTCCAGTTTCGATTACGCTTCTACTTCTTGTGTCCTTGTTTTCTTCGTTGTTCGACCTTTGGGTTGGTTCTTCCCCTTAGGTCTACTTTGGTTTTCCTTTCGTCGAATATGAAATTGGGATGATACTAAACTTTGAACTTTCAGAAAGTTCATGATTCAGTTTTCGTTCTAGTTTCAGTTCCAACTCTACTTTCCATGTCCTTGTTTTCTTCATTGTTTAGCCTTTGGGTTGGTTCTTCCCCTTGGGTCTTCTTTGGTCTCCTTTTTTCTTTTGCTTCCTTTCCTTCACCAGAACCTGAATCGGGGTGGGAATTGAACTTGGTACTTTGAAAGAGGTCCCATCTAGTTTTGGTTTTGCCTCTGCTTGTTTTGGTTACACTTCTACCTATTTTGTTTTCGCTTTTGTTTTGGTTTTGGTTCTGCCTCCACCTATTTTGGTTTCACCTCCGCCTCTTTTGTTTCTGCTTCTATTTTGTTTTCATTCCACTTCCATCTTGTTTTGGTTTCGCTTCCGCCTGGGCTTGCGCATGGTTTCCTTGCTTTGGGGATTCTGATGGATTGACTTGGATTTCGATGCTAAATGAATATTAACTATGGCCCTTTTGAATGCAAGCTAGATTGGGCAGGTTTTTGCTGTTAGGGCCGAAGGAAGGATGGGCACACTTTGAAGATATTGTGAGATCCATGAGATACAGCTAGGTACACTTTGTGGCCGCGGGCAGGTAAAATCCATCCATACACGAAAGGTTTGCTCATTGGAAATTCATCCAAGGTGGATGTGACATGGAAGATTTAAATTTGTTTGATTCGATCAGAGTCATTCGTAGTGCCTAGCTCGGTTGTTGATCAATGGCCCGTATTCAAACTCACATTTTGCGCATGCTACCATTCTTCTATTTCAAGCGGGTGAGGCATTAATGGCATATGTGACCTGCACGGTTTATTTTATCTCGATTGGGATTTTTAGAGATCCCAGGTCGATCTAAGGAAGGTGCCTTATGCATTCAATGTTGGGCAGTGATTTATTGTAGGCTGTTTGGGCCGATATGGTTGGTGGCGGACCTTCTTTGTAACCCTAGCTCAAGCTGGCACAGGATGAAATCTCTATAAGTATGGCATGTCGCCTCATTTGTAAAGGGTTAGACATTTATTTAATTTGTTAGAATTAGATAGAAGACATACTAGAAGATTAGAGTAGAATGTTAGAGTTAGAAGTTAGTCATATTTTACACAAATGTTGTAACAAAATATCAGAATTGTTGCTATTACTGGTGATTCAATGCAAGTGAAGACATTGTGTTATTATTGGTGCCTTCTTTGGATTGATTAATCTTGCATGGTTCTTATTCTATCTTTAAAATTTCTTGGAAATGTCTGAATGCATTTTAGATTTAGAGCTTGGGGTGTAGTAGCAATCTTTGGTTCATACTTTGGGTAGCTTCTTGATTGTGGGTTTGTTGCACAAGGTCAACCTATACCCGATATTGGTATGCTTAGTTCAATTATGGGCATTTATCTAGTTCGATTGAATGAATGTCCATGATCTAAAAATATTTAATTCCTCTTAAGATTGCACTGTTCCTATGAGATTCTAGGTATATAGCCTGGGTTGATCAGAAATTAGTTTTTTGATGGATTGGTCTATTCCAAGCATTTCATCATTAGTATTGTTGATCCTAGGAGTAGCTTTAATCTTAGGATTTTTGAAACCCTTTATCTTTTGTTATTTCTTTGATCTTTGGTTAAACCAAGAATTCGAGGATCATTATATTGCAAAAATTTGATAAGTTTGGAGTCTCAAGTACTTATTTTTTTAGGTCCCTTCGTGATTACCAAAATTTTCACATTTATCATTGAGTTTTTTTGTTGTAATTCATGACCTGACACCTGAGAGACCTTGGGGTTATCTCTTTTTCAATAGAGATTGACCTTTCAAGAGAGATAGGATACTATATATATTATGTCTGAGTTGTTATTGTGCATAAAACACCATCAATAGGATTGGCAGTAGAAGGAGGGCCGAATAAGAAAGCTGGAGCATTTTCTAAATGCCCTCTCTTTTGAGAGACTCAGAAGGAGAACTAGATCTACACTAGGATAAGGAAAAGAGTTTCAAGAACTACCACCTCCAACTAGGTCAAGAAGGACGAAAAGAAGGGAGGATTCACCATCCATCTCATCATTTCCACCATCCTCACCCTCATCCTCCTCATCTTCATCTGATTTTGAGGCTAGTTCCATTCGAACACCTCAACCATTCATCAACCAGTCATTTCCACCTCCACCAACACCTATGGATTTCTTGGCAAATAACCCATCTCCTCTATCCTTCAACAACTACAATGTTATGCCCAACAACCCTGAGCATTTTTGCTCTAAGTTTCACACAAATGACCCTAATAGAACAACAAAGGAGCATATTAGGATTTTTCAGAATTTTCTAAGGGATAGAGGGATTAATCATGAAGATGTTGCTTGTAGTATTTTCCCTTATTCTCTAAGAGAGGAGGCATTTTACTAGTACAATCATTTAGCTATTGCATCCATTCATAATTGGATTAAGCTTGAGGCTGCATTTCTATAGAATTTTAAAATCCCTATCAGTGTTAATGAACTCTTCATGCAATTTACAAGGGTTAAGAGAGAAGTTAATGAGCCTATCGGGTCACTCAACAATAGATGCCACCGTGCATACACTAGGCTGCAAGCACCTTATGCTATAGATGATGTCACTATCTTAGAGGTATATTTTGAAGCCCTTGATAGTCTTACATCCACCTTCCTTAAGTGGAGAACTAATCCCCCAACTACCTTGCTCACTGCATATACAGAGGCTATTAAGGTCAGTATAGATCTTCGACAACACTTGTCGGACCCCTACCATATATGGGACTATTTTCTCATCTTGGGAAAGTCCAAGCTCTTAATCAGGTGCTGACTAATCACACTCCCATTATGAATCCCATCCACTAGTTTCCTTTGGTTCCACACCCAAATCATCCAATAAGTCAGGCTCACCCAATGCCTAGTTATCCCTAGCAAAATTCTAATCAACCCCTTCATCCATAGTCACTGGTTGGTTTCCCTACATATCTATAGAACTCTGAAGTTTTGAATCAGTCTATGGGTCCTGGAGGAGTGTTAGGATACCCCCCAAATAATGTGAATTCACTGCCTTACAATAGTCTTGATATGGAGAGGTTAGATGAGCTAACTGAGCAAGTGAAGAAACTGAATATGGAGGTAACCCACTTGAGGAGCCAAAACAAAAAATTCCAAGTTGCTCATAGGAGCATGCAATGAAATTACAATAGAGAGAACTGAGATGTTGCACGAGGGAAAAACTTTGACAGAGGGCAGGATTCTGACATAAATCAGAGCTTTGATAGAGGACAACAAGGTGGAAAAGGGTTTGAAAGGAGACAAACACCTAGGTAGAATAGGCCATGGAACACCAGACCTAATAATGGAGGAGTCCCCACTCCACTAGATCAACCTTCCAATCAAGAAAAACCTTCGAGTGGAGTATATCTAGCTGAAGCAGCTTTGTTAGGGTGGTGCAAGCTTCATAGGACAAGTCAACACTCTGAGCTAGATTGTCCTGAATTTCAAACTCCTGCTTCCATCTTTCAGTATGAAGTATAAAACAACTCCACTGGTCAGGAGTTGGTACCCTCAAATTCTTATGATTCTCTAGTTTTGGTGTTGAATCACGCTCCTTTCCCAAGGGATGAAGAGAATGAACCAGAAGAGAAGTCAAGTGGCAAGAATGAGGAGACTGAACAAGTGTTCAACGAAGATGAAATTTCTTATTTGTTTAATGAAGGAACTAAAAATGATAATGGTCCCTTGGATAAGGAGGAAGCTGGTGTTGAAGAGGTACAGATGTTTCAACAACCTACAATAAATTATGATTTGAGGAATAAGCCTAACATGAATCCACCAGATGGGGGCCCATTTACTACATCTATTCCTCCAAACAATTTTACTACTCCACCAAACCCACATGCCAATAATAATCCATCTTACCCTTATGTGCCAACACAATACTTTGCAAGAGGAGGACAACCTGAGGCATCAAGAGGGAGCAAATTTTATTCAACAAAAGATAAGCAGATTGGTAATTCTAAAGAGACCCATGTCGACATGAATGTGGAACAATTAGGCAAATATGTGATTGAGGAACTCAGGAAAGTAAAGGCGAGTCTTTCTACTTTTGAGTTGTTAATTTTGTAATAAAATATCAGGTCTTGTCAACATATACTGTAAATATTACTCACCCACAAAACTTAAAACAACTATACCTACATCTAGAATTTATGAAAATGTCCATTAGTATTTTAACAAGCCATTCCAAGCCACAATTCATTAGATTAACATCATACTTTTGACTAGTAACATGACATAACAAAATCAATTTAGAAGTAACCAAAAAAATTGTTAGACAAAGAAACACAAGAGAGATAATGGAAGGAAAGCACCCCGATAAAAGACAAAAAAAAAATTGGTGTTAGTAACATTAAATCACAAGAAATAATGCTAGCCATAAAATGGATAGTTTGCACTATCAATGGTAATGCCCCATGGATACTAAAGATTGATATTGTCAGAACAACCACACAATATAAGTACTAAAGGTTCCTTGAACCTTCATAATGTGTTTCACATAACAAGAAATCCCAAGTACAATAATTTAAATGTTCTCGATAAGCTTGGAAAATTTCCACACCTAGAGGAAAATTGAGAAAATAAACCAAACTATAATGGAAGCACTTGTTAAGAATGTGGTTTCTTTCTAAGTTTATAAGATAAAAAGAAAAATGCTTTAAAATTTGAGGATAATCCATCATACCCAAAGATATGAAGGAGAGGATAACCTAATTTACCTAGTGCTTGCAGCCCGTTACTCCTCCAAAGTGTTTTTCAAAAATGCAAATAGAGTTTTTGGGGCCTATTTGGAGAGACTGAAGATAGACTATTATGAATATTTATTCTTTAATGCAACTAATGTTTTGAACAACAAGTATATGCACAAGTTTCATATTTTCTATCAATTGAAAAATGAGTAGGGGTCCAAGACCTAACAAGGTTCCAAAATATAGAAGATTTGAAAGTAAAAATGCTTGATGTGGAAAGTATTGAGTTGATTACTTCTTCATTAGAACTCAACAATCAAGATCAGGCTAAAGAAGCTAACGCTCGTGGATATTCCTTGTGTTAAATGACATCAAGAAAAAATAATATCGTGCACCTTTTTGCAATGAAAAGTAGCTAAAAGCTTTTAGGGGTGCATAAAAAGTATAGGAGATTCTTTGTGTGCCTTGCAATGGAGAACAACAATAGCAGAAAAAATTTAGATGATTAGAAACTACAAGAAGAAAATGTCAAATTGAGCAATTTTTTTGCGTACAAAAGACTTGAATCAAACTTTTAGTGAGAGAATTCTTCTTTGCAATTATAGAAACTTGATACTTTAAGCATAGACCTGGAAAACACAATCATGTCTAGAATTGTTTCTAAATAAAAGTTGAATAACTACAAATTGATATAAAACCATAAATACTAACTCTATTTATCTATGGGAAGTGACCTCTCAAATATGACACCCTTATTTTTATTGAAATAACATAGACAAATAATTTCAAGAAAGAAAATGTATTAATATCAAATACACTTGTTTTATGTTATTTCCAATGTTCCACGAGGATGCATCCCCCCAAAAAAACCACCCGTTTCTGAGATGGGGAGACGCCTAGGAAACGTCCCTCCGTCGTCCCCGCGCCGTCCCCCCATTTCTTTGCCATTCCCCCGAAGTCTCCTCCTGGAGGGAGACTTCTGGGAGACTTCTAGGAAACTTCTAGGAGACTTCCAGACGTCCCCTCCACCCAAGGAAACTCTAGGGAAAATTTTGGGAGACTTCCAGAGGCATCAAGCCATTAACCTAGAGCCATTTTCTATTAGTATTTACTATTTTGTACTCTGGTTTTGAAGTTTGAAGTTTGAACATTGATGATACAGTGATACTTGATTGTAATTATGATTCATGAATCATGATTATGAAACTCAAATTATAAAACATCTAGTTCTTGTTGCATTTTCCAATGTATATTTTCATTTTGATTTTCAATGTTCAATGGTTCACTAGTTCAATGAAATGATATATCATTGCAATGTGTTATTGTGTTTAAACTTTTAAGTTTTAAGTTTTGTTTTCATGTGTTAACTTTACTTATTCATTAGGCTTCTATAGTTATATAATTATATTGTTATACATCTTTTATAACTAATTTTTCAAGTACTATATGTATTTCAGCGCCACCCCCCCGCCACCCCCTACCACTGTCCTCCTGCCATCCCCAAACTTAGGCCCCCCGTCTCCCATCTCGAAAATGCGTCCCCCACCGTCCTCTCATCCCCATCCCCAAAACTCTATGGAACACTGGTTTTTTCTCACTCACAAACAATTTATTGTTTGACTGAATACTATCACAGAAAGTTCAATCCTCCCTACACATATGGGTCAACATCTTTATTAAAATAATCTTACATTATCTTCCCTTTAACACACTGATTAATATCTTCATTGAAACAGACTCACATGTAATGAGTAAATAATATCAAAACAAACAAAAGGAAAACTTAGGAGCGAATTATATTTTGTGAGCACAGTTGTCCTTCACTGCTCTCCCCTCTTCAACAGTAATCATGGCCTACGTTAGCCTCGGTGATCTTATCCAACATTGCACCCACTAAATGTCTTGTTTTCTTTTCTTCTTTGCTCCTCAATAGGAGAATTAAAAATACAGAGAAACCTCTATTTTGTGATATGGTTCATAGATGACGCTGTGAAACTGTGTGGTGATTGAGCAATTGACCGTAGAGTGGCTATTGAATGTGCTCTTAGCTGGCTAGACCGTAGAGTGCCTATTGAATATGCTCTTAGCCGGTTGGACCGTAGAGTGGTTATTGGGTACGCTCCTAGCTGGCTTCCCCCGAATTCCTACATGAGATGACTGAGGAATAGAATAATCATCTTGGAAGCCTGGGTTTGACAGCAAGAGCTGTATAGCACAAAGAATGTGCATGTTGTAGTGTGGGGAGACATAAGCCCACCCGACGGCCGAGCTGCTTCTACTACCGGCCATGATGTCACCGAAGTATTTGTTGCTATAACTAGAACCACTTCCACTGACCAAGCTGCTTCTACTGCCCAACCTGATGTCACCAAAGTATTTGTTGCTGTAACTGGAGACACTCCCATTGACCAAGCTACTCTTGGTGAAAGCACTCCCAGTGCCCACTGACTAACCTACTCCCACTGGAACCACTCCCACTGCCCAAGCTCATGTCAAATAAGTAATTGCTCAAACTGGAGCCTCTCCCAGTGCGGATTCCGTTGTCAGGAAAATACTTGTCGTTGTACGCAAAGTAGCTACAAAAGGTACAGGGGGATGACCAAAAGTCATTCTGGTTACAGTAAATATAGGGGGATGACCATGTACGGGAGAGATTGAGAGTAATTGAGTTGATTTTCAAGGTCTTTCGAACGTTTGCACAGTAGGGATGCATAATTTCCCTATTCCCATGGAAAATATACCTCAGTCCATTTACCTCTTTTGTACAAGCCGCGCAAAGTGTGCTGCAGCCAGAGGTTTTGATAACCGAGGTTGGTAACAATTCCAACCCCCATTCCCTGGTTTGCACAGTAGGGATGCAGAATTTCCCTATTCCCATGGCAAATATACCTCAACCCATTTACCTCTTTTGTACAATCCGTGCACAATGTGTTGCAGCAAGAGGTTTTGACAACAAGGGTTGACAACAATTCCATTAGTGCAAAATCTAATGGATGAAGTATGGAAGAATGCGAGACACAAAAATTGTGCGCTATATAGTCACATGGTTCGTTTCAAAGGTTTGCATAGTAGGGATGCAGAATTTCCCTATTCCCATGGCAAATATACCTCAGCCCGTTTACCTCTTTTGTACAAGTCGCACACAATGTGCTATAGCCAGAGGTTTTGAAAAATGGGGTTAACAACAATTCCATTAGTGTAGAATCTAATGGATGAAGTATGGAAGAAGGCAAGACAAATAAATTGTGCGTGTCATAGTCACAGGCTTCGTTTGAAAGGTTTGTGAAAAAAGGGATGAAGAATTTCCCTATTCCCATGCCAAATATACCTCAACCTGTTTACCTCTTCTGTACAACCTACACACAATGTGCTACAGCTAGAGGTTTTGACAACTGGGGTTGACAACAATTCCATTAGTGCTGAATCTAATGGATGAAGTATGGAAGAAGGCGAGACACATAAATTGTGTGCGTCATAGTCATAGGCTTCGTTTCGAAGGTTTGCCAAGTAGGGATATAGAATTTCCCTATTCCCATGGAAAATATACCTTAGCCCGTTTACCTCTTTTGTACAAGTCGCTCATAGCGTGTTGTAGCAAGAGGTTTTGACAACCGAGGTTGACAACAATTCCACTAGTGGAGAATCTAATGGATGAAGTATGGAAGTCTAAAGTGAGACACAAAAATTGTGCGCGTCATAGTCACAGGCTTCATTTCGAAGGTTTGCACAGTAGGGATGCAGAATTTCCCTATTCCAATGGCAAATATACCTCAGCCAGTTTACCACTTTTGTACAAGTTGCACACAATGTCCTACAACTAGAGGTTTTGACAACCGTGGTTGATAACAATTCCATTAGTGCAGAATCTAATGGATGAAGTATGGTAGAAGGCGAGACACAAAAATTGTGCATGTCATAGTCACAGGCTTCATTTCAAAGGTTTGCGCAGTAGAGATGCAGAATTTCCCTATTCCCATAGAAAATATACCTCAACCTGTTTACCTCTTTTGTACAAGCCGTGCACAACATGCTGTAGCCAGAGGTTTTGACAACCGAGGTTGACAACAATTTCATTAGTGCAGAATCTAATGGATGAAGTATAGAAGAAGGCGAGACACATAAATTATGTGCATCATAGTCACAGGCTTCATTTTGAAGGTTTGCATAGTAGGGATGGATAATTTACCTATTCCCATGGAAAATATACCTCAGCCTATTTACCTTTTTTGCACAAGTTGTGCACAACATGCTGCAACAAGAGGATTTGACAACTGGGGTTGACAACAATTCCATTAGTGTATAATCTAATGGATGAAGTATGGAAGAAGGCGAGAAACATAAATTTTGCGCGTCATAGTCACAGGCTTCATTTCAAAGGTTTGCATAGTAGGGATGCAAAATTTGCCTATTCCCATGGAAAATATACCTCAACCCATTTACCTCTTTTGTACAGGTCATGCACAACGTGCTCTAGCCAAAGGTTTTGACAACCGGGGTTGACAACAATTCCATTAGTGCAAAATCTAATGGATGAAGTATGGAAGAAGGTGAGACACAAAATATGTGCATGTCATAGTCACAGGCTTTGTTTCAAAGGTTTGCATAGTAGGGATGCAGAATTTCTCTATTCCCATGGCAAATATACCTTAGTGTGTTTAACTCTTTTGTACAAGCCACACACACCCTGTTGCACCTAGAGGTTTTGACAATCGGGGTTGACAACAATTCCATTAGTGTACAATCTAATGGATGAAGTATGGAAGAAGGCAAGACACGTAAATTGTGCACGTCATAGTCACAGGCTTCATTTCAAAGGTTTGTATAGTAGGGATGCAAAATTTCTCTATTCCTATGGAAAATATACCTCAGCCCATTTACCTCTTTTGTACAAGCCGTGCACAACGTGCTGTAGCCAGAGGTTTTGACAACCGGGCTTGGCAATAATTCCATTAGTACATAATATAATAGATGAAGTATGGAAGTCTAAGGTGAGACACAGAAATTGTGCGCGTCATAGTCACAGGCTTCGTTTCAAAGGTTTGCATAGTAGGGATGCAAAATTTCCCTATTCCCATGGAAAATATACCTCAACCTGTTTACCTCTTTTGTACAAGTCATGCACAATGTGCTACAACTAGAGGTTTTGACAATCGAGGTTGACAACAATTCCATTAGTGTAGAATCTAATGGATAAAGTATAGAAGGAGGCGAGACACATAAATTATGTGCGTCATAGTCACATGCTTCATTTTGAAGGTTTGCATAGTAGGGATGGATAATTTACCTATTCCCATGGAAAATATACCTCAGCCTATTTACCTCTTTTGCACAAGTTGTGCACAACATGCTGCAACTAGAGGTTTTGACAACAATTCCATTAGTGTATAATCTAATAGATGAAGTATGGAAGAAGGCGAGACACATAAACTGTGTGCGTCATAGTCACAGGCTTCGTTTCAAAGGTTTGCATAGTAGGGATGTAAAATTTCCCTATTCCCATGGAAAATATACCTCAACCAATTTACCTCTTTTGTACAAGTTGTGCACAACGTGTTGTAGCTAGAGGTTTTGACTACCGAGGTTGACAACAATTCCATTAGTGCAGAATCTAATGGATGAAGTATGGAAGAAGGTGAGACACAGAAAATGTGCACGTCATAGTCATAGGATTTGTTTCGAAGGTTTGCACAGTAGGGATGCAAAATTTCCCTATTCCCATGGAAAATATACCTAAGCTTCTTTACCTCTTTTGTACAAGCCACACACACCTTGTTGCAGCCAGAGGTTTTGACAACCGGGGTTGACAACAATTCCATTAGTGTAGAATATAATGGATGAAGTATGGAAGAAGGCGAGACACATAAATTGTGCATGTCATATTCATAGGCTTCATTTCAAAGGTTTGAATAGTAGGGATGAAAAATTTCCCTATTCCTATGGAAAATATACCTTAGCCCATTTACCTCTTTTGTACAAGCCATGCACAACATGCTGTAGACAGAGATTTTGACAATCGGGGTTGGCAACAATTCCATTAGTGCAGAATCTAATGGATGGAGTATGGAAGAAGGCGAGGCACAAAAATTATGCGTGTCATAGTCACAGGCTTGGTTTCAAAGATTTTCACTATAGGGATACAAAATTTCCCTATTCCATGCAAAATATACCTCAGCTCGTTTACCTCTTTTATACAAGCCGCACACAACATGCTGCAGCCAAAGGTTTTAACAACCGAGGTTGACAACAATTCCATTAGTGCATAATCTAATGGATGAAGTATGGAAAAAGACAAGACATAGAAATTGTGCACGTCATAATCAAAGGCTTCGTTTTGAAGGTTTGCATAGTAGGGATGCAGAATTTCCCTATACCCATGGAAAATATACCTTAGCTTGTTTACCTCTTTTCTACAAGCCACACATAATGTGTTGCAGCTAGAGGTTTTAACAATCGGGGTTGACAACGATTCCATTAGTGCAGAATCTAATGGATGAAGTATGGAAGAAGGTGAGACAAAAATTTTGTGTGTCATAGTCACAGGCTTTGTTTCGAAGGTTTGCACAATAGGGATGCAAAATTTCCCTATTCCCATGGCAAATATACCTCAACCCATTTACTTCTTGTTTACAAGCCACGCAAAACGTGTTGTAGCCAGAGGTTTTGACAACCGAGGTTGACAACAATTCGCTTAGTGCAAAATCTAATGGATGAAGTATGGAAGAAGGCGAGACACATAAATTGTGTGTGTCATAGTTGTAGGCTTCCTTTCAAAGGTTTGCACTATAGGGATGTAGAATTTCCCTATTCCCATGGCAAATATACCTCAACCCTTTTACCTCTTTTGTACAAGTCGTGCACAACGTGTTGCAGCCAGAGGTTTTGACAATTGGGGTTGACAACAATTCCATTAGTGCATAATCTAATGGATGAAGTATGGAAGAAGGCGAGATACAAAAATTGTACATGTCATAGTCACGGGCTTTGTTTCAAAGGTTTGCACAATAGGGATGCAGAATTTCCCTATTCCCATGGAAAATATACCTCATCCCGTTTACCTATTTTTAACAATCCGTGCACAATGTGTTGTAGTCAGAGGTTTTGACAACTAGGGTTGACAACAATTCCATTAGTGCAAAATCTAATGGATGAAGGTGAGACACAAAAATTGTGTGTGTCATAGTCACAGGCTTCGTTTCGAAGGTTTGCATAGTAGGGATGCAAAATTTCCCTATTCCCATTGAAAATATACCCCACCCTGTTTACCTCTTTTGTACAAGCCATGCAAAACATGCTACAACCAGAGGTTTTGACAACCAGGGTTGACAACAATTCCATTAGTGAAAAATCTAATGGATGAAGTATGGAAGAAGGCGAGACACATAAATTTTGCGCGTCATAGTCACATGCTTCGTTTCGAAGGTTTGCACAGTATGGATACAAAATTTCCCTATTCCCATGGAAAATATACCTCAACCCGTTTACCTCTTTTGTGCAAGTCGCGCACAATGTGTTGCAGCCAAAGGTTTTGACAACTAGGTTTGACAACAATTCCATTAGTGTAGAATCTAATGGAGGAAGTATGGAATGAGGCGAGGCACAAAAATTGTGCACATCATAGTCACAAGCTTCATTTTGAAGGTTTGCATTGTAGGGATGTAGAATGTCCCTATTCCCATGGAAAATATACCTCAGCCCATTTACCTCTTTTGTACAGGCCACGCATAATGTGGAACAACTAGAGGTTTTGACAACCGAGGTTGACAACAATTCCATTAGTGTAGAATCTAATGGATGTAGTATGGAAGAAGGTGAGATAGAAATTGTGCACGTCATAGTCACAGGCTTTGTTTCAAAGGTTTGCACATTAGGGATGCAAAATTTCCCTATTCCCATGGCAAATATAGCTTAGCCCATTTATCTCTTTTGTACAAGCCACGCACAACATGTTGTAGCTAGAGGTTTTGACAACTAGGGTTGGCAACAATTCCATTAGTGCAGAATCGAATGGATGAAGTATCGAAGAAGGACAAACACATAAATTGTGCGTGTCATAGTTACAGGTTTCATTTTGAAGGTTTGCACAGTAGGGATGTAGAATCTCCCTATTCCCATAGAAAATATACCTCAGCCCATTTACCACTTTTGTATAAGCCACACACAATGTGTTGTAGCCAAAGGTTTTGACAACTAGGGTTGGAAACAATTCCATTAGCGCAGAATCTAGTGGATGAAGTATGGAAGAAGGCAGGACACATAAATCATGTGCGTCATAGTCACAAGCTTCATTTCGAAGGTTTTCATAGTAGGGATGCATAATTTTCCTATTCCCATGGAAAATATACCTCATCCCATTTACCTCTTTTCTACAAGCCACACACAATGTGTTGTAGCCAAAGGTTTTGACAACCGGGGTTGACAATAGTTCCACTAGTGCAGAATCTAATGGATGAAGTATGGATGAAGGCGAGACACAAAAATTGTGCGTGTCATAGTCACAAGCTTCGTTTCGAAGGTTTTCATAGTAGGGATGCAGAATGTCCCTATTTCCATGGAAAATATATCTCAGTCCATTTGCCACTTTTGTACAAGCCGCGCACAACATGATACAGCCAGAGGTTTTGATAGCCAAGGTTGACAACAATTCCATTAGTGCAAAATCTAATGGATGAAGTATGGAAGAACGAAAGACACATAAATTGTGTGTGTCATAGTCACAAGCTTCGTTTCGAAGGTTTGCATAGTATGGATGCAAAATTTCCCTATTCCCATGGCAAATATACCTCAACCCATTTACCTCTTTTGTACAAGTTGCGCACAATGTACTGCAGCCAGAGGTTTTGACAACGGAGGTTGACAACAATTCCATTAGTGTAGAATCTAATGGATGAAGTATGGAAGAAGGCAAGTGGTGCAGGAGCACCTAGGCTAACCTTCATGTTTTGTCATTTTTGGCTTGTATCTGGCCTTAGCCAAGTCAGAGAGTTTGGGTATGTTTGCTTTAGACCTTAGATGGTCTTGTTTGGGTTTGGGCTAGGTGAATTAGTCATTAGGACTAAGGTCACACTATTTGCCAATGTTAGTAGGTTATGCTTTCTTAATATTTGTTGTTTAGGGGAGAGTAGACTCTTTAAGTTGTTCTAAACACTTTAAATGGTTGTAAAGATGCCTTAAGGCCATTTAATGTGTTGGTTCCTCAAGATCTTGAGGGAATGGTGGTCCTAAGAAATAGGATCAAGGCATGAAGGAAGATGCCAAATGTTATAAGGCAGTTTGCATAGTTTGTTACATGCAATCCGGTTGCCTTTGGATTCCCTTGGGAATAGGAAGTGGAGGAGTTCGACCAACTAGCCTAGAATCATGGAGTGGGCATCTAATATGACCCAAGACTCGAATCTCATGAGTAGAGAGTAGACAGAAAAGAGTTAGTTAGTTTTGTAATCAAGTTTTGTGTGAAGGAAAAGAAGGAGTTCTCCAAATTATGTGTTTTTGTGCTAGTACCGAGTGATTTTGAATAATAGTGACAGTGGATGGATCGAATATTTTGATTTGATGTTAGTACTGTGTTGATAGGATAGTTATAAGCCTTTTTCATTTGATAAAGAAGATAGTTTAGAGTAGACATTAGTGATTAGTTGAGTTTTGTGTTTTAGAGTTACTGCTGGTCCTGTCTTGACCAGTCGGTGCTTTCATGGCTCCCCCATGAAATCTTTTCTTGGGAAACACCTAAGGATGGGTGGAATGTTAGGGGAGTCAGTAGTGTATATAGTGTTAGAGTTAGGAAGCATGACAGAAGTGGAGAATCTTCTTTTAGTCATTGATCTCTAGGCATGCAGGTAGAGCCTGGTTAGAGAGCTAGAAGAGAAACATTAAGGGTTTCTTGCAAGGGAATGGAGTACAGTACGACCAAGTACGGTTCTAGGAGGGTTAGGAGTAGTTCTTGATGTGACAAGAGGATTGGGATCGTACCACTTCATTAGAGTAAGGTTGGAATAAGGAAACCAGTGTATTCCTAGAAATTAGGCCTTGTAACCCTACATACTCTAGGTTATAGGAATCTACTATATGGAGGTTGTCAGGCCAGAAGAACCATTGAGCCATTTAAAAATCCCAAAAGGGTACTTGAATATGCTTTTAGTTTTGTAAGGTCTTTGGAAGAATTTTGCAAGAACTAGCAAAAAGGGACTGGTAAGGACTACAAGGATTAGGCCTAATTGAGGTCTTCAAATGGTGGAATCTTGAACCCGGTCAGAAGAGGCCTAAAGATCCTTCTATGATGGTTCAAATTAGCAAAGTTATGAAGGTCCTGACAAGGATAGACACCCTTGCAATGAAGAATGAGGTTGGAGTGAAGATGTCACTTAGGGTTCTCTAAGTGAAGAAGAAGAAGATTTGAACTTGCTAAATGGTGTTTGTCCTCCAAGGTGAAGCACAAGAGATAGAACTCTTAGAAAAATGTTGAGATTGGAATTAGTTAATCATCTAAGCCAATTAGGACCTAGAGGAGACTAGGCTCCTAGGAGAGACAAATTGGAGTCTCTTAGTTGCAGTGCAAGCAAACCAAGGAGCACATACATCATATTGGTATCAGAGCTTGAATTGATCAGGCTTGTGGTGGATGTTGCAACCTACTAAATCAGTGGGAGAGAATACATCTGTGGAAGGTGCTACAATGGTGACTAATGCTAAGTTAGCTAAGAAGGTAGAGGAACAAGAAGAGGACAATAAGTCCCTAAGAGAAAGGTTGGCTCGAATGGAGCAACTCTTGGATGAAGTCCAAGAAATGGCAGACAGAGTAAAAGACAAAGTGGATCAGAAGGAAGAAGAAGAAGCAAGGGAAAAGGAAATAGCGTTGGAGGAGGAAGCTCCAACCCCAAACCCTGTGATTCCTGAAGAACCTTTCTTAAAGGCACTAAAAGCATTGAGTGGCAAAGCTTTGGAAGGTGTGCCATTATTTAGTGGACAAATGGATCCAGATTCAGTTGTGGATTGGATAGATAGCATTGAGAACCATTTTGAGTGTGATGGTATCTCAGAGGCACAAAAAGTTATGGTGGCCAAGTCTAGACTAAGAGGTTCAGCTCTTACTTGGTGGAAGTTTGTGCAAAATGAGAGAGAAAAGGATGGAAAAGGTCCTATAGTTACTTGGAAAGGTATGGTGAACAAAGTGAAGCAGACCTACCTTCCTGATTATTATGAAGTGCAAATGCATAGAAGGATACACAATCTAAGACAAAAAGATCTAGATGTCCAAGCCTACACCGAGGAGTTTCAAAAGCTATGTTTAAGATCAAGGGTAGTAGAAGATGAGAGTATTAAGCTTGCAAGGTACTTGAATGGTCTCAAATGGACTATTCAAGAAGACATGAGTTTAGTGAACTTCAAAACCATTCACCAATGCTATCAAATGGCCTTGAAGATAGAAGAGAAAAGCAAAAGGAAACAAGAGCAAACCTCCAAAAGTAGAGGTAAAGGAAAAGATAGTAGAGGACAAAGAGGTGGTTATGGTGGAAGAAGTTATGAAACAAAGACTCAAGTAGACATAAAATACAGTGAGTAGCAAGAAGGAAGCTCAAGTAGAGGTGGTAGAGGAAGGAGTTATAACTCTAACTCTAGAGGAAGAAATGGTGGACAAGGAGGAAGAGGCAACTAATTTTCCAACACGAAATGGTACCATTGCAACCAAATGGGGGACCTGGCCTATAGATGTCCAGAGAAAGGTGGTTCTTCACATGGTGGTGACAAGAGAACTAATCTAGTTCATGAGGAATCTAATGCAGCTGACAAACATTCTGAGGTTCCATTACATTCTGAGGAAGGTGAGAATCTCATGATGAGGAGAACTTTGATCAAGGAGCCGGTGAAGGAGGAGCCAAGCCAAAGGAGGTCTTTATTTAGGATAAAATGCAAGATGATGGGGAAGGTATGTAGAGTCATCATTGACTCAGGCTCTACTGACAATATTGTGTCAGAGGAAGCAGTCAGCAAGCTAAAGTTGACAAGGATACCCCACACCGATCCTTACAAGGTCACTTGGCTCAATAAAGGCCAACATGTGTTAGTGAATGAACAAGCATGGGTGGAGTTCTCTATTGGGAGGTATAAAGACAAAGTCTTGTGTGATGTGCTACCTATGGATGCATGTCACTTTCTCCTAGGAAGACCATGGCAATTTGACCGTCAAGCCATACATGATGGAGGAAATAATTCATATACTTTCAAGAACGACAATGTGACCTTCAAAATTTAGTCACTGTTAGAAGATGTTGAGGTGAGGATAGCAGGTTCAAATGTTCTTGTGGTGAGTGAAAAGGAGTTCTTAGAAGCTTTGGAAGAAGGTGAAGGAGTTGGTTATGCATTGGTGTTAAGACCAAGAGAAGGAGATGAAGGCAAGGTGACCAAGAAGACAGAGTTACCAAAGGAGATTCAAGACATGCTACAGACCTACCAAGGTGTAGTGACTGATGGACAACCAACAACTTTACCCCCTAATAGAGCCATAAGTCATAGGATAGACCTTATCCCAGGAGCTACCTTTCGCAATAAGGCAGCTTACAAAATGACCCCTCAACAAAATGAGGAAATTGCTAGGCAAATACAAGAACTTCTAAACCAAGGTCTCATAAAAAAAGTATTAGTCCATGTGCCATACCCACTGTCCTTGCACCTAAGAAAGGAGGAACTTGGAGGCTTTGTACTGATTCAAGGGCCATAAATAGGATTACCGTAAGGTATAGGTTCCCTATCCCTAGGATTGAAGACCTAATGGATTGTCTAGGTGGAGCTAAGTACTATAGCAAGATAGACTTGAAGAGTGGCTATCACCAAATAAGAATACATGAGGGAGATGAGTGGAAAATAGCCTTCAAAACTAATGAGGGTCTACATGAGTGGCTTGTCATGCAATTTGGATTGTCTAATACCCCCTCCACATTCATGAGGCTCATGAATGAAGTCCTCAAAGACTACATTGGAAAATTTGTAGTGGTATATCTTGATGATATACTGATCTATAGCAAAACAAGAGAAGAACATCTCAAACACCTAGAGCTGGTTTTCAAGAAGCTACAGGAAGAGGAGCTGATGATCAACTTGGAGAAGTGTGAGTTCATCAAGACAGAGCTGGTATACCTTGGGTTTGTGCTATCTCAGGGAAATCTGCAAATGGATGAAAGCAAAGTGGAGGGTATCATGAATTGGCCTACTCCAAGGACAACAACTGAGGTAAGGAGTTTTCATGGCCTTGCACAATATTATAGGAAATTCATAAGGCATTTTAGTGCAATTTGTGCTCCTATGTTGGATACTATTAAGGGAGGCATGAAGACCAAATTTGTATGGAATGAGCATGCTAACAAGAGTTTTGAGTTGCTGAAGGAAAGGATATCTACCCAACCTATTTTGGTGTTGCCAAGTTTTGAGAAGCTTTTCACAATTGAGTGTGATGCTAGCAATGTGGCAATTGGAGCTGTTCTAAGCCAAGAGGGCAGACCGGTGGCTTTTCATTCAGAGAAGTTGAGTGAAGCCAAGAAGAAGTACTCTTCTTATGACCTTGAAATGTATGCATTGGTCCAAGCTCTAAGGAAGTGGAGGAACTACATGCTTCCCAAAGAATTCATTGTGTATTCAGACAATCAAGCACTTAGTTTCTTGAATTCACAAGACAAGTTGAGCCATAAACACATGAAGTGGGTTGAGTATCTACAAGCTTACACCTTCAATATCAAGGATAAGAAAGGTGTCCTCAATAAAGTACCAGATGCGTTGTCTAGAAGAGCTCTCACAATTCAAGAAATTCAGTTGAAGAGCATGGGAATAGATCACTTCAAGGATCTATATGCATATGATGAAGACTTTGCAGACATTTATAAGGTATGTGTTGAATACAAGAACCATTTTCATAGTAAATATGCTGAGTATACTTTGCAAAGTGGTTTGTTGTTTAAAGGAAATCAGTTATGTGTTCCTAGAGGTTCCATTAGAGAGAACTTGATACAAGAAAAGAATAATGGTGCTTTGAGTGGTCACTTTGGGATCACTAAGACTCAAGAACTTGTTCAAAGGTTCTATTTTTGGCCTAGATGAATCTTGATGTTAGGAGGTATGTGGAAAGTTGTGTGGTATGTTAGAAGGCCAAGCAAATTCTTCTAATGCAAGACTTTACCAACCACTACCTATTCCTACTAGGCCATGGAAATGCTTGAGTATGGACTTTGTAGTTGGATTACCCAAGACAAGACAAGGGATGGATAGTGTTTATGTAGTTGTTGACAGATTCAACAAGATGGCTCACTTTGTGCCATGTAAGACAACCAATGATGCCAGCCAAATAGCATCTCTTTTCTTCAAGGAGATAGTAAGAATCCATGGGTTACCCATTGGCATTGTATCAGACCGAGACACTAAATTTATGAGTCACTTTTGGAAAACCCTTTGGCAAAGGTTAGGCACCAACTTGTCCTTTGGATCAGCCTACCATCCCCAAACTGATGGTCAGACCGAGGTTGTTAATAGGAGCCTTGGGAATCTATTGAGATGTTTGACAAAGGAGTATGGGAAACAATGGGATCAGTTGATTGGGCAAGCTGAATATGCCTATAATGATACTATAAACAGATCCACAGGGAAGAGTCCCTTTGAAATTGTGTATGGCCTACATCCTAAAGGAGTGTATGAGTTGAGAAACTTGAAGGATGGAGTGAAAGGAAGTGGATATGCTGATGAATTTGCTTATGCTATGCAAGAGATACATGATACAGTGAGGAAGACCTTGACAGAGAACACCCTAAAACATAAAGCCAAGGTGGATGAGCATAGGAGGACAGTACAGTTCAATGTGGGTGACTTGGTTATGGTGCATCTTAACAAGTCAAGACTTCAAAAGGGAGTCCCTCACAAGTTGCAGATGAGGAGGATAGGTCCCTGCCCTATCTTAGCTAAGTATGGTGATAATGCCTTTAAAGTTGAGCTGCCAGATGACAATGGACTGTCCCCTATCTTGAACATTGTAGACTTAGTTCATTACAAAGGACCACATCAAGACATGGATTAGAACCTTCATGAAGTGATCAGAGATGAAGAAGATCTACACCTACCTACTGCTATAGTCACAGGAGCTGACAGTATATTGGACACAAGGGTTTGCAAACAAACTAGAACCAAAGCCTACAAGGAACACTTGATCAAGAAATAGGGTCAATCTGATGCTGATGCAGTATGGATAAAGGAAGAAAAGTTCAAGAAGATGGGGATTGATCCAAACCTCATCAATCCAAGGGTGGATTGAACTTTCTGTTTTGGGGAGGATGGTGCAGGAGCACCTAGGCTAACCTTCATGTTTTGTCATTTTTGGCTTGTATCTGACCTTAGCCAAGTCAGAGAGTTTGGGTATGTTTGTTTAAGACCTTAGATGGTCTTGTTTGGGTTTGGGCTAGGTGAATTAGTCATTAGGACTAAGGTCACACTATTTTCCAATGTTAGTAGGTTATGCTTTCTTAATATTTGTTGTTTAGGGGAGAGTAGAGTCTTTAAGTTGTTCTAAACACTTAAAATGGTTGTAAAGATGCCTTAAGGCCATTTAATGTGTTGGTTCCTCAAGATCTTGAGGGAATGGTGGTCCTAAGAAATAGGATCAAGGCATGAAGGAAGATGACAAATGTTATAAGGCAGTTTGCATAGTTTGTTGCATGCAATCTGGTTGCCTTTGGATTCCCTTGGGAATAGGAAGTGGAGGAGTTCAACCAACTAGCCTAGAATCATGGAGTGAGCATCTAATATGACCCAAGACTCGAATCTCATGAGTAGAGAGTAGACAAAAAAGAGTTAGTCAGTTTTGTAATCAAGTTTTGTGTGAAGGAAAAGAAGGAGTTCTGCAAATTATGTGTTTTGGTGCTAGTACCGAGTGATTTTGAATAACAGTGATAGTGGATGGATCAAATGTTTTTATTTGATGTTAGTACTATGTTGAGAGGATAGTTATAAGCCTTTTTCATTTGATAAAGAAGATAGTTTAGAGTAGACATTAGTGATTAGTTGAGTTTTGTGTTTTAGAGTTACTGCTGGTCTTGTCTTGACCAGTCGGTGCTTTCATGGCTTCCCCATGAAATCTTTTCTTGGGAAACACCTAAGGATGGGTGGAATGTTAGGGGAGTCAGTAGTGTATATAGTGTTAGAGTTAGGAAGCATGACAAAAGTGGAGAAGCTTCTTTTAGTCATTGATCTCTAGGCGGGTAGGTAGAGCCCGGATAGAGAGCTAGAAGAGAAACATTAAGGGTTTCTTGCAGGGGAATGGAGTACAGTACAACCAAGTATGGTTCTAGGAGGGTTAGGAGTAGTTCTTGATGTGACAAGAGGATTGGGATCATACCACTTCATTAGAGTAAGGTTGGAATAAGGAAACCAGTGTATTCCTAGAAATTAGGCCTTGTAACCCTACATACCCTAGGTTATAGGAATCTACTGTACGGAGGTTGTCAGGCTAGAAGAACCATTGAGCCATTTAAAAATCCCAAAAGGGTACTTGAATATGCTTTTAGTTTTGTAAGGTCTTTGGAAGAATTTTGCAAGAACTAGCAAAAAGGGACTGGTAAGGACTACAAGGGTTAGGCCTAATTAAGGTCTTCAAATGGTGGAATCTTGAACCCGGTCAAAACAGGCCTAAATATCCTTCTGTGATGGTTCAAATTAGCAAAGTTATGAAGGTCCTGACAAGGATAGACACCCGTGCAATGAAGAATGAGGTTGGAGTGAAGATGGCACTTAGAGTTCTCTAAGTGAAGAAGAAGAAGAAGATTTGAACTTGCTAAATGGTGTTTTCCCTCCAAGGTGAAGCACAAGAGATAGAACTCTTAGAACAAAGTTGAGATTGGACTTAGTGAATCATCTAAGCCAATCAGGACCTAGAGGAGACTAGGTTCCTAGGAGAGACAAATTGGAGTCTCTTAGTTGTAGTGCAAGCAAACCGAGGAGCACATACATCAGCAAGACATAAAAATTGTGTGCGTCATAGTCATAGGCTTCGCATCTGTATTGCCATCCTTGACCTTTCTCTTTGCAATCTTGGTATTGGTATTCAATATTTAGCTGAGTAGCCACAAGCTTGTGCTTGCTTTTTATGTGATTTGTGTCTATCAACATTTCATTAGTTCTCACAAACATGAATCAAATCTTGTTAACAAACTTTTCAGGCCAAACTCTTAATAACTTTCCTGTGAATAAACAGGTGGGGATGAGATTGACAACCTACTTTGCCTTAGTTTTTCAATAGGAAGGAGTTAGAATGTCCAGTCAATGCATCCATTATTTATGTTAAAGAGAAGGTTCCATATACAACTCATACGTTAACTCCAACACAAATCTTCATATAAAGGTATCATCGATGGTGAAATAGCGTCAAACTCATTTACAGGAATATTCTAGAGATTGTTGTCTTAATTACTAAATAAAATAAAACAATAAAACACACTAATCATGTGAACAATGAAAATGAACATTCTACAAAATTGGTTCTACAGTTTTATTTTATTTTGGGAGGAATTTACATTTGTTTTTTCTATCTGATAGTGGAGTACAAATGTTAGGTTGAAACCTCTTTGGTTGAGTTCCAGTTATTTAGGGGTATCTATTCCATTAAATTTGTCTAGGGGACGATCTTGACTTCATCCCTTTTGTTGTCAAGGCCTTGCACTTAGCAAGACTTGATCCTTGATGGACTTATTTTGCACCATTCAACTTCACCAGCAGACCAAGGGCCCATTGACGGTTCCTCAATTTTTATAATCAAATTAAACTATAAAAATATAACAAGCAACATACAACATGTCTAAAACCATCAAAACTCTATGTCAATAGATAAAGAAGCATCCAATTGGAAAGAACAAATTCCACCATAGGAGTTCTAGATCCCCAAAACTCAAAAGGATGTTGAGGAACAATGTATACAAGTTATGATCAAATGTAAATATATATTTTTCTAATCATTGCTAATGAATTCAACTCCTTTCTTAACATAACTCTCCATTAATCTCTTCCCTCCAAGAGATCCTCCATTTTGAACTTTCAAAGCTCATATCGAAATCCATTGAATTTCTTGATTTCTACAAGGCAAGTAGATGTCATAGCTACAACCACACACAAATCTACAAAACTCACTAAGTTAAATGCTCCCACTAAAACCAAAAGCCTCACTACATTTCAAGAAATTCATCCCCTTTTTAATGCAACCAAAGCTTCGATATCGATTGTTGAAAATACAAGTGAACAAATGCAATGATAATATTAACTTATGTGTCTTAATCTAATTGATACATGATTAATTATTATCAAATTTGAAATAGAGTTTAAAGAAGCATGCAGAAATATAAATTGACAATGTGAGATCAGGAAGCACATCATAAACACATAATCCTAGAATTAATGTGGTAAAATTCTTTTGGAGAAAAATCACCACTAGAAAAGGGACACCAATAATGTATTAATCCCAAACAATGTGTTACAACAATATAGCAAACCTTCCCTTAGTTTGATTATATTTTGAAAGATAATCTTACTTCAACTTATAAAAAACTAATTAGACCTCTATACTTAGCATCCACTATATAGAGAATTAGAGAAATGAAACTATAAGTAGACTCATCAAAATCAAGTACCAAGAAACCATGCTATGGCAGAAAACTAATGTTTCCATCTGCAATAATGACCATCCTCATAATAGAAAACAATAATGAAAGGAATTTTTGACTCATGTGAAGAGTGGAAACATGTTCCCCATGTATGGTGCTCCAAAATGAAGTGGTCAATTAATGTGGACTCGACCAATCATAACCAAATATCCTCCAATCTCCCACTTGATGGTTAGAAAGGGGAAAATGGTGTAAATGAAGTCATACCAACTTATAACCACCCTCATCTTGATCTGAATTGTCTATGGAGCATACAAACCGGTCATTTGACTATATTTATTAATTAATTAAAAATAAAAATAACGTATATTCTTCAGTTTTAATTAATTAACAAACACGATCAAATGATTGTTTTGTATGCTCAGTAGACAATACCAAATTACAATCCACTTGTCAACATCAAGGCACGGTATACGAAACACAAAATATTAATCATGTGAGCTACGTAGTGTAATTACTTGTCTATAATGTCAATGCCTAACCCCTTATATTTAATTTTAACCCAAACAAAAAGTTTTTGTTTCTTCTAGGCTTAATATATTTCTCCCTAACCTAGTTTATTAAATCGAAGGCACGCGACAATCACTATAAATCACATGTTCAATGAAAAGAATTAGAAAAATATAAAGAGAAAGCCTCATTTTTTAATTCTCAAATTTACACAAATTATTAACAGATTTCCATTAAGAATCTAATACAATTAACTTACATAAATCATACTGTTTAACTATTCAATTGAATTCATAAACATATATTGTATATATAAATTGCATCAATTTGAGGTACATAAGTATATATGACAATGCTCAAAAAAATTAAATTAAGATAGGTTTGTAAGGGTAGAAGTACTTTAAATGGATTAATTTAGAGTAATTTTTAAATGAAATTCAAAAATATAAATAATTTTATTTAATTAAAGATGGAAAATTGATGTATAAATTTTTATTTTAGAGTTTAGAAATCAATTAATTAAATATGATTTTTTTTTCTTTTTCTTGTAAATGAAAGCTCAAACAATTTAGAGAAAAATTATTGTGTTCAAAATATAATTTAGTACATAAATAAATTATATAACACATACTTTTATCTCAAAGATATTTTAGGATGGAGGAAAAACAATTCTTGTGGTAGTGGAAATTGTTGTGCTACTCACTGGGAACATATTATCCTAGGTTAACTTACACCAATATGTATACAATATCAAAAACATCACCTTTAACCATGTTTATTCTTATAAAAATGTTCTTGCAGATCTAGATTTATTTTATTGCTTTAATTGAATTGTGTAATGTGAACGATATGTGAATATAACTCTCAAATCATTGATGTATAAAATGAATGTCTTGAATGTTTTTAATACAAGGGCATAGCAATAAATCACATAAATTGGTGTTTAACGGGTCCTGAGAAGGAAAATTTTAGGAATTAGCTAAATTTGAATTTGATAAGGACGAGTCTATGACCACAAGAACATTACCTTAATCATGAACTTTGCCTAATATACAAAAAGAAGCCAAATCGAATTGGGTAACATGTGTACAAAAATATATATTAATAGACATTATAAATAAACATATAATTGAGAGTAGGAGATAAGAATTATATAAAAATATGTGCAATGAATAAATGAATGGTATAAGAAAAATGATTTATCTTTGTAAAAAATTAAGCTATTTTTTATATAAATAAGCCTCTTTAAATTTTAATTAGGGTTAAGTCCAAATGAGAGATAACAAGTCTAAGGGCCAAGCCCAAATATAGCATTAAAAATACTAAGCAATAAATACAATTCTAGAAGGAGGAGGTTTTTATCTTTAGGTTTCTCCCAAACATTAGTGAGGACAAGATTATCATAAATTGACTCCCATCCTTGGTGAGTGCACCATATTCCTCAGGAGTATCCTCTTAAGGTTTTTGATCATGCATCAAAGATATGGCTAGCTCCAGTAAAAGAAACTTGTCCAAAATTGGCCAATCAGAAGCACCACACTAGTTAGAAGAGGTAAAAAGTGATTGTGAAAGCTAGGACCAACCATGAGCAATACTATCTTTATTTCCCAAACAATTAGAGCCACAAGACTTTAAGAATACAAAGATAACAAATTCGGTTTATTTGTTGACTTCCTTATTTCATGAGTTTATAGAGCATGAGCAAGCTTTGTTCTAGTGCTATTTTACAAGCATGCCTTTATCCTCTTTCCAAATTATTACTTTTTTTTTCCAATGGATTAGGCACTAGTTTTATTGGTGGGAAGGTCAAAAAATTTCATTTTAAGTTCATCTCTCTTGTTATTTATATGATTAGTTTAGGTTTTTCTATACTTGCATGATTCAACTATTGAACAAGACAACTAAGGGGGGGTGAATCAGTTGTATCAATTTTAACCTTTAAAACTTTCACCAAAAGTTAGATCAATAACCATTCACAAATCCTTTACTATGATAATGTGATTAATCATTAAGTGCAGAAGTAGAAACTAAAATAAGTATAACCATACACAAAATAACACCAGATTTACAAGGAAAACCCAATGAGGGAAAACCCATAGTGAGGATTACCTCACAATATAAATAATTCCAAAACCGAATACAAAGGCTCACTGCCAAGATAGGACTTGTCCAAAACAAGACTTACTATCCAATAAGGGCTTACTGCGTGAAGGGATCATTGCCACAAAATTACAAGGAAGATAAAAGAGGATTTCCATAGAGAGAAAACTATCTCAATGTAACAAATATTTCCACCACAATTCACTCACACACTTGTAGACATGCTTGAATGATAGAGTACACCTTCATCTCATTGCCTCTAGAAACTCGTCACTTTGAATTTCACACTGATCTACTCAAACTCCCATCACACACTAATATTTTCATCTATCTTGCATCTATCTTATCTTTCATAATCATCTCAACTTATATTTATACTGCCTTCAACTTTGAAACTCATCCAAGGTTTGCTACACACCATTTATATTTACAAATTCAAATTAGGTTAGTGCTAAAACATTCTAGAATGGAATTAGAACGAGGGTTAACCAAACATATACTTAATGAGGACCTAAATAAGTCCCAACATGTCTCAACACACTTCCATAAACTTCGTGAGTAGTGTTTAACACATGATCAGCCAACACCAGTGTAAAACACATAAAACAATTAAGCACACACAACCTTAACTCGATTCAATCTTTTAGGATAATGAAATTCACTTGAACATGACCTCATTAGCTTATTCTCAGAACTGCAAGTCCTGAAACTTAAATACAAAGAAATTAAGAGCAATTACATTCTCCCAAACCTTAGCTAGACACACCAAAATGCACAGATCACAACTAGTGAAGATATCTCGCACTAAAAATGATCCAGAAGCCCAAATTCTGGATACAACAACTACCAACAATCATGAACAACACCTCATATCCTCACTAGCATAGAAGCACGGCCTAGAGCATATCCCAAAGCATACACATAATACCTACAAACCTTCTTTATTACATTTTTCTTAATATCCTTGACATATACAACCAGTAACCAACTTCCATGACATCAATGAAAACAACTAGTTGAAAACTAGTTAACTAGCTGGCATCAATGAAAACACCTTCATACTTGCAAAAATATCTCCCTTTGTCATTGATGATAACACATGATGTGAAAAACCATCAAAGACAACATAGCAGCTTTGAACCATCAATCTCCAGAATAATTTTTTCCCCCTTACTTTCTCACTTTTTCACATGATACTTTCTCCCCCTTTGACATCAATGGCAAAGGAAAAATATATTTTACATTGTTTTCCACCTTTGACATTAAGAACATTACCAGTACCGAATTCTCCTCCTTAGGAGTACACCCAAACAAATCTACAATGACAACACATGATACTACCTGCTCCCCTTGAGAGGTAGCCACCAAACATCACTCTAAAAGAAAGATAGCTCCATATATCCACCAGACTGATGCATCTCCATATGCATCTAATTCAAGAAAGGAAGGTCAATAACCCCTAACTTCTCCCAGAGATACTCATAAGTATCTTTACGAAGAGCCTTAGTAAATATGTCAGAAATCTAATCCTTTGTAGGTATACACTCAAGCTTTACTTCATTCTACATGACCTTCTCTCTCAGAAAGTGATACCTTATTGATATATGCTTTGTCCTTGAGTGCATCACTAGTTGGATTCTTTGAAATGTTAATTGCACTTGTATTATCACATAAAATAGAGATGGGACCATCATAGGTTACTTTGATATCCTTCAATGTCTATCTCAGCCACAAAAATTATGCGCAACAAGATGCTGCAACAATATACTCAGCCTTTGTAGTGGATAAGAAAATTGAATCTTGATTTTTACTTAACCATGACACCAATCTGAAACCAAGAAAGAATGCACCACCACTTGTACTTTTTCTGTCATCAACACAACTTGCCCAATTTTCATCTGTATATGCACTTAGTGTAAACTCAGTATCCTTAGGATACCATAAGCCATAATTCGGAGTGCAATTTAAATATATGAATATCCTCTTAACAATAACAACATGTGTTTCTTTAGGGTCCTATTGAAATCTTTCCACAAGAAAAACTGCATGCATGATATTTGGTTTGGTAATAGTTAAATAAAGTATTCCTCCAATCATAGATCTGTATTTGCTCTGATTAGCTTTAGGTGAGTCATCATCTTTACTCAATTTGCATACCGGTTTGGAACATCAATCCCAATCTTCTTCAAAATTTATTTTACACACTTTGACTATGAAATAAAAATTCCTTTTTTTTGTTTGATTGATTTATAGGCCAAGAAAGAAATTCATCTCACAAAACATATATACATCTCAAAATCTTTTTGTATTTCTTCAAAAAACATTTTTCACATTGTTTCATTTCGTCTAAACATAATATCATCAACATATACAACTACTATCAAGATTTTGTCATTTTCAATTTTGAAATATAAATTGCTATATGTTGCACCTTTACTGAAACCTTGTTGAATCAAATATCTATCCAACCTTGCATACCAAGCTCTAGGAAATTGCTTCAATCCATATAAAGCCTTCTTTAATCTACAAACCATGTTTGGTTTATCTAAAAATTGAAATCCTTCTGGTTGTTCCATGTAGAATTCTTCTCTCAACTCACCATTCAAAAATGCAAACTTTACATCCATCTGATAAAATTTAAAATCCTTATAAGAAGCAAATGACAAAAATGTTCTAATAGCTTACATCCTATCCACTAGAGAAAAATTCTCCTAAAAATATATACCTTCTACTTGTGAGTAACCCTTACATACAAGCCTTGTCTTATTTCTGACCACTTCTCCATTCTCATTCAACTTGTTTTTGAATACCCATTTTGATCCAATTATGTTTTTATCTATCCATCTAGGGACAAATTCATAGGTTTGAGTTTTCTCAATCTACATAAGTTATTCTTCCATTGATCTCATCCAATTCTCATCTTTACATGATTCACTCATTGTCTTAGGTTCAAGTGTAGAAAGTGAACACGGATTTAATTCAGTAGCAGCAACAACTCTACTTCTTTTCAATACACCTCTTCTCTTGTCTCCAGTGATTTGATATTTTGAATGATTCTTTTTCACATATTTAGGTGTCTTTTGGAACACCACCGAAGCTTCTTCTTCATTCTCCTTTTCTTGTTCTTCAAAAACTTGTTCTACTTCTTTGCAATCAGGTTCATCTGATACATATCCATCAACTTCAATGGAATTGTTCAACACTTCACCAAATTTAACATTTGTGCTTTCTATAATCTTTCTCAACCTTTTAATTTAGCATCTATAATATTTTCTTCTAAGTGAGTATCCAAGGAAGATACCCTCATCACATCTTGCATCAAACATTTCTAAATTTTATTCATCTTTTTTGATATAACATCTGCTTCCAAATAATTTGAAATAATTTATAGTAGGAATATTTACATACCAAAACTCATAGGGAGTCTTAGTGTTAGATTTTTCTTGAACTCGATTAAACACATAAACAACAATATGAATCTCTTCTCTCTAGTATATTTCAGGTAGACCTTCCTCAGTGATCATTGTTCTAGCAGCTTCTTGAACTGTACTATTTTTTCGTTCAACAACTCCATTTTGTTGAGGAGTTATAGGAGGAGACAATTGCCTTTCTATTCCACATGCTTCACAAAACATGTTAAACTAATTAGAGGTGAATTCACCACCACTATTAGACCTTATGCATTTTTTTTTCATATCCATTTTTTTTTCAACCGTAGCTTTGAATGCTTGGAATTTGTCTAATGCATCAGATTTTTCTCTAACTAACCCATGTCATTCTAGAGTAATCATTAATCAAAATCATAAAATACCTATAAATTTGTAGACTTCTCTCTTGTAGGACCACATATACCTATGTGAATCAAATCCAGTAGTTCAATAGTAGATTATTCCTTTGACCTAAATTTTCTTCTAGATTGCTTTCCAAACTGACAACCCTTGCAAATAGAATTAACAAGCTTTGTGATTCTTGGTAAGTCTCTCACAACTTGTACTACACCGATTCTCACCATATTATCAAAATTCATGTGACACATCCTCCAGTGCCATAAATCAATGTCCATCAACACCCTTACATTGATAAATATTTCCTTTAGACTTCTTTCCAATAGTAATCACTATTTCAGATCCTTTCCTTATTTCACATTTCTCATCCTCGAACACAAGATTATATCCTTTACTACATATTTTGTCACCGGTCATGTGAAGTGAACAACCACTGTCAAGCATCGAGTAGTTCTTTTCCTATTTAGCATGAAGAGAAAAGATCATAGTACCTTCAACCTTCTCTAGAGAAATTTCCAGAGCCCTTTTTAATTCTTTTTACAAAGTTAGCTTCTACTTCATCAAAGTTTTCTTCCTCCGGATCTTCAACTTTCATAGTCTTAAAAATAGGTTTTGTCTTTGATTCATTTCTCATGCTAGGATTTCTCATTTCAAATGATGTAAGATTACCCAACAACTTATCTTTAGTATAAGTCTTATAATATACAAATTCCTCAATAATAGATACCTTTTAACTATATGCATCAGGGAGAGTTCTGATAATCTTCTTTAGTATCCTAGTTTCATCCACTATTGCACCAAGTCCTCACATTCCACCTACCAGCTCATCTGGACTCTTTGTACATAGGATTTAATGTTTTCATCTTCAATCATTCATAGGTGAAACCTGGAAAAATAGGGGAGGGGTTGTAATATTTTTGGAAGATAGAACTAGGGTTTAGGACCTTTCCACCTATTCCTTCAAGTTTCACTCAAGGACACCTTAGAAATCTCAATCCAAGGATGGAATAAGGGAAATATATTTATAATAAGGTGTCCTAGGGTATGATTAAAGACTAAAAGGGGGGTTCACCACCAAGCAAGGATTGGAAAGACAAGAAATGTAAAAGATATGCAAAACTTAAGTAAATGACCTAAAAATGAACTCAAATCAAAACAGTTAAACTGAGAAAATACAAAGGTGCACCTGGAAAACTGAACATGCTCGGGACAAGGTCTAAAATATTGAAAATCTAACTTTTAAAGAACACTGGGAATCATATGCTAGTAGGGGTGATTTAGTCTCAATTTAGGCTTTCTGGGCAGAAACTGTAATTCCACAACAAGTCTAAATCCTTTGAAATTTGGAAAAAGTGATATACCAAGACTCGTACACCACAAGTGGCATATAAGTCCCATTCTACTATTTCAGAAACTCAAGATCTGAATCTATTCTTCTATCTCTACTCTTCCTTCCTAAACCTATTTTCTGAATCTGGACCTGCTAAAAAGACCTTCCTTTCAGTAGAAAGTAGAATGATAATGGAGGATGGAATCACTTAGGAAACAAGTCATTAGGATTATCTTGATGGCTAGTTGCATCACTTGAACCTAGAATCCATCATGATTCACCATAGGAAACCATATCATCAATCCTTGACAATGCTAGATCTTGAATGAAAGTGAGCTTGAAGAGCTGCAAAAACACTATAATGCTACTCCAAGATTTCAACTTTACTTGCTACTTTCTCTTGAATGCTCTTGTGAAAGTATGCTTGAGTGCTCAAGTTGATATTGTGAATTCTTAGACCTTGAATTGCTTTCTCTAGATGAAAATAATGATTTGAAACCTTGTTTATATAGGCACTTCATCTAATTTACCATTTATTAGATCCCAAATGTCGACATCAACCAAACATTTGAATTGAAAACCTTAATTTCTCACTCAAACTCAAAAAATGGGCCACACAGGAATAATAGGCCACTTGTGGCATATGGGTCCCACCTAGGGGGAATCGTACGCCCAAGGTGGCGTATGAGTCCCACCTTAGTTTTTTGGGGTGAGAAAATTGAATGCATTTGTTGATTTTGTTGGGATTTTAACTAAAATAAGCCTTGGGATCTGAAATAAAAGATCTTAGGGGACTATTAATGATAATTTAAAGGGTCATGAATGCAAGGGAACTAAAATAGGTCCAAATTAAGTGTGAAATTATACCATCTCCAAGAAGGGAGTACAATTTTCAATGTGCTACAGTAGGATCTGAAATTGTGCCTCCATATTCTACAAATTTTCTTCTTTAAAATTTGGATCTCCTTCATGGATATTTTCCAATGCATTCCAAACCTCTTTAGCATTCTTTTGAATTACAACTTTGATTAAGTCATAATGTGAAAGACTATTCTTCAGAATAAATTTTGTCTCATCTGCCTTGATCTCATTAGCAATACTTGGACCATTAGAAGGAGCAGTGTATGGAGTCTTATAAGCTTTCTCAACATCATATCCATAGTATTCCAGATATCCTTCCAATTTTCCTTCCAGAAAGTGTATTTGGTGTTAGAGTAAAGGTTTTAACTTAATTATGTTGATTAAGTTACCTTTATTCCCTTCTTAAGATTTCACTTTAGTTTGCATAAAGTGACATTTAATAATTATATTAATTATTAAATGTTATCCTATTAGGGCTTCTATTAGGGTTTTTTCGATTAGGGTTTTATTAGGGTTTGCATGATCTCCTTTTTATAAGGATTGATCCCATTGTATTTCACATCAATTCATTCTCTCATTCTCTCTGATATATACATTTTTAGTTTTCAGAGAACCCTTGCTTGTTTGTCTCCATCTCTTCTTTTGTGACAGGTTATTTGCATGCAGGTGATCTTCGGGGTTTGTGGTGTTGTATTTTCTCAACTCCTACATGGTATCAGAGCTCCACACCTACTGCTTCCTGTTCTTGTTTTGAAGATTTTTGGAGCTTCAAGGGTTTGGGGCTTGTTTTCTTGATCTAGGGCACACCTGCATTTTTTAAGCATTTTCAGTTCAAACGGATCGCCATTGCATCCACAGCGGTCCAAAACCCCTAAATCGACTGTTCATTCATCCATTTTGGACAAAGTCAAAATTTGAGGCAAATTTTTTTTACTGATAGTCCCTGCCTGGTAAATTTTATTTTTCGAAAAAAAATTCTGCCTATTTTAGAAAAAATTTAGTCAAATTTTTTTATTTGCAAAAAAAATTGTTAATGATGTTTTTGTTTTGATTTTTTTTATTAAAAAAAATCAGAAAAAAAAAAGACAACAATTCATAAGCCTTTTTACGACTTGCTTAGGCCGGTGGGCTCGGGACCCTGTGCTGCAAGGGGTACGGTGGGGGTGGGCCCACATGCCTCCCCCACCCCATAAATTTTTTTCAAATTTTTTTTTCAAATTTTTTTTTATTTTTTTGTAATAGATTTTTTTTATTGTTTTTTTATTATTTAAAAAAACAAATTTTTCATGTATATGCCTTATCACACATTTACGGTGACGACCATTTGGCCATCAAATTTAACCTAGTGATTTTGTTGCGATGGCCGTATGACCGTCAAATTTAACCCAGCGCTGGTTTTTTCCCTCTTTGGAGTTGTTTTATTCCAGAGGCCATAACTTGGGCATATGATATCATTTTTTGGCAAAAGAGATATTGTCGGAAAGCTGGTTTTCTCATCTTTTTAGTGGTGTGGGTCTCATCACATCTTTTTTCCATTGGTGTATTCTATAGTCAGTTTTTTGGCTGTTCTTCATGTATTTCCAGCTTTGTCCTTTTTGGACATTTTGAGCATCATTTGTAAGCAATTTCTTTTATGTAAACGCACTGAGATAAAGTGACACACTATTGTACATGATTTTTTGGGGATTTTGCATATAAGGTTGTGCCATATTTTGTACTCGCATTATTATTATAAAGTGCCATGAGGGGTTGTGTAGTTTGCCTTTGTTTTACCATCACATCTTTGTCCTGTGAGTGTCCCTCCACGATGACAGTGAATCCATATTATTCCAGCCTCATGCATGTGTGCTTTATTTTGCACACCAATTTTTTAGTTGTGGGTGCTATCTTGCACACTTTCAGATGTTTCTCCTCCTTAATGCACTACAGGGTGTTTCACACCATTTCAGTGGATCTGTCAGGCTCTCCTAGTTCAGCATTATGGGGTGGAGTATTATACTGTTCGTGCTAATTCTTCCTTGGTTTCACCTTGGAAGGGATCTTCCATCTTCAGCACCATATTAGTCATCTTTCGACAGTTGTTTGCAGCTTCTTCTGCTTCAGTGATGTTTCTTCTTGGCTTTCTGCATCTCTTTTTGGAGTAGAGCTTTTTCCCATGAGGTTTTCTCTATTTTCTCCATTTTATAGAGATTTGGTTGTATTTGGGTACCTGATCTGGCCTAGTTGTCGAGACCCATGTTTGCCTTCTTGCATTGTAGTTACCTTTGCTTTTCTTGCATTTGTTTGTAGCTGCACTATTTCTCATCTTAAGGGGGGGTGTTAGAGTAAAGGTTTTAACTTAATTATGTTGATTAAGTTACCTTTATTCCCTTCTTAAGATTTCACTTTAGTTTACATAAAGTGACATTTAATAATTATATTAATTATTAAATGTTATCCTATTAGGGCTTCTATTAGGGTTTTTCCTATTAGGGTTTTATTAGGGTTTGCATGATCTCCTTTTTATAAGGATTGATCCCATTGTATTTCACATCAATTCATTCTCTCATTCTCTCTGATATATACATTTTCAGTTTTCAGAGAACCCTTGCTTGTTTGTCTCCATCTCTTCTTTTGTGATAGATTATTTGCATGCAGGTGATCTTCGGGGTTTGTGGGTTTGTATTTTCTCAACTCCTACATTCCCTTCTTAAGATTTCACTTTAGTTTGCATAAAGTGACATTTAATAATTATATTAATTATTAAATGTTATCCTATTAGGGCTTCTATTAGGGTTTTTTCTATTAGGGTTTTATTCGGGTTTGCATGATCTCTTTTTTATAAGGATTGATCCCATTATATTTCACATCAATTCATTCTCTCATTCTCTCTGATATATACATTTTCAGTTTTCAGAGAACCCTTGCTTGTTTGTCTCCATCTCTTCTTTTGTGACAGGTTATTTGTATGCAGGTGATCTTCGGGGTTTGTGGTGTTGTATTTTCTCAACTCCTACATTTGGTGCCATTGAACTTAGGAAACTCAATAAATATCTTGTTCACCATCCCGTACCTTCCTTAAGTGGTTAAGCTCTTCTCCAAGGAACCAAACTCTAATAGAAATTGTTGAACAAGATAACTGAGAGGGGGGTGAATCATTTGTATCAATTTTGACCTTTAAAACTTTCACCAAAAGTTAGATCAATAATCATTTAAAAATCCTTTACTTTGCTAATGTGATTAATCATTAAGTGCAGAAGTAGAAACTAAAAGAAGTAAAACCATATACACAAAAAGAAGTAGATTTACATGGAAAAAACCAATGAGAGAAAAACCATGGTGAGGATTAGCTCACAATATAAATAATTCCAAAATTGAATACAAAGGCTCACTGCCGAGATAGGACTTACTTGTCCAAAATAGGACTTACTATCCAATAAGGGCTTACTACTCGGAGGGCTCACTGCCATAGAATTACGAAGAAGATAGAAGAGGATTTTCATAGAGAGAAAACTATCTCAATGTAATAGATATTTCCACCAAAATTCAATCATGCACTTACAGACATGCTTGAATGATAGAGTACACCTTCAGTTCACTGCCTCAAAAAACTCACCACTTTGAATTTCACACTGATCTACTTAAACTCGTATCACACACTAATTATATTTTCATCTATCTTGCATCTATCTTATCTTTCATCATCATATCAACTTATATTTATAGTGCCTTCAACTTCAAAACTCATCCAAGTTTGAACACACACCATTTATATTTACAAATTTAAATTAGGTCGACACCAAATTATTCTACAATAGAATTATAATAAGGAACATATACTTAATAAGGACCTAAATAAGTCCCAACATCCCTCAACACTCTTCTATAAACTTTGTGAATAGTGTTTAACACAAGGTCAACCAGCACTAGCATAAAACACAAAAAAATTAAGCACACACAACCTTAACTTGATCCAATCTTTTCAAATAACGAAATTCACTTGAAGATGACGTCATCAGCTTATTCTTAGAACTGCAAGTCCTAAAACCAAAATACAAAGAAATTTGGAGCAACTACATTTCTCTCGGACCTTAGCCAAACACACCAAAATGCATAGATCACAACTAGTGAAGATATCTTGCACTGAACAATGATCTAGAAGCTAAAATTCAAGATATAGGAACTATCAACAATCATGCACAACACCTCATATCCGAACTAGCATAGTAGCACATCCCAAAGAATACACAAAATACCTGTAAACCTTCTTTATTACAGTTTTGTCAATATCCTTGACATATACATCCAATAACCAAATTCCATGACATCAATGATAACAACAACCAGTTAACTAGTTCACATCAATGACAACACCTTCATACTTGCAACATCAACACTGTAACTTGTATCTTGTACTTAGCAATTTAAAATTGAAATATAGTTAGAGGATCATGATAATATACATTTTTCCTCTTCCATGTGTATGCAATGTTAAGTGTTGTCATCTTCGAGATGTGAAATCAATGTTATATTTTATTGCATGAGAAGAAAAACTTACCATTTTTCTATTGGAGGTCTTTAAGGTTTGTACATAGTCAATACTGACATGAATCTAGTTAGTAATATTGAGTTTCATAGCAAGTTGAGTATGGATACTTAAATTTCTTGAGTATAATGCTTTGTTTCTTTGTAATTATCTTTCTATTGATACCCAGGGAGTGCCCCCTAACTTTATAGAGGTTAAACATGATGGTGAGTTTACCCATTCATACTAATTGGTACATACATTCCACTATTAGGGTTTCAATTTAACAAGTGGTTTGTAAATTTTAGGATTTGTAAATCACACTTTCATTGTAGACGCAATCACACTCATGTTTTACTAGAAGAAAATAAACATGGTTTCCTTTATTCATTATCAAGAGCACCCAATACATCTTTTACAATAGTCTAATAAGAAAAATCCATAGCACCATTAAAGTCTACCTTCTATATAATTGTGTCTTCATACATGGTCATTGTAGAGGAAAAGATGAAATCACATCATGAGGAGAAATCAAATTGTGCCTATTCACTAGTTGTAGAGGAAATTTTAGGGTTTATGTGACATTCGATTGAACTCTCCCTTTGCTGGAGCCTCAAGCCCTACTCTTGAGACAATATTCTCTTCTCTATCTGAGAACGATGCAAAATGAAAATTGACTGATGACTTGGCAAGCACTAACAACTTGGTCACAAGAGGTCGCAAAAGGTGTAGAGAAGTTTTTCTTTGATAAATTTGGTGATGCAAAATGAACCGACAATAATAGATATCAGTTCATATAAATTCAAAAAAAACAATAAAGTAATACCTTTGAGTGAAGGTTAACTTCACTCAAAGGCGTTATTTTTTTTCAATATATGAAGGCCTTCAAATGAAGAGGGTATTTTCTTGAAGGTTAACCTTCGATCGAAGGTCTTTATATAAAGATTTTCAAATGAAGGTAGTTCCTATTTTTTTCCTCCCCGCCTTTAAAAATTTTATGTCCCAAGCTTGAGGCCCATTATTGTGGGATTACCCTATAGAGGAGATAATGATAACACCTTTCTATGGGCCCAAGGATTCTTTACTTATGTGTGGAAGATATCAAGAGAGAGGAAATAAAAAGCATAAAGGTGGTAAGGATGAGTCTAAGAATTAATCTAAGTCCAAGTGGAGGTCTAAGACACTAGGTAAGTGTAGGTTGCTCAGTTTTGGAACTATGGAAAATGAGGGAATCTTAAAAAGGAATATCAAAATAAGAAGAAGAATAATGATGAATCCTCTATAGAAAAATCCTTCAATGATGAAGTTGTTGATGCTTTTATTATTTTTTTAACATGATTTTTGATGACTCTTGGTTGATAGTTTTAGGTGCATTGTACCACATGAATCCTCATAGGGATTGGTTCATAACATAGCTAGCTTATGATTGTGGGGACATTTTCTTTTGGGGAAACACATGAACGATTATGTGTGGAGGGGAGGTAAAATTATTCTTTTGTGATAGAAGGGTTAAAACTCTCATATATATATCTATATTTATATATATAGATAGATATATATTTCATTTTGTTGGTCTAACTTAGAACATGATTTCTATATCTAAAATGAATAATTCAAGGGTGAATGTTACTTTTGAGAAGTATCATTGTAGGTTGAGTAGATGGAATTTTGTGTTGGATAGAGGTACTTGGTGTGACACCCTATTTAGGATAGAGATGTCTAGTTTCTATAACTCTATGAATGTAATTAATAATTTTGTGTCCTATAAATTATTCCACAAAAAGATGAGTCATAGTGGTGAGAATGGTCTCAAAACCCTCATTAATAAAAATATGGTCAATATTTTATCTACTTATTCTATTAATTTTGATTGTTTTGGTCATTGTGTGTATGGAAAACATGATATAGTTTAATTTAAATTTGATAGCACTAGAGATCAATGAGTTTTAGAGCCTATTCATAGTAATGTACTCAATTTTTGGAGGTTATGCAAAGTGTCCAGTTGTTGATGCTAATGTCTTGTAATTTAAATTCAACATCCTTTCAAGCTTAATTTCTTATGCATGTCGTGCTTAAATGATATTTGAAACTAGATATTATACAAGCTAGTCGATTGGCCTCTTGGAAAGACATGCAAGAACTTAATAATTTTTCCCATTATACACCTTGCTAAGGTAAGATATCAATTACTCAAATGAAGCAACAAACAAAAATTTAAGTGAATGGGTAAAAGTACAAAGTTGTGTCACACTTCCAACCAACTTATCAACACAAGTGAATTTTAGTATTTACAACTTAAAATCAATTTCAATCAAACATATGATCTAGTAAGATTCATTCTAGATATGTTAAATATGTCCACAACTTTCCCAACTAAAATTGTTGGCTAAATGCATATGTAGCACCACTTTGAGGCCAATTTACTAAAAAAATAAAATTATTTGAAAAGTTTAATGTTTCAACAACTCCTACTCATATAAATAACATTTTTTTTAAGAATGTCAAAATACCCTTTTGTAGATCCATAAGTGTAGTTTTCAAATATATATTTATTTTAGAAGTTCGATTATTATTTTTATTTTATTTTATTTTTTACTAAAAGTAGGTTATCAACACAAAAATATTAGGTTGATTACCATGTCAAGAAAAATTCTGAAAATTATTTTAAAAAAATAAAAAAATATGATGCCTTAGATAAAAGAATCTAGATTAAGATAGTATAATTTATTTTCTATTTTAGATAAATATTTAATATAAAATTTGACATGGAGTGGAAACAACCATGCCTTAATACACACACATTTAAATATTTATTTAAAAATATATATTTATTAAGATTGCAAAAAATATCTGCGCCCTAAAGTTTCAAGTAATAAATATACACACAAAAAATGAAGGAAGAAAAATAAAATTTACTATGTAAAGCTTGACATCTCATGTAACATCATTTTTCAGTATTTTATGAACAACTAAATTATAGTGTTAATTTATAAAAAACTATATTCAAATGATTTTTTAATATTGTTAAAAAATACATATTTTATTAGTTTACATCATTTCAAAATAAAAAACATATATGCCACGTTCTAGTGATTCAAGTTTAAAAATTAGATCAGTGTTGGTCAGTTTCGTTATAAATGTGTGACACAACTTTGTACTTTTACCTGATACAAAATATCCAACTTCACTATAGTATATTAATTTAATTGCTTAAATGAATTTGAAAATCATGAATTTATCATATGTTGTATTTCCAAATTATTTTTCTTATTTTTCTCTTCTTCCTTTTTTCCAATTTTTGCATATTATGCAAATACTTATCTTATTTTTTACAAATCAACATTCTATTCTTGGACAATGACTGAATTTGTATTGCAACACTATTTTTAATTTATTCCTCACTAAAACATAATTTATAGTTTGACCAAATTTACTATCATGTTAAGATCAAGAAAAAATCAACGATGCACTCATGTGCAAGAACTGAAGCTACATTATAGTGTTGAACAAGACAATAGAGAGGGGGGTTGAATCAGTTGTAGCAAATTTTAACCTTTAAGAACTTCCACTAGAAACTAGATCAACTATCATTCACAAATCCTTTACTCTGCCAATGTGATTAATCATTAAGTGCAAAAGTAGAAATTGAAAAACACCACACACATAATAACATCATATTTATGTGGAAAACCCAATAAGGGAAAATCCATAGTGAGGATTAGGCCACAATATAGAGAATGTTAAAACTAAATACAAAAGCTCACTATCATAGAACGCTCACTACCGAAACAAGACTTACTATCTGGATAAGGATTCACTGGGTATGTGCAGGATCTTGATGGGCTAAAAAGTGGTGATATGTAAGTGATATGATGGCCCATGTGGCTGACAACTTTTTTTTTTCCCAAAATTAATGAAACGAAAAGGGTTTTTAAAGGAGATTCTCACCTTTCCACCAATACAAATTATGCTTTACTTTGAATTTAATAGGTAATTATTATTCATTTTCTATTTGAATTACAACTAAAGTCCTGATTAATAGGCTAATTGAAAAACATCTATAGCTTTCAAACAGTATCACATTTTTTGAATCTAAAACATGCATCACATTCTATGCTTCACATACTATAGGAATAAAAAAAAAAATTGAATTTCATGAAGTTTTGACCAAGTTAAGGTGGTCAGACATATGAGTTTTTTATATTTTCTAAAATTTCTAATAAAAAATTCATAATTAATTATTTACTTGAAAAAATATAAAATATGCATCACATTGAGACATGAGTCCCCTACTTACATCTAAAATCTTATTAAAAAATATTATCATTTTATCATGGTTAGGATGGTCAGACAGACACCTACTTCTTATTTTTTCCTTGAAATTTAAGCACTACTGCATTCAAATTTCAAATTTTTACCAAATAGACAAAAAAAAAAAAAAAACCCTAGTAGTTTAGAAACTACATTCAATTTGATACATATTCTATTCTTACATATTTTTGAAATAATATAGATAACTTATTCAAAATTTTACATCAAGTTGCCTAACTCTGATTTTCTGAATTTTCATTGCCACTTAAGGGCCTATTTTTTCCATGATGATCTTGTACATACCCCACTAGACAACAAGGGTTAACCACTTGGAGGGTTGAATGCCATAGAATTACAAAGAATAGAAGAGATTTGTTACATAGAGAAAACAATCTCAATGCAATAGAGGTTTCCACCATAACTCACTCAAAAACTTACAGACATGCATGAATAATAGAGTACACCTTCAACTCACTGCTTCCAAAAACTCGCAATTAGGTTTTGCTCCACTTTGCTTAAACTCACATCACATACACACTATTTTGCATCTATCTCACATCTATATTGCTTGTAGTCATCTATCTTATTCTTTTAGACACATCTCAAATTATATTTATATTGTCTTCAACCTTGAAACTCATCCAAGGTCAAACATACATCATTTGCATTTACAAATTCAAATTATGTTTGTGCCAAAGCATTCTATAGTGGAATTAGAATGAGGGTGACCCAAACACACGCTTCAACACTCAACCCTGATATTCAACTTATGCTTAAAAGAGATAAGGTCATCAAAATCAAACAAGCCCAAATTGAGGCAGTGAATATTGAAAATGACCTAATTGTGGTTGGTAAGTGGAAACCTAACCAAGTTTCTCAACTTATTGATCATCACACATCACCCGCCCTTGCCTCCCCTAGTTTTTAGATAATTACCAATACTTCCCATCCTACCACTAAACAAATTAACTTGACTGTATTTGGTGATGTTCAACCTTTTCCTGACAACTGGGGAAAGTTTGTGAAGGAAAGAGATCAATGTTGGCATGCCCATGCCTATAGTCTAACTACTGCAGTAGCGTTAGAAGATGAGCTTAGTTCATCCGATGATGATAAAGAATATTATACTCCACAAGGAAAGTGTGATCCAATTTTTGAATATAGTTCCTCACCAATTTCTATAAACAATTCAATTCCTTTAATGCCGAACAATGAGGGTCGGGAGTTTAGTGATCTTTTTGTCCCAGAATATGAAGCCTTCATGTTTGAATATCATCAAGGGAAATAAGTCTATGTCATTGAGAATATCGTTAAAGATCCTAAGGATGAAGTTGGTGTGAAATGGTCAGTTAATTGAAATCCTTTCTTTCTTTTTGAATAATTTGAAGTCCATGATAATGCTTTATTTAAAAGGGTCTACTCTGATTTTCTAGAATCAATGATGGTTGATGTCACTCATTGTTCTATTGATAATAATTATTATTCAAGGGGTAAAATCTTTTGACCGGAGCTATGAATCGGAATACAAACATTCAACAATACCACCTCAATGGGATTTGAACCTTGGTGGCAAGAACAACAATGCCACCAATAAACCATCACACCATGCCAATACCAGCACTCATTGTTCTATTCATTATCAAGAAAGGAAGGACATTGTGATGGTAAACGATCAAGATGTTATAGAATCACTGAGTAAGTTCCCATTTTACTGCCAGAACATGTTTTATAGGGGAATTAAATTTTTATCATGCAAAGTATCATTCAAAGGCATAAATGAAACCCATTGTGCATAATTAAATGAAGAAAATCCTTTCATATGAATCAGAATTGAAACTAGAAGCAAAAGAGAAAGAATCACGACACAAAAAATCAATACCAGGAGTACTAAAACACTATATTTTATTATATATATAAGAGGACTGTTGGAAATAAAAAATTTATGCTAATTACATATAAACAAAGGAGCTACATAATATCATAATAAAAAATTCTTCTTAGGCACAATGGATAAACATTAGCACACTAAGTGCCTCTTGAATACTTGAAGGCACTCTATTTGAGCAAGTGAGAGAAGGTTCTCGTGTGTTTGTAGAAGCTGAGCAAAAATATCCATGTTGTTCCTCACAAGTCCTCCACACAGAAGAGTCACCGCCTCCTCCAAGACTTCATTATGAGGAATTGAAGCAATGAAAATGGTATTGCCTATCAAAACACTTTGTAGATAGATGCTGAGGCCGGTGATAGCTATGTTCACTCAGTGAAGGAACTTTGATCTCACTAAATGCTCTACTACCCACATTTCCCAATCACGGTGATCAGAAATTCGAACTATGATGTACATGAAATGATCCAGCAATATTGCATTTTGTATGTGAATGTGATTTTAAAAAGTATCTCCTAATATATTGCACAACACTTCCTCCATAATCTCACTTACCATTGTGAATAATTCCTTTAACTAATCAATTAGTCTCCTGAAAAGGGGACTACACTCAATCTCGTTGAACCACAAAATTTGGTGGTTTGTGTGGGGGTAAGAGAATAGGTCCTCTACAACTTTCTAGGGTTTCACCTAGAAGGAAGAGGGTTTTCCTTTACCACCAAGGGCACAAAATCTTGTGATTCATTGAATCCTATGGATTGAATATGTAATGGAATATGAAAAGTGTTGAAGTATAACATGAAAACCTAACTACTTGATCTAAACTAAGAGAGCTTATGATGATAGAAAACACATAATGTACTACAACTATGCTAAAAGAAGATTAAACCAAGTAAAATAACCTATTAAATCAAATGGGTGCACCTGGAAACTGCTATGGGCTGAAGAGGGAGTTGTGGAAGCCTTAGAAATCCTAGAAAATCAGAGTTTTGGACCAGCTAGGACACTTATGCCAAATGGGGCGACCTAGTCCTTTTTCAAGAAAATTGTCCCAAAGGCTGTTTCTATCAACTAGGTCTCTAAATCTGCAACTTTAACTGTCAAGAACCTCCAGTGGGAGTCTAAACCCAGATCTACAAAATAACCTGCAAAACAAAAAATACTTGGGTTTCTAATGTGCAGTTTGCCTTGGTCATACCCCTAGTTTTTTTTTAAACTTGTAATGGAATAGAAATTCTACATCAACCCTAGCTCTAAGTGTGTCTAGAACTAGGAAAACATGAAATAAAGCAAAAACCTATTCTATTGTCCTATAATAAGATGAAAGTAATAGATTTGAAATGATGCAAGACTTCAACCATATAAATCCTACAACATCACAAATAGGTGTAAAAAGGAATGAAAATGGGTTGAAAGTAGAGGATGGAGGCACTTTGAAATCAGTCTTTAGGAGTGATTTGGTGGCTAGTTGCACCTCCTCAACCTAGATTTCTCCATGAATATCCATAGACATCTATCTCCAAACTTTGTCAATGTGTGTTCTAGAATGTGAAGTGAGCTTGAAGACCTACAAAAAGCCCTAGCTTGTTGTCCAAAAGCTTCAACTTTGCTGTGAAAAAGAGATGAAAACTTCTTGAGGAAGATGTTTTTCTCATGACTCTTTAAGTTGCTTGTGAAAAATGATAAAAAAGTTGTGAAAATGACATAAAAATTAGTATATATAAGCAACAAGACCTAATTGTCAGGAATTTTGACCTGAGAGGCCAACACTCATTGAGAATTTATGATAGAATATTCATTTTCTTGCTTGAAACTTCAAAAATCCTCAAAAAGGACTAGGTCGCCAACTTGGGTAACCTAGTCCCACTAAGAGATTTTGAAGTGGGAACGGTACTTTTTGAATGATTTTGATATTCCTTGTCGAGGGTTCAATGATCCCTTGGGTATAACATGTAGAAGTTGAGAAATTCAACTTCACAAAACCTGAAGATCACCTACATACAAATAACCTATGACAGAAAGAAGAGATGGAGACAAAAAACAAAGTGTACTCTGAAAGATGAGAATGCATTAATCGGAGAGAATATAATAATATAATTAGATCAATCCTTATGAAGGAGATCAAGAAACCCTAAAGTGTAACCTAAAAGGAGAGCATTTGATAATTAGAATAATTATTAAATGCCTACAAAATGCAAACTAAGTTAATCTTAAGAGAAATATAAAAGGTAAATTAAAATAATTAAGTAATAAACCTTTTACTCTAAGAGCCCCCCCCTTAAGATGAACTTAGGGATTACCTACAAAATAAATGCATGAAATAAATGCAACAACAAGCTATAAAGCAAAAAAGGGTCCCGAAAACTAGGCCTGATCAGGTACCTGGATATAACCAAATCTTTGTAAAGCAGAGTAAAGGAGAAAACCCAGTGGGAAAAAACTCCTCTCCAAAAAGAGATGAAGAAACATGCTGAAAAAAAAACATGAAGGAAGGAAGGCCTCATAGAGATCCCCCAAGGACAACTTCCTTCACCCCAAGCATGGAGTGCAACTGAAGATAGCACGGTGATACCAAAGGTTTAGTGAAGATGTTAGCAACCTGCTCCTTTGTAGGAATGTACTCCAAGATGAGAGAACCATCTTGAATCAACTGCCCGATGAAGTGGATGTGGCTCTCAATGTGCTTAGTCTGCTGATGCTTTACTAGGTTGCGGGAAATGTGAATAGCACTCTGATTGTCACACCAAAGAATAGTGGGACTATCAGGAGGAAATCCAAACTCTATCATCAACTGCCAAAGCCATAGAATCTCCTGACTAGCTAACATTTTTTCTTGATACTCAGCCTCTATAGATGATAATGCAATAACAAACTGCTTCTTGCAAGACCATGTAATAGAACCATAACCAAGGGAAAAAAATAATCCAAAAGTAGACTTCTAATCATTGACATCACCAGCTCAATCTGAGTTAGTGAAGCCAATAATGTGAGGGGATCCTGAAGTGTAGTGAATTCCATAATGTGTAGTGCCCCGAATGTACCTCAAGATACATTGGGAAGCTTTCCAATGAATCTCATGTGGATCATGTGAGAATCAAGAGACAAGTCCAACCATAAAGGAAAGATAAGGATGAGAATGTGTCAGGTACAAAAAACTACCAACTAACTACCTGTATAAAGTGGGATCTACTAGCAGAGTAGAGAAAGTGGAAGATACAACACCACTTGAATGAAATGGTGTGGGGGTAGAATTGCAATCAAGCATGCCAAATTGCTGGAGCATATCAAGAGAATACTTCTGCTAAAATATGGAAATCCCATCCAAAGACTAAATAACCTGCAGGCCCAAAAAAATGTAGAAGACTGAGATCTGTCATCTCAAACTACTCCATCAAAGCTCTCTGAACACTCTAAATCATGGAGGATGAGCTCCCTGTAATAATGAGATCATCAACATATAACACAAGAATCAAAATATCACCCTCTTGACGTTGAATGTACACTATGTGATCGGAATGATAGCGTGTGAAGTGAGAGGAAAGCAAGAAAGAGTCCATCTTCTCATACCAAGCCCAAGGGGCTTGTTTGAGACCATACAATGAATGCCAAAATTTTCAAACCAAAGAAGTGTCATGCACACATCCCTAAGGCTGCTCCATATAGATCTCCTCATGAAGGTCTCCATGCAAGAAGGCACTCTTCACATCCATATGAAAAATTGTCCATCCCTATGAAGTTGCAAGTGAAAGTACGAAGTGAATAGAATTCATCTTGGCAACATGGGATAAGGTCTTGGAGTAGTCAATACCCTCCACTTGAGAAAACCCCTTCGCAACAAGATATGTGTTATACTTATCAATGGAACCATCTGCAACATACTTGGTATGATACACCTACTTGCACCGAACCAATTTTCTTCCCTTAGGAAGAGGACAAAGATCCCAAGTATGATTCTTCATCAAAGAAGAATACTCCTCATCCATGGCCCTATCCCACTCAAGGTGACCTATCACCTCTGAAACCTTTTGAGGATATTTTTGTGAAGTGAGTTCTCTTACCTCTACATAAGGTTTTCTCTTGGATGTTGACTTTTCTTCAAAAAAGTTCACCCCTACTACTGTACATACAGCTGAGACACCAGTGTTAGATGAATCTAACACTTGGATTCATATGGCTCCCTGGCAATGAAAAAATTTACAATGAAGTGATCCTTCACCTTGCAGGCATCTTATGCATTTTCATGCATGGTGGCAATAGTTTTTAGTGGTTGCAGTTGGGTGAGGTATACAACTATGGTTTGAGGTAGATCAACTCCTTCAAAAGGTTCATCTTTGATAGAGGCAAGCTTCCATTCTTTTATTTTTGTTAGTTTACTGTACATATTGTAAATATCTTAGTTTCCATGAAGTACATTTGCACACCTTTCATTCTCCTTAAGGGAATGTATGCTCCTAGCTTATATTATTTTCTCCAAGTGCAATTGCACATGTTTTTTTTCTTTGAGGAGGCCCAACCATTGAATTTTTACCCTCACGACTCTGTTCCCAATGGACCGATAAGGCCTCTGGATCCCATGATTAGTAGGAAAATTATCTTGTAAAAGTCACTATTATTGTTGACATTCCATGCCCCTCTTTGATGTCTCATCATTGATAACCGATCTGAGAGATCTCCATGGGCCATCTTGCATGAATTTTCCTTCAAGTTTCCTAAATTTTACTAAGTCCCTAAATTTTGGATTTTCAAGTTGTCTCTTACTTTCTTACCTACCTTCTTCATTTATCCATCACTCCCTTCCTTCCCCTTCTTTCCTCTAATATTTCAGGTGTCGACCTTCAGCCTTACCCTTTACACCTTACTGGTCTCTCTCTTCTTCCTTTTCTCACCTTTCTTCTATCAACTTTTGAGGGACATCCTTCGGCCTTCCCCTTTACCTCTTACCTTTCCCTTCATCAATTGTCACTCGATGATTCAACCTCTGACCTCCGACAGTCTGAAGTCCGACCTCTGAAGTTTCTTCTTCGACCTTCTCCTTCTTTCCTTCTCAATTTCCCTCTTTTCTTTTGAATTTGAATAAGTTTCAAATACTTTCAGGCTTCAGGGGTATGGCCTCTTGCTTACCTCCAACTTTTAGAGGTAAGCCTTCCTCCTGACCTTTTTCATTTGATGGTCTGAGGTCTGACCCCCGACGTTTCATTCATCTTCGCACTCACCTCCTCCCTTCTTCTAAGGCATGCAGTAAGTAGTAGGCTCGACATTTGATGGCTAACAATGCATTTTTAGGGCTTCAAATCATTAATTCAGGCTTGTAAAGGCTATTGTTTGGGCCCGATGCCTCGACCTTCCTATGGATTTGATATGTTTCTAGGCAATTTTTTTGAGGTTCGATTTGACATTTTAGCACCTAGATTTGATTCTTGAGCTTCAAGGATGACATTAGTTGCACTCCATGCCTTCTGCAAGTGGATTTCATAGGTGCCCATGCCCATTTATTGATGATTGTTGACTTTACTGATCGATCTATCCCCTAGGCACATTTTTTATGGATGACTCAGATCTTGCATGCCACAAGATTTATTTCTAACCCTGGTTAGGGTTAGCGTTAGGGTTGGGTTTTGTGTTTCTTAGTATGTCTAATCTGTAAAGGAAAAAAATGTATTCATTTTGAGCTTATTCTTCCTCTAGCTCCTTTGGGGTTTTTCTTTTGCAGACTATATTTTGCATATGTTTGATTGTAAGTATTGGCTATATGCCTTTGTATTAATGAATTTGATCATTATTTTGGGTTCTCTCCTCTTTTATGTATGAGTTTTTGTTTGCATTTTTTATGCATGTATGTTGTGTTAAAATTGTTTGCAACTACTATGTTGAGAAACTCTCTTTCTTTCAAGTGCTCTGTCAAACCCTAATCTCCATGTTTTCCTCTGAAATCAACCAAATTGAGAGTTTTGTGAGTTTTTTGGTCCTCTTCTTTTATGTATTGTGCAAATCTTACCCAAGAAGAAGTGACCTTTCCATCTTGATGTATCACGTCCATTTTCCCTTTCATGTTCTCCTTCTCCCCTTTTCCTAGTGAGCTCTTAGTGGTAGGTTTTCATGTGTTGGGTTGTACCAACACATTACACTTGGATTAAAAAAGGAAGCTAACCTTCTTTCAAGATTGGACCTCATATGCACAAAAGTCCCATAGTTTGAGGTTGTTTCCATTTTTTCATTGAAATGTTGAGCTTTGTGCTCAATAGGGTGCAATTTCATGTGACAACAAAGACCTACCTTGATTTTGGGGGGAAAGAGGAATAATTTTGGAGCTAAATGGATCGCTAACACTATAAAGATATCAATTTTGATATATGAATTTCAATATATATATAGGTGTGGACATCAAAATATGCAAATGGTTTTAAAAATCTAACACACACATTATTAGCATGATTATCATTTAAGAACCAAGCAAACATCCAATATCCTTATGGAATAATACCTCATGCTTAAAAATGCAACAAATGACAAAAATGATCAAAACATATAAAAAAGACATGAAGTATACCTATTCCATGGTGGATTGGTGCTACTCTTTGTGTAGAAAGTAGCCCTTTCCCAACCCTTGACAAGCCAATGATGATGATGACAATGGACAAAATTAGCTCTCAATGTGAAGAGAGTAACTTTGTATGATGTTGTGGATGGAATTGAAAGAGAAAAGTCTTGAATTTATAGGTGAGATTGAGAGAAGAACAGGAAAAGTTGAGGAATGTGGGACTAATCCTCAACCAATAGATTCATGCCACTTTTCAAAATGTGAGAGGAGAAAGCTTGAGCACATTTTGGTCTTTGTGCAAGATAAATGCAATTAGATGAGTTTGAAATTTGAAAAATGTCATTAAATGCATATGGTTGAGAGATTTGGGGGGAAATTTGTTTGGACAAAAAAATGAAACAAATGGAGTTAATGAGGGCATATTCCTTGGGAGTATGCTTTGTGAGGAAAATAGAGTTTTAATAAAACAAAATAAATGATTTATTGTGCATGTGGGAAAAGTTAGAGGATGGGACATGGATTAGGCTTAGTATTAACCATGGATTTGACTAATTAAGCTGATGATTAGGTGATGTGACATTTGATTTATATTTTTGGATTTTTTTTAAATCAAATGAGAAGAAAATGAATATTTAGAGATTTAATTAAACATTTGGGTTTACTTAATTAAATTGAGGAACCTTAGGAGATTAATCAAATAAACTTGATTTATTTAATTGATAGGCAAATATGATTAAATATGATTAATCAATGATGTTAATTTTGCATGTCTACATTTTGCCCCTCTTTGAAGTAATGTACTTGTTGCATTGGTTCAAAGAATGATGTCGCCGACATCGAAATTAAAAAAAAAATTGATTTTTTCGATGCCCCACCTGAAAGAAGTACGTTAGTACATTTCCCCCTCGTGAGATCGAGTGAAAAGATTCAATTTGAGGTCGATCTCGTGACAAAGAGGTTCAAAATGGATGTATGGAAGGTTAGACTAACATATCTATATGATAATGATGATGTAAATGAGATGTTTGGAAGATGCTTAGAATAACAAATCTAAATTATTTTAAATATCTTAAATGATTATGAAATGTATGTGAGATGGATGATATTTTCATATGATGATATGACATGATTATGCAAGATGAAAGTGAGGATGCAGGATGGATGCATTGTTAGCATGAAAGAGGATAGAAGAATGAGAGGGATCAACCCTTAAAACCAAGAAAATGCAGAATTCCAACAAGTCCATTAGTCGTCGAGAGTTTATTGGATATGATGATGAATGATGATGATGTATTGCTTATCTAGGGATGGGAGAAATAAAAAGCATAACTTTCCTTATGTTTGATAACAAACATACGTACGATGCATCAAGGTATAAAGAACTAGGATGGCGTTGCACCTAGTGTCATGGACTTTGACTCATCAAATAGATAGGAGTACTCTTGTTCACACTTGACAAACGAAACCTTATTTGGAGTGTAGTTAAGATATTCTAGATATCTCAGACCAAAACGTAAAAAGGAAAGCCTTCTTATGTGGTCAACAAGACACCTAAAAATTCCTCCCTACAAACAAAACAAAGCATGCATGACAAAGTTATTTTACAAGAATATCCAACTAGCACAACAAATAAAAAGATAATGATCATTGCCCCATTCCTTTCCCTCTAAATCTTTCTGTTTAGACATCATCGAGAGATCCTCGGAATGAGTGCAAAATAAGATAAGTCAAAAAGACGAGATAAAGTAAACAAACAAGATAATGTTTTTTGTACCACTAGCCAAGACTAAACTATGGTGATAGTTGATGTTGATGTCCATTGCCGAAAGGTCACATTCCTAGGACATGTTGTGATCAGGTGTTGATGTGATTTTGATTGTATGATAAGCTATTGATATTATGAGTTGATCAACTTGCTAACTTACTGATCTAGACATGAGATTTTGTCGATTAAGCTTTCACTTTAGAACCTGCTAGACTTGCTTCTGACTGACTTACCAAAGGATGAAAGCGATGATTGATTTATTAGGAATGATGATTGTCGTGGGTGAAAGCGAGATGAGATGGGTGCACCATTTTGGGTTTTTTCAAATAATTGGATGTTTTTCATGTTTTGAAAATGTTTTGAGGCTATTTTTTGAATTTTGAGATGTTTTACAAATGTTTTTTGGTAGTTTTGAGATTTATGAAAAATAGACTAACTTAAAGACCTATCCTAGGGGTCTCGGGAGCTGATCCATAGATTAGCCTTGCCTACATTATACATGCAAAGACCATGTAGTTCGACAAATGACAGACTTCAGTCAATGATGAGATAGATGGGAAAACAGATTGCCATTGCGACAAACGCCTAAAGGACTGACCTAGGGTGTCTCGAGGGATGATCAAAGATCAACCTTGCCTATGTTCAAGCTCAGAGATGACGTAGTTTGGCTGGATGACTCTAATTTTTATTTTTTAGATTTTTGACATGTTTTAGATTTTGATGGCTTTTTTTGAATGTTTTTGGCTCTTTGGTTTTTGGAATGTTTTTGGATTTTTTGATGGATTTTCTGAATGTTTTTGACTTTTTTGATGTTTAGGAAGATCACAAGAATATACATGAATCTGATCCGATGCAGGTACATGAAAATTCCCCCAGCGTGATGTGATAGACTACTTCGATACAGGTAGGACAAACCGACCTTAGGAATATGCCAAGTAGTACTAAGGTGGAACATGATATGAGCACAAGATCAAGCTATGGTATTGATGCGAGCGGATGGTGGAAGGATAGATGGAATGTAATGGATAAGTGAGTGCCTTCTCCATTATGTTTTGTATCAAGGTTAGCGGATACAGTGGATGCAACTAATGCTTCATCAAGGATTTTCCTATGGGTGGCAGAATTTTTTAGTAACTCCATGATAAAGATCTGAGCAGGGGGTCTATTTAGCTGGTCAATGACGTTAAAATCATAGGGAACACTTTTTAGATTTGAGATGGGGGTCCTAGATGGCTGCGATGCCCCTGCAATAGTAACCTTTCTGCCACGTGTGGTGACTCCACAATCAGCATTGGCTTCTTTGACACTAATGATAGTGACCATTTCATCTATGCATGAGATGATGTCTTCATATATAAGGTTTGCACTAGCATACTTTTGTTTTCCTTTATTGTTCCCTTGGTTATTTCCTTGGTTGTTTCCTTGATTATTTCCCTAGTTGTGATTAGGCATCAGGTTCGTGTATATTTTGAGATCTTGATTTCCAGCGGGTTGCTTGACATTTATAATTTTGTCCTCAATGAGATCTTGGATGATATTATTCAATTTCATGTAGTTGGCGGTCGTGTGTCCTTGAGTTTATGATAATCACACAGGAGATTTTCATTGTACCAGGGTGACTTCACTTGGGGTTCACTATAATTATCATGGGCGGGGACCTTGATGATGTTCTCATTAACCAAATTTTTTATGATGGATTCAATTGGCTCCCCAAGGGCTATGAATTTCCGCTTGGGGGGATACTTGTTTTACGAAGGTGGTCCTACTTGATTATTGAGATTATTGATCTGATTTTGGGGTGGTTGTTGGTTTACCACATTTGTTTGTGTGTATTGCAAAAAAATAGAATTCTTAAAATATTTTATATTTATATAATGTATTAGGTTAAATGAAACCTTAAGTGTAAACCTATACCCTAAATTATAAATCCAAAATTTAAAAAAAAAATCTTAAAATTTGAAATAGAAATGAAAAGCATCAATTTGAAATACAAATGGAAACCACCAATTCGAAATAACTTTATTTCACAAATATAAACCCTAAACTTGAAATAGGAATCCTAACTTTATTTTTGCATTATAAGTTCCATAAATTAGTAATAGAAACCCTAACATTATTTCACAAACAATAACTTTATTTCACCAATATAAACCCTAAATTTGAAACAAATACCCTAATCATATTTCACCCTAAATCTCAATATTAATTTTTTAAAATTATACATTTACATATCAAATTTGATATTCATGTACCAAAATATTTATATCCATATCAAAAATTTGATATCATTTTTTAAAAATTTATAATAGAAATAAATTTACATGTCAAAATTTAAATTAATATGTTGAAAATTAGTTTATCAATTTGTATGTTAATTCAAGAATTTGAATTCATATCAAATTTTAAATCGACATCAATATAAAACTAAAAATTATATCAAATTTAATTTATCAATACTGTAATCAAAATATAATATCAAAATTGGAATTGTAATTTTCATCTATGAATTATTGAAATTAAACTTATCAAAGTTTAAATTAATATCTAGAAAATGATAAATCAAAATTGTATCTTTAAATTAGTTCATGAAAATTAAAATGTCTATATATATCAAAATTAATATCTTAAATTGATATCAAAATTGAGAATTGATATCCTATTGTAGACATGCAAAATTAACATCATTGATTAATCATATTTAATCATATTTTCCTATCAATTAAATAAATCAAGTTTATTTGATTAATCTTATAAGGTTCCCCCATTTAATTAAATAAACCCAAATGTTTAATTAAATCACTAAATATTCATTTTCTTCTTGTTTGATAAAAAAAAAATCCAAAAATATAAATCAAGTGTCACATCACCTAATCATCAGCTCAATTAGTCAAATCCATGATTAAAACTAAGCCTAATCCATGTCCCATCCTCTCGCTTTTCCCACTTGCATAATAAATCATTTATTTTGATTTATTAAAACTCTATTTTCCTCACAAAGCATATTCCCAAGGAATATGCCCTCATTAACTCCATTTGTTTGACTTTTTTGTCCAAACAAATTTCCCCCCACATCTCTCAACCATATGCATTTAATGACATTTTTCAAATTTCAAACTCACCTAATTGCATTTATCTTGCACAAAGACCAAAATATGCTCAAGTTTTCTCCTCTCACATTTTGACAAGTGGCATGAATCTATTGGTTGAGGATTAGTCCCACATTCCTCAACTATGCCTCTTCTTCTCTCAATATCACCTCTAAATTCAAGGCTTTTCTCCTTCAATTCCATCCACAACATCATGCAAAGTTACTCTCTTCACATTAAGAGCTAATTTTGTGCATTGTAATAATCATCATTGGCTTGTCAAGGGCTACTTTCTACGCAAAGAGTAGCACCAATCCACCATGGAATAGGTACATACTTCATGTCTTTTTTATATGTTTTGATAATTTTTGTCATTTGTTGTATTTTGAAGCATGAGGTATTATTCCATAAGGATATTGGATGTTTGCTTGGTTTTGAAATGATAATCATGCTAATAATGTGCATGTTAGAGTTTTAAAACCATTTGCAGATTTTGATGTCCACAAAATGGCGCTAGAAGGAGGGCATGGTATAGTATCATTCAACTTGTATGCTAACTATTATTTTTATTCTTAGATAATGGGTTTCTCTCATATGTAAGCATGTAATATAAAATCTATGTATAAAATCCATGAAATATGCTTACCTAACGTGTGTGGAGTGGTTTAGCTATTAATGTACTGAATCTATTTGTGCTTTAGCAGAAATAAGGGACCATATTTTTGTGAATATTTGATGACCTCTTTAGACATGTCAGTCTCTAGATTTTGGTTTTCTTTCATAAGATATGCACAAAATAGAAAGATGGTGGCAATTTAGAATTGCACGATGATGATCCTAGGGTAATCCAATCAGAGTAGCACTTGATGCCAATGTTGTTTGAAGCTTGGTGGACTTGCTTTACTTGTTATCATTGTCTACATTAAATGGAAAACATTCGGACTTGACCATCATCTACCGCTCCCAGTCATATTAATCATTTGAGCATTCAATCATGTTTTGGTTTATTCTCTTCCATCTTTACTCTAATTTATGGCAAGAAAAGTTATTGCTCAAGATTTTGGGGGCACAAGGTTTGATAAGTGTCCTGTTTGGGTGGATGCTAAATGATGCGCAAGCTTTTTTTTTTTAATTCATCATAAACATGGAATAAGAAATCAGGAGCAGTAGGTAGTCATTGGATTTATTAGAATTAGGTTGCCACCCATTAATGTTGCCTACTGATGGCGCCTCCCTAAAGTTTATCAAGATTATTTTGGTGGGCATCTCTTAAAATATTGTCAAATTCCTATAAGATTAAAGTCAACCTGTTGAATGCACGAGTTACAACCTATTGATAAAGAGTAAGGCTCAGAAACACAATTTCAAGTTTTGTAGTTTTAAAATTTGATGCAACTCTAAGCTTTCATTTGTTTTAAACTTCCTCACTGTAGGCAAGCCAATTTCCCACTGTTAAGTTACTGCAGCAATAGTGGTCCTTTTTTGTTTTGTTTTTATATGCTACCTAATCACTACCATGCTTGCCATTAATCCTTTTAAAATATTAGTAGTATCTATACGAAATTAAATTTATCAGTAGACATGACAGGGAGTTTATTTGTGGGGTTTATTTAAGAGAAGATCATTTTTTTTTGCATTTTCAATGTCTCCTATAATTTTACAGACTTTATTATGGACTATGGTGATTGTGTCATGTTAGGAAGGTGGTGCAGGAGCACCTTAAAGATCTTTTGGAAGATCTTGACAATTTTGGCTTGTAGGTGGTTCTAGCCAACCACCAAGGTAATAAGAACTAATTGTAAAGTCCCAAGTGTGTTTTGAGGTGTTTTTTATGGAAAACTTAGGTTGTTTTAGAGCCTTGAGGTTTGGAAAAGTCTGAATGATGAAATTAGGCAAAACTAGACAATGTTGTCTTAGGAATTTGGCCAAAAAGTGCAAAAACGGTATAAATAATGTTCTAAGACCAACCCAAGGGTCCTATCACGTGGGAGAAAGGTATATAAGGTCATCCAAACCCTAATACCTGAGTTGGAAGTTCATTTTCATGAATTGAGACTTGGAGAGCATATTGTGTGAGTGGAATTCAACAACTTTTGAGTGAAGTTTTGTATTTGAGCCTTCATCCAAGCAAGAATGGATTGAAAGGACTATTCGAATGCTTTGAGTCTTGTAATTGTGTTATTTAATTACTGTTTGAAGCATTAGGTTATCCATTTAGTTCAATTATTTTTTGTTTTGCAAGTTTTTGGAGTTTTGGCCTTATAGCCGGTTTAGGCCAGTTTTTGGAAATAATGATCCCCACTTGAATTCCCATCGCAAGGCTATCATGGCCACTTGGAATCAAGTATGGTACTATTTTTAAAGTGTAAATATTGTGTGTGGAGTCTTTTTTTGCAGGGGAAGAGTTGAATTCATCTAACACTAGGCGAGTGCAAGTGCATTCTAGCTAGTGGCTTGGAGAGGACAGCAGTAAAGAAAGTTGATAAATGGATTGGTTTGTGCCAATAAAAAGAATGAGAGTTTGGGAACATGTATTCCAGACATTTTTGTGCAAGGAGGAGAGTTGAGGAGGTCATTGAAGCCCTCAAAGTTGGAAAAAGGATCTAAATAACCCTAGAAACCCTTAAAATTAGGGGGTATAGGAAAGTCCTATGTACGGACACTTTCAGAACCTTAGACATAGAAAATATTGAAGCCTTGATAGTTGATAGGAAGAATCTAAAAAAAAATTTGGGGGTTGTTAAGATAGTTTGTGAGAAAAAAGAAGAAACCGGGTTCTAGGAGGCCTAATTGGGGCAAAAGGCTACAAGGCCTAAAATTGGGTTTTGCAAGAAAGCGATGGACACAAGGTGAAATAATCCTATGAGATGGATCAAGGAGGATTCAAATAAATAAGGGGATAGTGAGAATACCCTTTCCTAGCCCTGGAGTGGTTGGGACACTTTGGGACAGTGTGGAGTCCAGGGAAGCTTAGTGGAGAATTGAGAGAAATGGTGGAGAATTTGAAATTGGTGGAGAGTCTTATGAAGTGAGAGGGGTTTAGGAGAGATCCTTGAGTAGGGTAGATTGGAATACCCTAGGAAGACAAAATAATAGGTCTTGGGAAGAGCAAGATTGCTCTTGAAGGATAGAACTCCCCATCAAATTGGTATCAGAGCCAATAAAAGGCTTGGGAATTGAGAAGTGAATGCCAGAAAGAAGGGAATCCATAGGAGAAAGCGCCATGGTGACCAATGCAGAGCTAGCAAGAGAAAAATAGGCATCTTGAAGAGGCTATGGAAGAGATGAAGCAAAAATTGGAAGAATTTGTTGAATCGGCAAGGAAGATGAAGGTACAGTTGGCAGAAGACAAAGACAAGGGTAAAGACTACATGGAGGAGGACATAGAACCTGCACCTAACCCTCCATTAGAAGAGGAACCCTTCCTCAAAGCATTGAAGGCATTGAGTGGCAAGGCACTTGAAGGTGTCCCTATGTTCACAGGAAGAATGGATGCAGAGTTAGTTATGGAATGGAGAATCACTTTGAATGTGATGGAGTTACTGAAGCACAAAAGGTTAAGATAGCCAAATCAGGGTTAAGAGGACAAGCACTAACTTGGTGGAAGTTTCTACAAGAAGAAAGAGAGAAGGAAGGTAAGAAACCCATCAGGAGTTGGAAAACTATGGTGGAAAAAGTAAAGGAGAACTTTCTACCTGAGGACTATGATATCCAATTGCACAAGAAGAAACAAAATCTCAGACAAAGAGACCTAGATGTAGCTGCATATATAGAGGAGTTCCAAAATCTAAGCCTTAGATCTAGAGTGCAAGAAGTTGAAAGCATCAAGGTTGCTAGGTATCTAAATGAACTTACATGGACCATACAAGAGGAGTTGAGTCTTTTCACACTTACTACCCTCCATAGATGCTATCAAATGGCTATTAAGGTGGAAGAGAAACTGAAAAAGAAACAAGATTCCAATACTAGAGGTAAAGGAAGAGGTAGAGACTCTAAAGGTGGACAAAGAGGAGGTTTTGGTGGAAGAAGCCATGAGAATAGAGGGCAAGGTGATGCTAAGGTTGGTGAACAATCCCATGAGTCAAATAGTAGAGGGGGTTACAAAGGTAGAGGCTCTAACAATGGAGGAAGAGGCAGATCAGGAGGCTTTGGGAGAAGCTCTCATTTTGCTTCCATGAAATGCTACAATTGTGGATAGTTGGGTCATCCGGCTTATACATGTCCTACCAAGCCAACATCTTCACAAGGTGAGAGGAAGATCAAGTATGTTCAAGAAGAGGACTGCTCCAAACATTCAGAGGTGAGTCTAGATTCAGAGAAAGGTGAGAATCTCATGTTAAGAAGGATTTTGATCAAAGAACCTACCGAGGATGAACACAAACAAAGGAGATCTCTTTTAAGAGTCAAGTGCAAGATACTAGGAAAGGTTTGCAAGGTCATCATAGATTTAGGGTCTACTGATAATTTCATCTTAGAGAAGGCAATACAAAAGTTAAAACTCATCAAGATACCCCATGTGTGTCCTTACAAGGTTACTTGGTTGAACAAAGGGTAGAATATACTAGTCAATGAACATGTTTGGGTTGAGTTTGCTATAGGAAAGTATCAAGACAATATACTATGCGATGTGTTACCAATGGATGCATGTCATTTTCTACTTGGTAGACCATGGCAGTATGACAGGGAGGTAATACACCATGGCAAGGAGAACAAGTACTCATTCAAGAAGGATGGAGTGATTTACAAAATATAGTCTTTGTTAGAAGAAAACACGGTGGAAAAGACAAAAACTAGTGTCCTTTTGATGAGTGGAAAGGAATTTCTAAAAGACATCAAGGAGGAAGAATAGGTTGTCTATGCAATCATGTTGAAGCCAAAGGAAGAGGAGTTACCTAATAAGCTACCTATGACAATAGAAGTGAAGCTACTATTGGATCAGTTCAAAGACATCATTTGTGAAGGTACACCAGCTACACTACCACCCAAGAGATTAATCAGTCATTAGATAGATTTTATACTAGGAGCAACACTACCTAACAAGGCTACATACAAGATGACACCAAAGTAGAATAAGGAGATAGCAAAGCACGTTCAAGAACTTTTGGACCAAGGGCTTATCAGAAAAAGCATAAGCCCATGTGTTGTTCCAGTTGTGTTGGCACCTAAAAAAGGAGGTAAGTGGAGGATGTGTACCGATTCTAGGGCCATAAATAGGATAACCATTAGATATAGGTTTCCTATTCCTAGGATAGAAGATCTAATGGATTTTTTAGGGGGTGCTAAGTCCTATTCGAAAATTGATTTGAAAAGTGGCTATTATCAGGTTAGGATGAAAGAGGGAGATGAATGGAAGTTAGCTTTTAAAACTACAAAGGGGTTATATGAGTGGTCAGTAATTCCATTTGGGCTTACAAATGCACCTAGCACTTTTATTAGGGTGATGAATGAGGTCTTAGACGACTTTATAGGATTTTTTGTGGTTGTCTACCTAGATGATATCCTCATCTTTAGCAAAACAAAAGAAGAACATATGAAGCACTTAGAACTTGTGTTGAGGAAACTTCAGGAGGAGAAGCTCACCATAAATCTTGAGAAAAGTGAGTTCATGAAGCAAGAATTAATCTACCGAGGATATGTGGCATCTCAAGGGAGCTTGAAGATGGACAAGAGCAAGGTTGAAGCCATTCTTATTTGGCCTACTCCCAAGACAGGGACAAAAGTTACAAGTTTCCATGGATTAGCACAATTCTATAGGAAGTTTGTGAGGAGGTTTAGTGAAATTTGTGCACCGGTTCTTGACACCATAAAAGGAGGACTGAAAACTAAGTTTTTGTGGAATAAAGAAGCCAATGAAGGATTTGAAAGATTGAAGAGGGAGATAGCTACCCAACCTATCCTAGTTTTACCAAGCTTTGACAAATAATTCATAGTGGACTGTGATGCAAGTAACATAGTAGTTGGTGTTGTTCTAAGCCAAGAAGGCAAGCCAGTGGCATTCTTTAGTGAAAGGTTGAATGAAGAAAAGTCTAGGTACTCATCCTATGACTTGGAATTGTATTCTTTGGTGCAGGCTCTTAATAATTGGAGGCACTATCTATTGCCAAAATAATTTGTGGTATACACCGACAATCAGGCCTTAAGTTACATCAACACTCAAGAGAAGCTCGGTTTGAGGCACATCAAGTGGATGGAGTTTTTATAGTCATACACCTTTACCATCAAGCATAAGAAGGGGGTGAACAACAAGGTTGCTGATTCTCTTAGTAGGAGGTTGCTTACTATCCAAGAGATATAGCTACAAAGAACATGGGTTGAAGGATTCAAAGATCTATATGAAGGAGATTCTGATTTTTCAGTGATCTTCAAGGTATGTTCTGATTTTGAGAACCATTTTCATAGTGAGTATGCTGATTACACTTTGCAGAATGGACTATTGTTTAGGGGAAAGCAATTGTGTCTTCCTAGAGGTTCTATGAGGGATAATCTAATCCAAGAAAAGCATAATGGCAGTTTGAGTGGTCACTTTGGTTTGAACAAGACACTAGACCTAGTGGAGAGGTTCTATTGGTGGCCTAAAATGCAAAGAGATGTAAGAAGATATGTTGAACAATGTGGAGTATGTCAAAAGGAAAAAGGAACATCAACCAATGAAGGTTTTTATCAGCCATTACCCATCCCAAGTAGACCATGGGAATGCATAAGCATGGACTTCATAGTAGGGCTACCTAGGACACCAACTGGTTTTGATAGTATGTTCATGGTAGTGGACAAGTTCAGCAAGATGAGCCATTTTATTGGATGCAAGACAACACATGATGCAAGTCAGATTGCACACCTTTTCTTCAAGGAAGTAGTGAGGATACATGGGTTGCCAAAGAGCATATTTGCAGACAGAGATGTGAAATTTATGGGGTATTTTTGGAAAATTCTTTGGAAGAGGTTAGGAACCAACTTGTCTCATAGCTCAGCATATCATCCACAAACAGATGGACAGATAGAGGTGATCAATAGGGTACTTGGGAACTTGTTGAGATGCTTAACTAAGGAATATGGACAAGGATGGGAGCAAGTGATTCCACAAGCAAAATTTGCTTACAATGATAGCACAAATAGGACTACGGGTAAGAGTCCATTTGAGATAGTTTATGGCTTACATCTAAAGGGGTGTGCTTTAGCTTAGAGATCTAAAAGGTTATGAAGGGATCAGTGGTCATGCTGATGATTTTGCTTAGTCAATGAGAGAGGTTCATGAGTAGGTAAGGAAGACATTGATAGAGGCTAACCAAAATTTGAAGGCTAAAAGAGAGATCTACAATTTGAAATAGGTGATATGGTGATGGTATACTTGAACAAAGAAAGGTTACAAAAAGGCATACCAAGCAAGTTGTAGATGAAAAGGATAGGGCCATGTAAAGTGTTGGCTAAGTATGGGTCAAATGCATACAAGGTGGAGTTACTCAAGGAGATGTCTATTTCACCTATCTTCAATGTGAAGAACTTGGTGAAGTAAAAAGGACCAGAAATGGATGAGGAAAAATATAGTGATGAGGTCAATAAGGATGTGGAAGCACTCAAGGTACCTGATCATATCAGATCACAAGTGGATAGGATTTAAGATTCAAGGGTGAAGAAGACTAGGCACAAGAAATACAAGGAGCACCTAGTGAAGTGGAGACATCAACTAGAGGCAGAAGCTACTTGGATAGCAGAGAGTGACTTTCAGAAGCATGGAATTAGTGAGGAGCTCTTGACACCACAGGTTCCTTAACTTCTTTGTTGCAGGGGGAGAATGGTGCAGGAGCACCTTAAAGGTCTTTTGGAAGATCTTGGCAATTTTGGCTTATAGGTGGTTCTAGCCAACCACCAAGGTAATAAGGACTAATTGTAAATTCCCAAGTGTGTTTTGAGGTGTGTGTTATGGAAAACTTAGGTTTTTTTAGAGCCTTGAGGTTTTGAAAAGTCTGAATGATGAAATTAGGCAAAACTAGACAATGTTGTCTTAGGATTTTGGCCTAAAAGTGCAAAAATGGCATTAATGATGTTCTAAGTCTGACCCAAGGGTCCTATCACATGGGATAAATGTATATAAGGTCATCCAAACCCTAATACCTGGGTTGGAAGTTCATTTTCATGAAATGAGACTTGGAGAGCATATTGTGTGAGTGGAATTCAACAACTTTTGAATGAAGTTTTGTGTTTGAGCCTTCATCCAATCAAGAATGGATTGAAAGGAATGGTATAATGCTTTGAGTCTTAAAAATTTTTTATTAACTTACCATGTGAAGCATTAGGTTATCCATTTAGTTCAATTGTTTTTTGTGTTGCAAGTTTTTGGAGTTTTGGCCTTATAGCCGGTTTAGGCCAGTTTTTGGAAATAATGATCCCCACTTGAATTCCCGTGGCAAGGCTACCATGGCCACTTGGAATCAAGTAGGATAATTTTTATACAATTTAAATATTGTGTGTGGAGTCTTGGTTTGCAGGGGAAGAGTTGAATTCATCTAACACTAGGCGAGTGCAGGTGCATTCTGGCTAGTGGCTTGGAGAGGATAGCAGTAAAGAAAGCTGATAAATGGATTGGTTTGTTCCAATAAAAAGATTGAGAGTGTGGGATCATGTAGTCCAAAAATGTGTGTGCAAGGAGGAGAGTTGAGGAGGTCATTGAAGCCCTCAAAGTTTGAAAAAGGTGTTAAAAACCGTAGAAACCCTTGAAATTAGGGGGTATGAGGACAGTCCTATGTACAGACACTTGCATAACCTTAGACCTAGAAAATATTTAAGCCTTGGTATTCAATAGGAAGAATCTAAAAAAACATTTGGGGGTTGTTAAGATAGTTTGTGAGAAAAGTTGAGAAAACGGGTTCTAGGAGGCCTAATTGTGGCAAAAGGCTACAAGGCCTAAAATTGGGTTTTGCAAGAAAGTGATGGATACAAGGTGAAATAATCCTATGAGATGGATCAGGTAGGATTAAAATCAACAAGGGGATAGTGAGAATACCCTTTCCTAGCCCTAGAGTGGTTGGGACACTTTGGGACAGTGTGGAGCCCAGGGAAGCTTAGTGGTGAATTGAGAGAAATGGTGGAGAATTTGAAATTGGTGGAGAGTCTTATGAAGTGAGAGGGGTTTAGGAGAGATCCCTGAGTAGGGTAGAGTGGAATACCCTAGGAATACGAAAGAATAGGTCTTTGGAAGAGCAAGATTTCTCTTGAAGGATAGGACTCCCCATCAGAAGGTAAACTTGGTCGACGATATTAAAAGGGTATGTTATCTAGATTTTCACCTGCCATTTACATTGGCTTGAAATTTTGAATGAAACTTTATGAAGATTTGTGTGTTGTTCACTAAAATGAACTAATCATTTCATACGAGTTAGAAATATTAATGTATATGTCATGCAACAAGTAAATTTCTTTCATTTCATTCACTAACTGCAATTGGGGAGTGGTAGTTGTATCATTTATCATATTTTTAATCATGTTAGTGGTAGTGAGTAAATCTTCCAAACAGGTTGTGAGTTTCCCAAAGGTTGGCAATGGAGGATTTCGTTAATTTGGTGTAGGTCAAATTGTGCAGTACCCACTTGGAAATGCATTAATGCATCACTTGACTTCTTATTGTAATCAAAACTCACACCTTATTTATTTTAATATTTCCAAATGTATGTCTTTAGTGCACCCTACTCACATATGTTTGTTGTCTTTTAAATCACTATATCAACAATTTGTGAAGGATGTGATTGTAAATCACAATCGTCTCTCATCAGATCCCATCACCATATGTTGACATAGATCATTGAGATTGGTAGTAAATCTTTTCCAAACCAAAAATCTTATATATTATATCCCTTGCCAACTACTCATAATCATGGTCGTTCTTTTATTCAACTCTAACCCATGACTGTACCCAACTAAGTAGGAAATCGAAGATTCATCTACTACTTTTTGGAATGTCCTTAATATTCTTTCTACTCAGATTTTAATATAATCTAGATATGGCTAATCTTTTTCACTCTTTTTCACTCTTGTTCTATCTATGATATATCTCCAATGATTTGAGTAAATAGTTAGTTTGGATTTCATCGGCCACCTCTACAAAAGCATAAATAAAAAAATCACTTTAAACTCCCCACTATGCTTTGATGAGTACATCACATCAAAAGAGGTAGTTGGCAATATGTAGACTAGAGTAAGAGTTCCAATTAAGAATGCACCTACAAACTCAACCAATGGCTTGGCTACTCTAAACAGTGGAGAAAAGAAATATAGACTTTTGTAGTAATGAACCAAGACAAAAAGAGAAAGGTGTGCCACTTTTCTCTAAGTATGCTCAGAACATTGATTAAGTCAACAATGGAAGGTCAGTAAGTCTTCACTAACTTGTTGAGTTTGGGGTGCAAATTTTCTCAGACATGAGAATCAACTCAGATAGATTCATATAAACTCTACAATGGTAATTTTCTCAGACTACAAATCTAGTGGCAATCTGACCATTCGCTAATGCATAACACAAACAGTTTGCACACTATATCTTTTTCATACATTTCTTTGAGGATTTCTATGTTAGTTGACAATAAAGTTCTATTCTTTATTCATCAATGAACCACATGTCCTTTTAAATAATTAAACAAATTTTGTCCTATCAAAGATTTATTTGACATTTATATCACTGAGTGCAGGGTACAAGTATGAATGGAAGAGGTAAACAGCTGAGAGAGATTGCAAAGGCATTTTATTTTTTTGAATGCTTTACCTTGCATGCTTTATTCCTCTTCCGTGCATTAGTGAAAAGTGATGGCATATTTGATTTAAGTCTATACTTTGAACGTTTATAAATCTTGACTTTCATGTTTATTTTGAAGGCATTGATATCATTGAACATTGGGCTTTATCTTATCTTTATAATGCTAGAAATTTAATCTCACGGGTGAAGAACGACATTATCAACTAATAGATGGAGATTAATCAAAAGTCCTTTTGTGCTTATAAATTTTCAAATTTTTTTCATGCTTCTAAAAGTCTGGTAGGACAAATATTGTGCTCTAACAATTGTTTTTTTTTTCACATAGACTTTGCATGACAGGGGTATTTTTTCTTTTTACTTCATTAATTCCTTGAAGTAAATCTCATTTTAAAAGTTTTACTTTATGATGTTTGAAGGTTAAGGTTAAACATTGGAGCTAGACATTGGATTTGAATGAAGGCGAACGAATTGGAGTTAGGAAAATTTCAAAATTAAGACTTGAAAAAGCATTTTTTAATGCTTGTGGTTATAATCCGAGGCTCCAATTCCTGCTTTCGTTTTTTGTTTTAAACCAACTCACTTTTTAATTTGGGTTTAAAATCAATCACTAATTTGATATTTTTAAAGTTCAATTAAAAATGAACATTAGAAACTTACTAAATTTCAATTTGGGTTCTAAAACTTGAACAAGCAACTCTCACATTTTGATTTTGGGGCTTTAAAAAGAACTCATTTTCTACTTTGAAGATTAAAATGAACATGTGATTTTGTGTCTTGTAATCCTTTTTGCAAAGTAATTTCATTTAAAAATGTGTATGCACTTTCTCTTGCGCTTTGGCGATCTTGAGAATCAAGTCTTTTTTATGACATTAAGTTGCATTAAAGATTGCCTCCACATTTCAATTTGGGTAACTTAAAATTGGATAAAAAATATTGCGAGTGTGAGTAAACATATTGTGTGTGTTATCCCTTTGTTTCTAAACGAAGGTTGATCGAACTATGAATATGTTTGCTCTCTTTTGTTTATCTTAAAGGGCCTGACTTGTGGGAAAAGGGACTCACCCAAGGGAATGACCCAACCGGTAACACACTAAGGACAAATGCATTTACAACCAGGATATAAAAGTAGGTACTGGAAGAAAAGCTAGTATCACGCAGTTGGCTCCGATGAGAAGGGAAGTAATGGTTCAACTCCTACGAACATAAATTCCGAATTAAACCCCGTTGTTTAGCAAAGGCCAAAATCCTATCTATTTGTTGGTGCAAAAGGTCATGTCCTTTGAAGCTTCCCCACATATATATGCAATTCTGTTGTGGAGATGAAAAGTATGCCATGGGAGATTCATGCATACTGATGCTTGACTAACCCGAGAATCAAGTGCACTATAAGGGGGAGCCTGTGTGGTCAAGCATCTAATCATCCACACTAAATATGTGTAGCTGGATTTATCCAAGTGGGAACCCAAAAAATATTGTCTTCTCAACCTAGGGTTGTGCATGTCATTGAAATCAAAACACTTTGCTTGGATCTAAAACATTTGAAAAAAAACATAGAGAACTTCAAAATTTCAATCCCTTTGGAGGAAACAAATATCTTTTAACAAATATAAGTGCTCTTGCTTTCCCTAGGGATTATATCCTTAGAGGTTTCTAAGTACTTAGGTTTACTCATCATTTGTTTTCACTAAAGTCAACTTAGGGAACTATGCTCTTGAAACCTTGATTTTCACATAATGGAGCTTGTGGAATGAAAAGGAATTGATACATAGACATTTAGTTTGAAACTTTAATCAAAGAAATGTTTGTGGTAAAAAGAACCCATTAAGAAAAATAAAAGACAATTGACTCCACACATGTGTCGTCTCAAATGATTTCCCGCAAGATCGAAATCCGGAAACCCAAGTTCAAAAGTCTTAGTCCAAAAGCTTGTGAGGAGCATCTCGAAAGAATTCTCAAAGTTAGAGAAATATTGGTTTACAACTTTTACAAGAAAGCTTCAAGAAACAACCCTAACTTGTATGAGTTCTATTATAAAAAAAATCTGAGCTTTTTCAAAGGTTTTCTTTTCTCACATAGGAAGTCAAGCACGTTCTTCAAGACCGAGGTCTTGTAAGGATTTTTTATGTAGGTCAAGTCCAAGATCAAAATCAATCACTCTCATCCACCTCTTGACCATCAAAATCAGTCAAAAATCACCTCATCAACAACTCTTGGAAACATTGAAAACATCATTTATGCTAAACTTCTAGGAAAAATTAAATCAATTTGTTTGAATTAACACACTTAGTCAAACCATCATCTTGTACATGAGTTTACTCTAGGATAACACAACTTCCTTGGGTTTACAAGTTCACTATCATCTTGTTTGTCTTAACACACTTAGCCAAATTATCAACTCCATTATCACCTCGTTTGACTTAACACACTTAGTCAAATGATCCTCTTATGTAAAAATTTACTCTAGGATAACACAACTTCCTAGAGTTTACAAGTGAATTATCACTTTTGTTTGACTTAACACACTTAGTCAAACCATCAATCCATCACAATCAATCAAATCAAGTCCTAAAAGTTTAGAATCTCCCTCAAGGTTCCTCAAGAGTTTGATCATTCGTATCACCCATCTTTCATTTATCTCATCCTCATCATCACTTTGATCCTTAAATTATCCTAGTTCTTCTCTTCTTTGAGCCTAAGGTTTAGACCAATCTAAGGGGTTAGAGGTTCATCTCTTACACTCCTAAAAATTGACCTCTATTTTATGGAGCAAAACAAAGAAACATCCATTTCAAGCGATCTAAGTCAAACCAAAACAACATTCGACTTGACGATAATTATTGACCTCCCAATAAATCCTCCTCAAATACCTCAAAATTATCAAGAGGAAGGTCATGTAGAGGACATCACTGACAATGGGATGACACAAGAAGAACTTCTAGAAATGGTGCAAAACCTTGAGAATCACTGAATTGCTAGTGCCATGCAGATATTGTACCCATCCCAATACATGATAGAGTTAGCAAAAGGAGGGGCTAAACTCCCTTCCGACTTTAATGTAAGCACTATTGTTGAGAGGTCTCTCGGTATCATGCCCTCACCTGCATCCACACTTCCACTTCAAAACATCACTCAAGACATCCCCTAAATCATATCATCTATCGCTTCAACCCCACCGATTGTTAACAAGGGAAGTGGCATGTTTCGCGAACTAAAAAAAAATCACCTTGTGAATAACCAAGGGTTGAATGCAAGCACCATATCATATCAATCTATCTCGGTAAATCCGTTACACCCTTACGTCTCACTCATGTTTCATGATCATACTAATTCATCCTCATTTCATGCAACACCATATTATCCTTTGGACATGCAAACCTCTCTCCCTATCTCACAAGGAGAAGGTGACTTGTTTAGAGCAGGGGGAATCTTGGATCCATCATCATCACTTCCAAGAATTACACCACCTATATTTTGACCACTTCCACCCCTACCGCTCACATCTACATCATCCCTCGGGTTGGGTCTTCCTCCTCTTCCCACCACCAATCAATCAAGTCAAAACACCTTATCAAATCCAAGCAACCATAGTGATAAACACATCCACCATTCCTCAAAGCATGGTTTCTCAAGGACCAAGCACCTTAATCACACCATCCATAGCTCAAACCCTGATCATTAACACAACCATTCCACTCATCACAATGGTCGACATTCTTCCTAATCTACCATCAATACCACCAAGGCACAATGCGACCAATTCATTCACCATGACGTTACAAGCTGCTCAACAAGTTGCCCAACAAAAAGTGCTCCAAAATCAGCAAGCCAGACAACTAGCCACTCAGCAAGCACAAGCACAATTAGCAGCACAACAGGCATAGTAGGCTGCACAAGCCCAAGCCTTGTTACAACAACAAAAAGCCACACAAGCTGCCCAAACTACGCAGGCAGCTCAAGCCGTACAAGCTACCTAAGCTAGGCAAGCAACTCAAGCCACCCAAGCTGCATAAGCTGCAAATACCACTTAGATTGCACATGCAATCCAACAAGCACACACTCAGGCATGGGCCCAATTCCAAGCTTAGCAAGCACAAGTGCAAGCATAGTACCAAGCACAATTGCAAGTGCAACAAGAAGTGTATCAACAAGCCTTGCAAGACTATCAATTACAACAACAGTAAAACCAATAACAAGTGTTGTTGGTGCAGTAGCAACACGAAAAACAACAAGCATTGTTGGCGTAGTAGCAGCAGGACGAACAACTAGTGTTGTTGGCTCAACAACAAGCACTGGCATCACTTGCTCAACAAAGCTTATAACAAAGCCACACCAACATCCCACCCATCAATCCCACACCCCAAAATGTATTCACCCCACCTCCTGATCCACAAGGTGATGTGAAGGTACAAATCAAATTTCTCTTGCAACAAGTACTAGATCTTCAATCAGGAAAGACAATCAGGACACCAAGCACCTTGTGCCCCTATCCATTTAACATAAGCTTGGAAATGGTACCATTCCCGAAGGGATCGAAATCCCCAAATTTGATAAATATCATTAAAGCTTACTTTTCAAAACATTATTCAAATATTTTAATGTTTCAACCTTAGTAGCTTGGTATCAACATAATATGCACTGCTGAGACCATCTTGACCAGGTCCGGCTAACCCTAATTAACTTACTATTTTTGGAAAGTCCTAAAAATAGTAAATAGCACCCTGAAACTTGAGCCGAAGAGAGTCTAAGATGCTCAAGAAGGCTCTATGACAACTAAAGCACCGTACTAGACCCCTTGCTAGAAATAGCACTTACTAAAAGTAGTAAGTGTACCAGAATCAACCGTAACTGAAAGAGGACGTTGTAAAATGGGTACGTTATAGTCCACCCTTCCCAAAGATTGCTTGTCCTCAACCAATGCTAGTAAGCCCTGCAATCCACATCCAAATCCATACTAAAACCAAAAATGATCCCTAGGTCCCAAATAATTCTAGGAGGTCTATAGCTCCAACTACTCAAGTCCTTGTCTTGCAAGGAACTAGCACATGAGGCCTCCTGAAAGTCACCTATAAGTAGAGTGATAAAATACCCCCAAAACTCAATCCACTCCTCAAAAATAAGTCCCTTAAGAGAACCAAACTGAGGTACCACAGGAGTAGCTCAAGAAAATCCACACTAGCTCTCTCATCCCAAATGGTAGCTGCTTTAAATCTTAGTTTAAATCCTAGATTCCAAGTGAATCTCAGAAAAGAACCATCATGTTGAGGTTGCGTCGCACTGAACATCACTGTCAACTCAATATGCTCAAACTATACTCTCCTATCCCAAACTGCAATGGTCAATAAACCATCAACCAGAATAATGTATGCCCTAGCCATGAAGTAACCATAGTCAGCATCAATCACCAAAATGGAAGTAGATTATGGGGGCACTATATTCGGATAGGTACTCGCAACCAGCTACCCCAACTCGAAATCAATCAGCTCACCAAGAAATGTCTACATAACCAACTCAAGAAAGCGTGGGCAATAGGAATAAATCCATTATTCTATTGGATACGTAGGAGAGGTATGCAAGAAATAAGCTGAAGAATCATCCCCTAGCACCAAATCAACACTGACACCCAAATTGAACCTACTACCACTCAATTTATGGTCCAAAATCGAAGTTGTTTGTAAGCTGATTGGGAAGTTTTACCAAGCATCGTGGCTGAAAGTGGTCCCACTAGTCCATCCTTGAGTGATCACTTCATGACTAGAAGCTGCACTTGGGTCCCAAATCTTGTTGTTTTCATCCAATGTAGTGCTGCAACTAGAAGTAATTTCATCTTCCAGCTCAAAAAGTAGGTTTTCATAAACCCTATCAGCTCCTATCTCGAACAAGGGCTTATCAAAAAGCAACTATTGACCACCCTCAAGAGCTGATTGTGAATCCAAATCAGCAAAGCTGCTAGGTCCTTGCTCATATTCAACTATATGGAAAGTAAAATATGATTGGTTCTCTAGAACAAGATTAAGACCAAAGTCATCATCAATGCCATGAGCCATGCTTAATTACGGAATGGAAATCAAGATAGCTCCATAATCACAAGTAAATTCATCCCTATTTGGCTCTTTGTCGAACTGAGGTACCATCTCACCAAGATTCAATGTATTAGAAAGCGGTTTGTTTTTTCTTTGTGTTCCTCATGTGATGTTGTCTCTACAAATAAACCATTCATCAATACATCACCATTCATGTCAACACATATACCTCCAATCATCAACTATTCCTAAGAAATTAGACTCAAACATCCTTTGTCAACATTGTTGCAATCGTCTTGTGTTGTTGTTTTGAAGGCCTCATGCTGATTGCCTCCAACAATACAATATCCCAAGAGTGTGTTATTGTTTTCAGTGTTACCAAACCTGAAGTTAGTGTTCATAGGTTCTTTGGAGAGCTCTAAAGAAGCATTGAAAGCAGATTTTGTGTCTTTACCCTTTCCTTTGTTGGACTCCACATGTGGCCCACCATGTGATAGCCGTCTCAAAATGAGAGTCTTACCTTTGAATTTAAATTTCAACTCCAACGTTTGAAAGTTCAGCGTAAACTCCCCCAAAGACTGTAGTCGTTGAATGCCCATAACTACATTTGTGTCTCCAATGTTTACCAAATAAAAGTCATCCTTTATTTCATGACCTCCCAACTAGATACTCAACTGAGGGACCATCCTAGTACACTAGATAGTAAATCCATCGGCTACCATAACTTTGAAACCACCAACCTTATGTGTTTGAAGACCTCTTCATGCCACTAAACCATCATCGATGAAGTTATGGGTAGCACCTGTATCAATCAAGGCCAACATATGTTGCCTCTGTATCACACCTCTAATACGCAAAGATTGATTCTCATGAAAAATATGGAGCTGGGTAAGTGTCCCATCATGATCCCACACCTTACCACTATCTTCTGATGTCTTTTCACTTTCAATTTCTCCAGAATCAGGTTGCTGGTTTGATTTTTCTAATTCACCATCTTCATTAGATTGGTACTCTATAAGTAGAACCTTAGCCTTAGTTGAGCATTTTTTATCCTTGGTGTAAGGTTTTTTTCATGTAAAACATAATCCCTTTTTTCTAAGCTCATTCAAAGTCTCATTGTCTATCCTTGTGTAATTTTTCTTAGACTGCTCCTGCTCTTTGATGTCAATTTTCTTGTCTTTTTCCTTCTTGGGCTGCAAGTCTTTTGACTGAAGTTTATGCTTGAAAGATGATGAATCCATGTCTCTAGACTTTTTAATGGCTTCTTGAAGGCTAGGAGGGTTAAAATCCTTTATCCATCCTCTTAAAGAATCAGATAATCCATCTATAAACAACACAATCAATCTCCTCTTAGATATGTTAGTCACAAGAACATATAGCTTTTGGAAATATGATATGTATGAATCCACTGAACCCCATTATTTGAGTTGGGCTAACTCCTTAAAGTGTAGCTCAAGATCCTTTTTGTCAAATCTTTCAATTTAACTTTTCGGTGAACACCCTGTATGAAGTGATTTGAACATGCCCCAAAGTTAACATTCCGTTATACCACCACTCATGAGCAATGCCATCTAGGTGTATTGATGCATATTGAATGGACTCTAACTCTAGCATAGTTTGTGTTTTTGGGGATTTTAGAAAGTTTACCAGAAAAATCCGTATGAATGCCTCGACTTTTGTGTCATTTTTGCTTCGATTTTTCTGCCATATTTTTTGGTACCCAAAGTAATTTTGAGTTGCCTCAATTTTTGTGCCAATTTGCTTTGATTTTCATGATACCTCGATTTTCATGTCATGAAGGTACAACTGAATATTTTATTAATTTTTTAATCTTTTAATTAATAAAATATTTGGTTTAAAGCCTAATTGAGCATTTTTAGTAAAATGGTTGTATCTTGAGCATATAGAGTCTGTTTTTTGAAAATGAGATACCGTTGAAAAGATGGTTCTAGGCACTATCCAATAATGTAGGTTTGATTTTCTATGTTTGTCTTTTTTATGCCTTTTTAGCCAGTCAAAGTTAGAAAATATGTTTTTGCGCTCTAGGGGCATAACTTTTGCATCCGGACTTTGTTTTTAAAAAATGAATAGGCATTGAAAAGGTGTTCCAGTGCTCTCTTCAGATATGTAGTTTATTTCCTTATAAAATTCACCAGGTATATAGAATATTATCTAGCATATTTTGCATTTTCTAGCTTTTCGACTTTAAAATTTTTACTGGGGTTTGGGTTCTTGCGTTGTGGGGGGTGTGTTTTTCTTGTTTTCTATCATTAACATCAGAAAACTAGAAACCTCTTCCATAATTTTTTTTAAAACTCATTCATCATGGAAAACTCTTCTTCTATTAAGCATCTTACCCCACATAATTATCACACCTGGAAGGCACAAATGACCAGACTTCTCATGTCAAAAGGGTTATGGTCATGTTTGGATGATGTTGAATTGTACTTGACATGGTCATTTGAGGTTTTTCAGCACAAGAATAGAATGGATGAGGCCATGGGTTTTCTATCCTTGCATGTTTCAAATAGTCTTCTATTCCATCTAGAGGGTTGTACAACTCCTCGAGCTATGTGGTTGAAGTTTCAAACTTTATCTAGCACCATTAATTAGTTTCGAGCACTTCAGATTGAGGCCAAATTGACTTCCTTAGTACTTGATTCATATCCTACCATGAGGAATTTTTGATGAAGTTCAAATCACTATGAACATTGTTACAGGGTTGTGGTAAGAAAAAATAGATGAAGATTGCATTTACCTGATTCTCTCTAAGGTTCATGGTTCATTTCATATTTTTTCCTCCACATTCTATTCTACTATGGATGCCTTGGGTGCACGCTTTACCATGCCTACTTTTGAGGTGCTATGTGATCGATTGACACAAGAGCAAGCCAAAATATCACAATTGGATGATCTCATAGGATCTAAGAACCAAGCACTGGTAGCTTAGCCATCTAAGGGGAAGCAAAAGTAGAAACAAAAGCCAAAGATAGATTCAACTGGGAGTGAGAATTACTCCAAGCCCCTTCCAAAGTTTGATTCAAAACCACAATCCCATGCCAAACATGGAAAATCTTCTAAGTCTGGTGAGTCTTTCTCCAAGACTAAGAAGAAATTAGGTGATCCTTGCAGTTTCTATGGCAAGGAAGGACATCCAGTTTCTAGGTGTTGGAAAAAATTAGAGGATTTAGAGGAAGCCATGCAACAACATCATATCACCTCACCTCAGGCTCCTTCTCCACCCACAGGGAAAGGTTATGCTCTTTCTGCACGAGCGTTATCTTTAGGGTCCACTTGGATTCTAGATTTTGGTGCTTCTTGCCATATGACACACACACAGGATTTGGTCACCGCACTTGCCCCTACTAGTACTACACACATTGTAGTGGGTGACTCAACACAACTTTCAGTTAAGGGTTCAGGTACTGTTTCATTGGATGGTGGTTGTCTTCAGGATGTACTTGTTGTTCTTGACATTTCGACAAACCTTCTTTCAATTTATTAGATTTTCCATTCTAGCTCTGGTAAGACAGTTGAGTTCTCACCACATGATGTGCTTATTTGAGACCTTCATGATCCTGACTTGGTTGTGGCTACTGAGAGTGTTGATTATGCAGATCTCACTTATACAGATTTGATGGCTTTGAGAGGTTAGACAGTTCAAGTTCCTCTCTTATAGCACATGCAGACTCAATGAGCGGGTGTTGGAATGAACGTTTGGGCCATGTCAATTACATATATCTACAGTAGATGAGTAAACAAGCACTTGTGATTGGGCTCCCTAATATTTCATGTACTAATGGTGTTTGTCATGGTTGTGCACTTGGAAAACATCACTGGGATTCTTTTCCTATGGGTAGAGCCACATGTGCTAAGGCACCCTTGGAGTTGGTCCATAGTGACCTTATGTCTTTTTCCACTCGTTTTTCAAGGGCCCGATATGTGCTCACTTTTATTGATGACTTCTCCAGATGCACATGGGTGTTCTTTCTTAAGTACAAGTCTAATGTCTTTGATTCATTCAAGACCTTTAAGACATTTGTGGAGAAGAAATCTAGAGTTTCTATTAAGATGATACACATAGATAATGGGGGGGAGTATGTTAATCAGGCTTTGAGGGACTTTTGCACTGAGCATGGTTTGTAACATCAGTTTACAGTACATTACACCCCTCAGCAAAATGGTGTTGCTGAGAGAAAGAATAGAACCTTACGGGAGACAGCCAATTGTATGATACAGTCTTGAGCTATGAGCTCTTCATTTTGGGCTGAGGCAGTCAATTGTGCCAATTATATTCAGAATCAGATGCCTCATAAGGCATTGTGGCATATGACTCCTAATGAGGCTTGGACTCATGTCAAGCCTGATGTTTCTACATTCTGAGTTTTTGGTAGTGAGGCTTGGGCATTTATTCTCGATGCTTAGTGAAAATCCATGGAGAGGAAGAGCCGACCACTCATATTCGTTGGCCACTGTGAGGATGTTAAGGCATACAGGTTGTTTGATCCTGATTCCAGAGAGGTATTGTTTCATCGGGATGTCCAGTTTGATGAGCGCTTTCCTCTGATGGATTCTCCATCACCATCTTCTCCCTCACTGCCTACTCCTCCCTCTTCATCTCTTGACAATGATGCAGATGATGATCCAACATATCCACCACCACCAAGAACTCAACATTTTCCCAAGTGGGCTCGTGTTACTATTGAGGTAGCTAGATCTTTAGTAGGTGATCCTTCAGATACTCATCACACTCATCCTCAGACAGCTGGTACTAGCCTTTTGAGTCATGCCATTTCGGATGATCCTCAGAATTTTTCAAAGGCGACAGTTCACCTTAAGTGGGATAGGGCCATGGATGAGGAGTATTCTTCTTTGATGAAGAATCATACTTGGGATAAAACCGGTTCGGTGCAAGTGGGTGTATCGTACCAAGTATGTTTCAGACGGTTCCATTGATAAGTATAAGGAACGTCTTGTTGTGAAGGGGTTTTCTTAGGTGGAGGGTATTGACTGCTCTGAGACCTTTGCCCTTGTTGCCAAGATGAATTCTATTCACTTTATACTTTCACTTGCAGCTTCACAGGGATGGATATTTTTTCAAATGGATGTGAAGAGTGCCTTCTTGCATGGAGACCTTCATGAGGAGATCTATATGGAATAGCCTCAGGGATTTGTGCAGGACAGTTCTCTGGTTTACAGATTGTGGTGTTCATTGTATGGTCTCAAATAAGCCCCTCGGGCTTGGTATGAGAAGATGGACTCTTTCTTGGTTTCCTCTCACTTCACATGATTTCATTCCAATCATATAGTTTACATTCAACATCAGGAGGGTGATCTTTTGATTCTTGTGCAATATGTTGATGATCTCATTATTACAGGTAGCTCATCCTCCATGATTTAGAGTGTTTAGAGAGCTTTGATGGAGAAATTTGAGATGATAGATCACGGTCTTCTTCATTTTTTTATGTGCCTACAAGTTATTCATTCTTCAGATGAGATTTCCATATTTCAGCAGAAGTATTCTCTTGATATGCTCCAGCGATTTGGCATGCTTGATTGCAAGCATTCCCTCACACCATTTCAGTCAGGTGTTGTTTTGTCTTCCACTTGTTCTAATCCTCTAGTATATCCCACTTTATATAGGCAATTGGTTGGTAGTTTGTTGTACTTGACACATTCTCGTCCTGATATTTCCTTTACAGTTGGCCTTGTCTCTCAATTCTCACATGATCCACATGACAGTCATTGGCAAGCTACCAAACATTTCTTGAGGTACATTCGGGGCACCACTCATTATGGCATTCACTACACTTCAAGATCCCCTCACATTGTTGGCTTCACTGACTCAGATTGGGCTAGAGATGTTAATGATCAGAAGTCTACTTCTGACTTTATTTTTCCCCTTGTTTCTAGTCCTATCACATGGTCTTGTAAGAAGTAGTCTACTGTTGCATTATCATCTACAAAGGTTGAGTATTGAGTAGCAGTGTTAGCTAGCTAGGAGATTTTATGGCTTTGAAAGTTGATGACAGAGTTTGGGTTTCCTCCTGCTAGTCCCACTATTCTTTGGTGCGACAATCAGAGTGCCATTCACATTTCCTGCAACCTAGTGGAGCATCAACAGACTAAGCACATTGAGATCCACATGCACTTCATCCGATAATTGATTCAAGATGGTTCTCTCATCTTGGAGTACATTCCTATAGAGGAGCAAGTTGCAGACATCTTCACTAAATCTCTGGCATCGCCATGCTATCTTTAGTTGCGCTCCATGCTTCGGGTGAAGGAAGTTGTCCTTGGGGGTCTCTATGAGGCCATCATTCCTTCATATTTTTTTCAGCATGTTTCTTCATCTCTTTTTGGAGAGGATTTTTTTCCCTCTAAGTTTTCTTCTGTACTCCGCTTTACAGAGATTTGGTTATATTCGGGTACCTGATCAAGCCTAGTTGCCAGGACCCTTGTTTGCTTTCTAGCTTGTAGTTGCTTTGTTTTCATGCATTTAGTTTGTAGCTACTCCCTAAGTTCATCTTAAGGGGGGGTGTTAGAGTAAAAGGTTTATTACTTAATTATTTAATTAAGTTACCTTTTATATTTCTCTTAAGATTAACTTAGTTTTCATTTTGTAGTCATTAAATGTTCTCCTTTTAGGTTACACTTTAGGTTTACTTGATCTCCTTCATAAAGATTGATCTCATTGTATTATTTCATTCTATCTGATTAATGCATTCTCAGCTTTTAGAGCACCCTTTGCTTTTTTGTCTCCATCTTTTCTTTCTGTGACAGGTTATTTGCATGCAGGTGATCTTCAGGTTCTGTGAAGTTGTTTTCCACAAATTCTACATTAATAAGGTTAGTCTGCGACTTATATATGGTTATCTAAGTCATCTTGGGTGACATCCTAGACATAAATAGGGTATATATAGGAGGTCGTGTGGCTTATTTGTTCATTAATCTATGAATTGTGTTCTCGTTGGAGATATTTGGAGGGTTCCTCCTTGAAGTGGCTTGTTATTCTCAATTATTATCAATTACTTTCAACACATTGTGTATTACATGTTTTATTGTGCAAAGTTATTTCATTACACCTCCTTTAAGTTTGGTTTCCCAAGATATATTTTTAGAATTAGTGTTACCATATCATTTTGTGGTGAGAAATATTCTATTATAAACTAAGATTTCACTCACTAAATAAAGGAACTTATTACACTAATTAAATATTTTTATTCTCTAATCCACTGAGGAAAAAATTCCACATGTTAGAAAGTGAAACTAAAAAAGAATGATATGCTTGGAAGATACCTATTTATCTCCCCATATTTAATTTACCTCCATTCTTTAGGAATTCAAAGAGGGGATAGTTCCATATTTAATCTTTAGAAATTACATTTTATCATCGATTAATTAAAATTTTAATATAGAATAATATAGATCTAGAATGTTTATGGTTTTAGGTTCTCATTTTAAATTTAATAAAAAAATACTATTTCAAGAAAATGTGAGGTAATAATTAAAACATTTTGAGGAATAATTTTTTCTAATATGAACTTCATTTAGTTAGATATTGTAACAAATAATCCAAAGCATCTATTGTAACAACATATATAAATGACAATAAAGGACAGCCCTCTTTGATGGAGTATTGTAATGGGAATGGATTACTCATATTGTTGGCATCATTAAGCAATTTTTAGACATGCTCGAATTTTAAGTCCAAACCTAGTCATTCCATAATATTCAAAATAAAGCTATTGCATATTGGAAAGTCAAATGTCTTATCAAAGTCTAGTTCGACTAGCATTGCATTTTAGATTAATTGTTGAGTCCATTCATGAGCTTTCCATACCAAAATTAAGTTATCAAATATATATTTACCACAAAAAAATCTGTTTGTTCAACTTTTACTATACCTTACACCATAGATTTGATCCAAATAACACAAGCTTCTATAATAATTTTATTAAAAAATAATAATAATGTAATATGTCGCGAATTAAAAATGTTGTATGATTTTTCCTCTTTAAATAAAAACTAATTAAACCTCTATATACGCTCGGGCTAATAAATCTTTCTCAAATAATTTCAACTATGAAAGATCGAAATTGATATAATGCCGTATAACTCAATAAAATTCTAGTGAAAGCCTATCGATTTCTAAGCTTTTGTTGAATATCATAAAAATGAACATATTCTACGTCTTCCAAAGAGAGAATACAATACACAAACTGGATTACAATCTCTATGAAGTATGGAATTGTTGAATATCGTTCCATTGATGAGCTTGTTCGAGACAATCACAACGGTGTGAATTATTGCAGGTGGCAGGAAAGTCTTTCCATTTTTAAATGCCAAGATGCTGCCGTGATGCACGCCTTGCGTATCGGCTGGAAGAATTTCGATGGTGTACAATTCTTTTGCGATTGGCCCCACAATATTCTTCTTGTTCAACTATGCGGGCAAACGATATGAAGCTTTCCTTGTTGTTGACAAGCATTTACTGAACATTTGTCTATAAATAATAGCTGTCGGTGTGCCCTTTTATCAAATTGAGGTCACTATGCTTTAAAAAGTTTCATACATTTTGCAATTCTAGCCCTGCATCCATGGCTTCCTCCTCCTCGTCTCGCCAACAAATTGTAGAATATCAATACCAACATGAAAGATCGATTGCATCAACTAAACTATATGATGCATTCATCAGCCACCGAGGCCCTGATGTCAAAGACACCCTTGCTAAACAACTGTATGAGCTTCTTCAGGACAGAGGGTGCCGGGCATTTCTAGACCGTGAAGAGATAGAAGCGGGAGAGTCCATTCCTTCTGCTATTCGAAATGGAATATACTCATCTGTTGTGCAAATAGCCGTTTTTTCCAAAGGATATGCAATGTCCTCTTGGTGTTTAAACGAGCTTGTTCTTATGTTAGACCAACAACCTGATGCCCTGTTCATTCCTGTCTTCTATGATGTGGAACCTTGGGAGCTTCGTCACATTGAGAACAACAAATCTCGGTATGCTGCGGCATTTTCTGATTATCGAAGTAAAGGCAGGGATCTTGATAAGTTGGATGAATGGAAAAAGGCCCTCGCATCTGCTGCAGACATATCTGGTTATGAACTTAGCCAGCATCAAGAGTAAGCTTGCCACTATATGCTTTATATTGATTGTGATTCATCATGTTTTCCCTTTTTCTCTATTACATGACATTCAATTTATCTTAGTAGGATCACTTTCTAAAGAGATTCTCCGATCTGGATTTCAGCAATTTGTGTGAAGAGATTGTATCTCGTGTGCTGCAAGAAATGAAAAAGAGGGTCCCGTTACATGTTGCGAAATATCCGGTAGGACTTCCTGAACTCGTCAACGATTTTGAAAAGTCGTGTTCAAGGACAGTGAGCGACAGCCACAAGGTTAGGATTGAAGGGATCTTTGGTCTAGGAGGGGTTGGCAAGACCACCTTGGCAAATGAATTGTTTAACCGTAAGTGTTTGGGCTACGATGCATCATGCTTTCTCTCTCATGTGAGAGAATCACATGCCAGACGTGATTTGCAGTCCCTTCAAAGTAAGCTCTTCGAAGATCTTTTTCATGAAAAGCAAAAGTTTGGAGATATCGCTGAAGGAATAGGACTACTGGAGCATCGTCTGCGAAAGGCAAAGCATTTGCATTTTCTTGTTGTACTCGATGATATCGATCATCGGGACCAGTTAGATGCCCTGTTACCTCAAGCTATGCTAAGCTCTGGTAGCCTGGTAATTATTACAACCCGTGACAAAAGTGTGTTAACGGATGCAGATATCCGTTATAATATCAAGGAAATGAATTGGAATCATGCTAAAATTCTCTTCTGTAGCCATGCTTTCCGCAAAGGGGATCCACCCACTCAATATGAGAAATTGGTTGAAAGCTTCGTGAAATTCTGTGGAGGTTTACCCCTCTCACTCAAGGTTTTGGGCGCCCATCTTTGTGGTAAGAATGAGGATGATTGGAGATTGGAATTGGAAAAGGCTAAGAATATCCAACCCAAGGATATCATGCAAAGCCTTAAAATCAGCTTTGATGGTCTGCACAGTCAGGAGAAACAGATATTTATGGATATTGCTTGTTTTTTCAATAAGAACATAGAATATCTTTTAAAAAATGCGGCTATATCAATCTGGAAAGCGTCCGGTTGGAGCGCTGAACTTGCAGTTCAAACCCTGCAAGATAAGTGCCTGCTTGAAGTGGGGATAAATGATGAGTTTGAAATGCACGACCACCTCCGCGATCTGGGAAGACAAGTGGCAGACGACTTGGTCCCTCCTCGGCTGTGGAAACCAGAGCTTCTCAGATCTGTGGTGTGCTTCTTCTTCACATTTTTTAAATTAAAACTACGATAAATCTTTTGAAAAAACATTTCAATTTATGTGGTTATATATTATTATTTTCCCCAGCTAATCTCACATTTTAACGCTGATCCTTTTATATGCAGGAAGCAACGGGATTTAAACAAATCCTAGCAAAAACAAAGCGCAGGTGTTTCCATTCGTTCCAGGAGTCCTCCCTTCAAACTGAAATTACCTATTTTATAGGTAGTTTAAATGATTCTGCTGAGACTGAACTCCTGTGGCTTAGATTTGGTGAAATAGAGGGCATATCAAAAAGCATTCCTTCATGGATTCCTCTACAAAAATTGCTCTTTTTAGGTGTTTCGAACGTTGAAGAATTGTGGAGCACTTTTCAGCAACAGATGCAGACCAATACGCAGGTATTTCGTTATTCTTTGTTGTAAATTAAGTCTCCCTTCACGACAGAGCATACATTTCAGAATACTAGTTTGGTGTAGATTGTTTTCTACTTAGAACTAACTAATTTTCTGAAAATTATTTTGAATGCCAGGCCAGTTTCGAGTTGAGAATACTGCTGATTACACACTCTCCCTCGTTACAAAATCTTCCAGATTTAATATCAAATTTCAATCATTTGGAAGAATTACACATAGAAGTATCCTTGGAGGAAACTGATATAACATCCCTCCTACAATCATGTCAACAACTTAGTAATTTTAGATTATTGTATGTGTTTGGGAGCGGCATCTCTTTAAATGGGATTTTGAACCTTAGCAGGGGTAGGGATTCAGCTAATTTTGAGACTTGTACAAGCAGCCGCATGAATAGCCTTGAAACCATTGAGCTTAGAAGTCTTAATAATATATCCAAGATAGTAATTAGTGGAGAGATGTGTCCCAGACTCAGATCACTGGATGTTATTTGGATGGGGGTTCTAAAAGAAATCGAATTAAAGCAGCTAGAGAGACTGAATAATCTTAGAGTGTGGCGATGTCCCGAATTGGAAACAATATCAGGGTTATCTTCTGTAGCAGGGCTTCAAATCAGCTGGAAACGGATGAAATCATTGCAAAGCCACGAACGTCTATGCTGTCTGGAGCATATCGATATTGGTGAATGTCCTCAGCTGCAGGGTATTGAAGGTCTTGAAGAATTGCAAGGATTGAAAAGTCTGGTATTTCAAGCGCCTGAATATGGAGATCCAAGTGTATGGAATTTCATTTCTAGACTGAGGGTACTACTTTCTTTCTCTCAATGCAAACAATTGATTTTGTGAGGAAGGCAACTTAATTTATTGTGAAAAGTGAATTGGGTTATTTTTTTGAGAGGAAAAAATGCATTTATTATTTTTTAAATTGTATTTTTAAAAATTGTTGTTTTTGGTTGCTAATATTTCTATTAATTATTTAATGATGAGCCACATTACACTGCTATTTTAAATGTTTCAGGGGCTGCCGTCAGAGTATACCTTTTTAATAGGGAAGGTAGTAGCTAAAACCATACACAATTTGAATGTGAACTTATTTTCTGAAGTGATCGATGCCCAGAAAGTCACTGAGGTAAAGAGCGGAGAGTATATGCTGGAGATAAGAAGTTCATCCAGTGCGATCACTATATATGCTTTGCTTGTAACATCTTTAGACGGTTCTATATCTTCTAATAAAAGTCGTTGCAATTCTCATATCTTTCCCAGAAAAGGAGATTGGATTGTGACAGGTTTACTCATGGCGAATGATATCAATTTTAACCTACGTCGTGTCAAAATACAGAAAGGGTTTATGGTCACCGTTAGCAAAATGGAAGAAGGCAAAGCGTTAAGTGTATTGCGAAAAATTGTTGACCAATTATATCGACGAAGTATGGTACCAAAGTTGTCAGCATATGGTGTGGTGAAGCGCAAGCGAAAGTGAATGTATTTGGGAGTGTGAACAATTTGGTTGTTTGCCATGGATGTCTATTGTTAAAAAGCTTTTGTGATCTTTTTTATTCGAATTCTTTGATTTCGAGTATTTGATGAATGGAATTAAATGCTAAAAGAGCAGTGTATCATTGTTTTCTTATCAATGTTGATGGATCTTTTAAAATTAATGATAGTTTTTTTTTTTTCATGCGTTGTTATTTGAATTTTTTATTGAACTTTTAATTTAAAATTAATTATGAAATTTTTAGTCGATAAGTTACATATAGTGTCAAATTTGAGTTTGAAACAAGTCTCGCACTTGCAAATAACTATTGAGTCATGGAAAACAAGTTTTAGTTGTCGTATTATGGTAAAGGCCTAGAAAATATAAGGGGAAAGCCTCCAAAATCTAACTTATCACATAAAAGTTAGATAAATATTGATTTGTCAATTTAGATGAGAACATTTTATTTTAACTAAATGTATGAATCTTGACTATAATTTTTTTCATATTTTCCATCGAGAGATTCTAAGGCAATTTTTTATATAGTGGTTGTATAGCCCCTATACGACCCATCCATATAGAGATTTTAAAAATGGGCACTTTATAATGCACCACACTACATATAACACTAGAACTATATATAGGTTAGCATTGGCTAGCAAGGCAACAAAATCCCATCGGCGACTTTTAGCTTGTGCCCCTCTTCCAATGCTCGTCAAACCAATCTAGCAACCTTTTTCATCTTTTTCAATGCACCTTAAATTTTCTAGCAATTGATAGTGAATAGTGAAGAGATGACATATTCTACCGAAAGAAGAATATTCTAATGACCATATTTTATTTCCTACCACTAGATTTTTTTATCCATGAGAAGAATATTCATAAAAATATTCGATTATCATCAACAATATAGATGCAGGCAAGGCCCCCTCCTAACTCCCATTTAGTCTAAAGGAGCTATTTTTTCTTTTCATCATAACTTAGTTCTACTGATCTGAATTATGAAACTTGAAGACAACACCTAGCATGAAACATGTAGTATTGTATTGGTTTTGTATAAAACAACAAACTCAGAAAGAGATGTATGCAACTCCAAAAATGAGTTATTTGCATTCAAAACTTGAATATGTACATAGAAAATGGAATTCCAACAATCACCACATGGTGAGAAATTTGAAAATGAGGAAATACAATAATAAAAAATACAAATTTTCAAAATCTATGAAATTATTTACCACAACTTGGTGGGGTCATAACTTTCTACTCGGTGCTCGGAATTCAAATCTATTTACACCATTGGAAAGGTCTCCAAGAGTAATAACTCAATTCCTGAAAATCAAATACCTTTGGCATTCAATTTTAAGGAATTGACACAAGTTTCAACCTCGAATTCTACTTCAAAGACCTCAGAAAATGCGAATTTTTAGTTTTTCCTAGTTCTATCACCTCTGGAACATCCTCAAACTAATTTGGATCATTCCTCCCCCTTGAGAGGAAATGGGCCCAATTACATTCACTCGCTACAAAAGATGAGGAAATTGAATCTGAATCTATTCCTTAGTTAACCACTTGCCTTGGTGAGCAAGCTGACCATCTTGAACCACATGGTAGAGAGGATTACATTGATTTTTGAGACCCTTCACAATGAATTCAATGACATAATCATACAACAAGGGAGTAGTGGTGCCTAGATTCAATTCTATAGAATGAATATGTCCAGTGGCCTATGAAATGTCCAACAAAGGTGGTGTTAGGTCTCAAAAACATAGGTTTTGATCCTTAAGAGAGTGCCAATCTCTTAATACATTTTTGGCTAACGAACGGGGCAAATATGGTTGATCACCCCCTGATCTTTAGGCTCTGCTAGACCCAGGCAGGTGTACCTGAATGATGAGGTAGATTTAAATGTTTGAATATGATTCTACATTGGGCAATATACCACAATGGCACGCAGATGTGAAGTAGATGCAAAGCTTCACTAACTAGTTCCTAATGAAAGTGTTTGAATGGTCAAGAGTGTGAGTTGAATTTGTATAAAAATGTTCTAAATTCAACCAGTGCCTAAATCTACTGGGTGAAAGGAGTCAATGGATGGATGATGGTTATGGAGAAAGATTTGTATGATAGGTAAACCTATTATTCATCTTAACTCTAACTGTTGGGCACTTTCAAATGTTTGCACCTTGTCCAAATGTGCAAGTTTGTTTGCTACAGTACTCTTCTTTATAGATCCTAGTGTTATTCCCTCTAATTAATGTGATGCTATGAAACAAATTTTAATTCCTAGCTTATGGGAAACCAATCAGATTAACCAATTTAAAAGGATTTTAATCTCTGGTAGGAACCAATTAAAATGAATTAACTAAAAGGATTTTAAATTCTCTCTCACTAGAAACCAATCAAGATAGTCACATAGTAACAACAAATGTGTCCTGACAAATCAGATAAATTCGAATAATTTATGTGAACCACTTTGGAGATAGTACAACAATAGATAAGAATGAAAATTGACACAACAATTGAACACTGAAAATGGATCACCAATTTTAAGTAGTCTTCTCCATTATATTGCTTCAAATAATAAACATGAATAGCAGGAGTCTTTGATATAAGATGGATGGGTGGAATATGATATGAAATTTTTTATCCTACTGATAGTGGTGAGAATGCAGATCCTAGTTCTAATGATGATCAAAATTGAGCCTTGGTTTCCCTTTTTATATGGGAAGCAACACACTATAGGCCCTTTCATGAAAGATCATTCCTTTTATAACTCTAACTAATTGTGATTTATTAAATGTATAAAGAAGTTGGCCGAGGAAACAACAACATTTGCATCCTTCAACTTTTGATTGTGCAGTGATGGGATACCTCTAGCTCTTTTTCTCTACTCCCGCTTTCTATACAATCCTTCAATTTTTTATGATAGAAACAAGATCAATCTAAGGTGTGTATTGCTCAGCTCTGGCTCATTACTGTCATACTTGTTATCTTTTTTTCATCAAGGAATCATTTAATTTTGAATATATTGACGATATCTCGAGTTGTCACATCAGTTGAAAATGATCATTATCTCTACATTGGTTGGACTATGACTTCACTTTTTCCGATATCCACCTCTCACGTCGATGGACCTTATTCCATTATCTTTTTTTTTGGGGTATCAGTGGGATTCCATATAATCTCTCCTCAATATGCTTTGGTCTCCCCTATACCTCTCCTTAGCTTTGATCTCTTATGACATTTTTTTGGAGTATAAACAGACACTGAGAGGGGGGGGGGGTGAATCAGTGTCTAGATCTTTTTAAACTTTTAATCAAGGCTTTTAACTCTGAAATCATTTCTATTGAGAATAGGGTTGCCTGATTGCATTGAGAGCATTTATGACAACATTAGCATTGTTCATTTTGACAACTTATCCCAATAATCCTTGTGAGAGTTATCTTGTAATTGCAAAAGAGATGACTGACATTGTTTAAACACTTTAGGATTACCAGATTTCAATGCAGACTTATGAGATACAAAACCAACTATGCAATGGAATGACTTACGATAAGCATGAAACAACAAATAGATTTAGTTCAACAAAAAAATTCTTGAGCTCTGAAATAAATGAATATATTTTTGAATTTGAATCTTTAACAATGATAGAACACTTATGAAAAACATTTTGATATGAACATTTGCAGTGATGAAGGGAGAAAATTCAACCAAGCTTAGACTGATAAGAACAACTACTCACAAAAACATCATAGTCATGAAGCATTATCACATCAAAGCAATTGAGACCATAAGACAAAGAATTTTTTGAGTCGAAAACCCTCCTGGGGTAGAAAAACCACTCCTAAATTGCCTTACTGGCTTAATTTCAAAAACCACTGCTTACAATGCCTTATGGGCTAATTTCTGAGCACCAACTCAAGGAGCACCAACCCCTCATTTAGAGATATTAATCTCAAGGAGCACTAACCCCTCTTTGGTTTACATAATTACAATAACACAGAGGATCTCTCTGTTTTCTTTTTATCTCAGTCATTCCTCTCTATCTAATACCCTAAAGATTCAACATGAATCCTTAAAATATTAAATAAATAAGGTTTTAATGATCATACTCTGCTTCATGTTTTCAATTTTTTATTACAGAGCTTTTTCACTCTCTTTTCAGATTTTCATTTTCAACAGATGTCATATCTCTCTTTTTAAGTACAGTTCAGAACAAATCTGTGTTCAAAAGAGAATATTTCTTTTTCTGTCACATTACAATAATATATGTATGTTCTCACTTTAACCTTCAGCAAAGGTATGATCAATAAGACAAAATTTATGTCAAATATATGCTAGGAATAATAGAGATTCAGAGAAGTAACCACTAAGAAAAGATTACTTTTGATAGAATGTGCAGAAATGTGTATATTAAGAAAATGACTCTGAAACCCCCAAGAGCTGTGATAGGTGGAGACCATCAATTTTTTGAAACTTCACACAGGGTTTTTCTTTAGGAAGTACAAAAATTTATTAGCAGGTTTAATCTCTGAACCCTGACAACAAAAAAATTACACAAGTAAAATCATATGTTTTATGAATATAAGAATAATAATGTATGCACCAAATAATGCTTATCTGCCTTTTTCGAAGTGCATTTACTAAACACAATACCCTCTCAGATCTATTTTTCAAAAGAAACCACATAAATAGTGACATGTGGATATAATAAAGAAATTACCAAGGAAACTTTTCCCATCATTTATAGTTTCTCATTTTATGAAACTAAAATAATAATTACTACAAAGGCCTATGAAAGATGTGTAACTAAACCCATGTAATTGTAGACCCAATGACCAAAAATAATCACCACTTTCAGAATAATGAGCATTTTTAGTTTCAAATCACAAAATAGTAATTGCCTTTCAAAAACAAGTAGAAGAACCAATCCTTCCTTTTCAAATCTGACACAAAACAAGCAACAAAGGAAATACCTTATGATGCAGCAAAAGTAATCAATGTAAATACCAAGTTTAAACAATTGCCCAGCTAGAGAAACAAATAAATTTCTCCCATGCTTGTGCCCTCTCCTTACTAAACCTGTCATAGATCTCACCGTAAGCAGAGATGTTTCCAGCAACACAGAAAGACAGAGTAACAACTGAGTGTAAACTTCCATGGCGGCGACTAAGACTAGGGTTTCAAACCCTCAGCATAAAGAAACACTCAAATAAGAATGCCCTAATCTCCTTTTACTTCCATTCAAAACAAAGGCATTTGATAACTTTTTCAAAAATTGATAAAGCTTGAAGTTCGAAAGGACTTAGATCAAAAGACATCATTATTCACATGTAAAAAAATTCATTGTCAAAGCCTTTACAAAGGAGTCCGACAAAATTATCACATTGAAGATTTGAAATTATGTGGTTTTAAAAACATTTCCAAATGTCGACCACTATAATGCCTTAGAAAATAAACACTAAAAATCGATGCCATGTCACTTCCAAAGTGACTTTTTAATTATTTCCACATATCCTCTATCGGCCAAGTATGTTATGTAAGGGATTTGACTCTGAGACTTAGGAAAACCCGATTCAAATATGACTTTATTCGAAGTCATTTACCAATGAAATAACCCTTGTGAGATCATATGTATAGCAAATAATATATGCAACATGATAATATGTAAATGCATCAAGAATTGATAACATCGTGTGAACCATCAAGAGTAGCATGTAAATCCTTAGTGAAGTAGAGCTCACAAAAGCAATGTAGATTTATAAAATGTCTACTTGTAACATGAACCTGATAATGATCAATGATTACTTGTAGACACAAACCAAATTACCTTCAATTTGAGTAAAGAGTTTTACAAAATTATCACCTGAAAATGTCTGAAAGCCAATACCATATAAATCAGATGAAGACTCTATATATGTCACTCACTGTGTCCTAACCAGTGACACCAAGATAATGAATGATTGAAATGATATACCTGAGTAACCATGCCATGTGCCCGTATAAGCAAGATAACCTTTATCTGCACATGAAGCTCAACCTGATTAGTACCACAAGATGCCATAAATATGAATGTGAACCAAATCCATAAATTTGTCCATAATCAAAGTACTGAATGCCAAAACATGAATAGACCAAGAGTAAGCTAAGTCCGAATCAAGTAGTACAATGTCAATACCAAAATGCCATAGCTAAACCAATGAAATGCCAAGGCCACAGAGTCAAGATCAGAGTGCCATAATAACATCAAGGATAAAATATCAACACTTTTCTCCTCATGCATTATCGGCTCATGGGGGGAACCTTTAATCACCGCAAAATCTTTGGAATGCAAAAGCGAGCTCCTCAATGTTGGCCTAGTGCGTGAAGGACAAAATATGGTTTGACTAAAAGCATTCTTAATCACACATTCATTGGTGAGAAAAAATGATTGCAGAAATGAATTATATGTAGAGGGGTAAGAAACTTACTATCATGCAAAGAAAATTGAAGATATGTTCATAAGGTACCAATTTGATAGATGCAACTGTAAAATTCAAATTTTGACTAAGTGACTTAAATCATTTGAAATTTTTGGCTTATTTATTTTTATATATTTATAATGGTGAAAATTATATTTATTTATTTTATGTTTATTTTTAAATAATTGAAAAATGATGCATTTATCTTTATGTATTTATGAAGGCGAAAATTATAATTTTTTATTTTTTTATTTTTTATGTTTATTTTAAATGTCTTGATAAATATGTATTATGACAAATATCATATTCTAATTATAAAGTTGGACACATTTACATATATTTTACCTCATCTTTATCTACACAAGATCTTTTGTTTATCAACACTTCACTTCATATTCCCATATACTTGATCTATCCATCTAATTATCCATAATAATATATGCATTGATTCTTAAACTCTGTTTATCATGATCTACTCCATCTATTTTATCCTAAGTCAAGTCCATGATCATGGGGTCATTCTCATAACTATAAACTCAAGTTGACTAAATTCAAATTGGCCTATTGACCCCCTTTGTGTTTCTCACCTTAAGTCATGCCCATGTGTATATGTGGAATTTTATGTAATTTATTATGTTTTGGTATAAAAAAATACATTTCCATTCATTTGAAACAACACACACATTCAATTATAATTATTCCAAGAGGATTTAGAAGGTCAGTAAATAATAATGCATCTGGATTTGGTGCTTAAAAAAGAGTGACAATTTTAATTTCTAGGAAAATTATCTATTACAAGTCATTAAATTAACATCCTTACTTGGCTTGAAATAACAAAAAATAGTGAGAATCCATTAATTTGGAGGTTTTCTAAGCGATAAATGATTAATAAGGCAAGGCAGAAAAATATAACAATCTATACAAAAGAGAAATTTCAAAAAACAATTGAAATATTTTTCTTAAATATAAATTTGTACGATTGTCTATTAATGAGCCTATTATCTTGTTCAAACATAAAATTCCACAATTTTAAAATATGATTCTAAGGTGTATTCTTTCATCGTGCATTTATATGTTTATTGAGCATGTATTTCTATGTTCTCTTTTTAGAAGTTCAATTTTGTGTCTTTTTGACATAGCTTCTTAATATAAATGTAGTTTGTGTGATATTTTAAATTTTCTATTATGTTTTCAATACACTTAGTTATCAATATATAGTTCTTTAATTAACATTCTTCATCAAATTCATTATTTTTCAATTCATGCATGCTTAGGTTATTAAAATAAATTAAATATTATACATTAATAAAGTATTCAATTTATAAATCACATGAGTTTTGCAAGTCAAACTATAATATTCTTTATAATTGAAGAGGTAAAAGTGTACACTTTAAAATTTACACTTTTTTCTATACTTTTTTTTTGACATACATCATAAATACTTAATGACCCATTTAGTGCACAACACCCATTAGTAATCTACCATTACAAACCATCTCAATATTTTCCATCGCACAATTGAAAAATTTAGCCACCTTGGACTAGATTGTTTAGTGGGACATTGTCTGCCAAACTTAAACTCACCATTTTTGTGCCCAAAAGTCAAACCTTTCACAAAATGCTCATTATTAGAATGGATCTCATGATGGATATGTTTCAAATTAATGACCATGTACATGTATTTATATATATTTCCTATGACATGAATATATCTACCAATCGATCACAAAAGATAAATCTAATTTGAAAAATATTCAAAAGTCATTTTTTTATACCACACTAGTTGACTAGTCCACTAGCACATCATATTTTGCATTCACATACCTTGTTTGGCATGCTTGTGACACCTTATTATTTTTTGTGTGCTTGAATTTCATCAATCCTAGGAAAAGAATCATCTTGAAATAAGTCCTACCATACTTCTAAGCATGACCAAAATTCAAAAGAAGTATGAAATATGGAGGTAAGTGAGGTTTGAAGACTTACATCAACAAAGGACCAAGCCACAAAGTGACCTTCAACTCTAAGATTCAATTTCCTTATTGTACAAATATTTTGCATTTTTTTCCTTTGTTTCTCTAAATTATTCTCTTTCATGCCTTGAATGGATGCTTCATGATTTCATTCAATTAAAAAATATGATATGTCTTCATCTACGGTGTTCAAATTCTTGCTTTCACAAAGTTGCCTCATTCATTCCATTTTCTTCATATTCTTGACATCATGCTCCTCTAATGTTTATCTTTGGTCATTTCCTCAACATGATGTTGAGTTCTAAATCAATCATGAATAATATATGAATTTTACTTGAACCACGGTATAATAAAGCATCAAACCATAACCAAACAAAAAGGAAAAACACAATTAAAACCACTAATAAAGCCACCACAAGATCACATCAATCAACCAAAAAGATGTATATGAGCATTAAAGCACCTACATTCACAACATGAGATATAAGAATTATTCTCAATATAAACACACTCAAGAGTACTAGCAATAGAAATATGATTTCCACAAATAGAAAACGTGGATCAAAAAGGTATAATTTCTTCACACACAACTCACTAGCTCTAGCATAAGAAGTAATCACTTGGGAAGAACTTAATTGAGTTTAAGAGTGGTCTTCTCAGAAGATTTAAAATATTACATAAAGCCTTGAGTTGGCATTTCAAAGCATTTGAGAGGACATTTCTTAAAGGTGCCACACGATTCATTAAATGAGCCAACACATTGAAAATTGTGCACCCAGCTAGGTCTCCTAGTCGTTAAGAAACAAAAACTTATAACCATATGTTAGAAGTTCTAAGGTTTTAAGAACTTCTGATAAGTTGACTGCATAGGATATTCAATAGATAAAACTTGGAACTACAAAGCTAGAGATGAGTAAGGTAGTCAATAATTTTTGAAACTTATGAACCCCACGACTGAGTTAGGGAATTTGGCTAATTCGTGATGTCATAAAAAATTATCTACTTAAAGGAAAAAGAAGTTTAAATTCGAATAAAAAGAAAAATGGCAGTAACATTGGCTTTGATTGGGGGCTATATTTCCTGGAAAAATGTAGAGAACTTCTAGAATCTAGGGGTAGACCAATCTAAGTCCATTGGGCAACGAAGTCGAGAGAAAAGTAGGGGAAGGGCACAACTTGTAGAAGGGCAGAGGGGAACTAGGCACAAGCCAAAAACCTGAAGGAAATGAAACCAAAGACAAGAGCACAGTGAAGACACCTACTATGTACATGGTTATAAGGAACTTACATCAAAGGGTACCTATTATTGCTCAGATGAAGCCATTAACAAGTTGAGAAAAATATGATCCACTATGACAAAGAGATGTGCAACTATGAAGTACTTGCAAATTTAGCAATAACATGCAGGTCCAATGGAAGCTCAACAAATATAAGAAGCTCTTGTATATAAACTTGTAGCCAAAAATCCATGTTTCATCATACACCTTTGTGTCCCTTTGAGAATCCCCAACCACATCTACATAATCTTCTTCAGGTAAGTCAGGCTAACTTCCTTGAAAGAAAACACATTGTATGCCTAGGTTTAGATCAGCTTCTTCTTGGCAAAAATCAGACTTATCAACATTGCTATCATCCTTGCTGATCATGAAAGCATCACCTAATGAAGGAACCAATTCTTTCTTTTTGACAATAGATTCAGTCAACTTGTCACTTTTGAGCACCAATTGAATATCTTCTACTTCATTCATTGAAAAATCACCAACGACTTCATCCTCAAACAAGCGACCGTCGGCAAAAAAATTTAAGCACAGACTAGTAACTTGAGAATGATCATTCTTTATGTGTTCATAGTAATTTGAAATTTCATATTTAACACTTATATGATTTTCCTCTTACCGATAGCTACTAGAATAAGAAGATTTATTATTCAATTGGTTCTCCCTCATTTGTTCACCATTATTTTCACAACTACTTTTAGCAACAAACTGGTCTACTCCATTTTTATTATGGGAAAAAGATACAGATTTCACTTTAACTAATTCAGAAACAAATAAATCAAAAAGGGGATTATCCCTTACCTTTGAATTTTCACCATATTCCGTTGACACATATAATGCATTGATTTTTCCCCAACTAATCTCATTTTTAGTCTTTCCTCACTCACTCTATTTTTATTTTTGCTATGATATTTTCCTCAAATGCAACATTTGTCATTACTTCTTTTGAACATGCATGGAAAGCATCAGGTATCAAATATTATTTCTACAAACTACAGGGTAAATTAATTTTTGTGTGTATAGTTGATGATTGTAGTATCTGAATATCATTTTCTATAAATATGGGGTCAAATTTAATAAGAACCATACCCTTTTCTCTTGTACTTGAATAAAATATTCAATTAGGAAATATGATGATTGTGAGAACCTAATGTTCATGCTTTTGGCAACTTCAATGAAAATAATTTTACATGAATGCATCTCTTCTTTCAATAGTTCCTCCTCTTCAAGATTTTCATTGAGAAATTCTAGTAACGGTACATTTATATCCTTTTCCATCAAAGGTAAATGCACTTACATCAAGCTCTTCAACATGGTTTCTTTTGTCCACAATCCCGCATAGAAAATTATTTGAACCTCCCAGACACCATTTAGGAATGCAAACTATATTGGATTCATCTACAAATACTTTCTTGGATGATTGTTTGATCTCATTCTTTTGTATACAATCCTGTTCACCAAAAATAGAAAAATTAAAAAAAACTTGCTCATTATCCAGCGGTTCTTCCTTAAATATTTCTAACTTTTCTACCTTTGTCTGAGGAATCTTGTGTTCAATATTTTTAAGAATGTAATATCTACAACAAAAATCTTTGAACAACAAAGTGGATTGATGATCTTGGAAAGGATGCAACCCTTTCTCTTCAGCTTGAGATATACTTGCTTTGAGACCATTCCATCCTCTTCAACCAATATTTCCTCAATTGTTGTTGCAGACCTTTTCTGAATGAGTTCCATTGCTTAGCCTGACCTTGAACAATTTTTTGAGATATCGCTATTAAACAGAGTTTCCAACCTTCATCTCTGGGAAGGAAATATTTCTATCCAAAACAAGAAACTCTCGGTCCTTCGATTCCCTAGAACCTCTAATTTGTCCCTAGTGGAGTCACCAAAAATTTTTTGGTTGACAGATTTGTCACTTCGATTAATACATTTCTGACCCACACAAAAGTAAATCTGGCCAACAGTTGAGTCACTTGCAATGATAGTTGCAAGCACTCTCTACTTATTTTACAAGGTGGAACTACCTTTGAATGATTTACAATGAATAAAACATGGGATATTCTTTTAACCAGAAAGTAGGAAAGGAAACCACCATCTACCCATAACCATGAAAGTAGATGCAGAAAAATGAAAATAAGAAAGATTGTAGAACAATAACCTAAAGTTTCACTTATTCCATAACCACAGATAATACCTAGAGAAAGAAAGAACATGAGACCCTTTACACAAATGATTTAAGCCGACTTCAAAGTTTTAGATTTAAATACATACACAGACCAATATAATAGGAGAACATTGAAAAGTAATTATTGTTACCAATTTTTTGCTACAGCTCGATTGGTGGAGCTGGTTTAAATATTGTTATATTTGAAAGTGAAAAAAAATAGTTATTTCTACATATTCTTAATTGTTGTTTGCACCTTATTTATTAAGTATCAAGCGACGGTTATGAAAGTGTTTTAATTTGAAGAAGCTAAGTTTTAGAAGTATTGCTCAAATTTTCACAAAATCAAATGGAGTACAAATCTGAGTATACAAATGATAAAGCATAACAGAGTGCTTTCATTTAATTCATGAAGATCATTCACATTACATGTGTTCATTTTATTGTAAGAATACAAATGAAAAGTATAGCATTGCATTTCAATGCATTTCTTTCAAAAATGGAAATGAAAGAAGAAATTTGAATATCCACACAAGCTGTGGTTTTAGCCGTTTCCATTCATTTCAAGAAAGGAAATATACAACTGAAAGTGAAAGACGATAAAATAGGAAATATTATCATTGCCTGAGTTGATCTTTGGTTGATGCCTCGTAGCTGGCTCCATCCTGCTTCCGCTCCTAAATGTATCTGCAAAAGATTGAGAGGAACGTCAATTAAGAGCTCAGGATATGAACTATACTACATGCCATACTAATAGAGATATATTTCAATCCTTGCAATGCATAGAGAAACTAAAACAAAGGAATAGAATCATGAACTGAAAACGGAGAACATTGTCATCACATATTGTTTTTTATGCTAACATTGTTTGTTTCCTTGTGCAAGTATAGGAAAAATCGTGTAGTTGATTATCTTTTGAAGACCAAGCATGTGGGAAAAAATGGGCTCCCATAAGGGTAGAGCTCAACATGCTGCCCCTTATACATTACCAGAGGGCTGAGAAGGAAAATACAATCATCATGCTCTTTTGAGCTATACAACTGAAGGAATAAGCAAATTTATCATGCATTCATAACAGTCAAATCAAAGCATGAAGTGAAAATTACAAATGGACAATAAACTTGATGAACTTGTCTCAGTTGAAAATGATCATGTTTTTTTTTTTAAGATTTGATATCGCTGCCATAATATTGTTTTGCTACTTTAAGTCAGTTCGCATTAAATGTTGTTATTTTTTTGTTTTCGTTTTGGAGCAGCAATGTTCTATCTCATAATGGTGATAGTGAATAGGCATACATAATGCCTCAACAAAGAGCACTATTTCAGATTTTTATTTTAGAAGAGAGCAAGTGCATGGAGTAGTTTTATTAAATGGAGCATAAAAATGCATGAAGAGTTCCAGGTTGAAGACCAAGAATATGTAAGGACAGACAAGTATGAGAAGAGCTTCAGATTTTCAAGCATCATAATATTCTTTCAAAGAGTACTTGATAAGAATTTTGAGTAAGCAAAAGACATTCCCAGAATGGAAAAAGCTTTAAAGGGTCTAAGCTGAAGCAACATAAGTGAAATAGGGAGTTACAGTGAATAAGAAATTTGCAGAATAAAAAAGGCTCACAAAGCATGGACAATATTATATGTCATGTCTTGAGAGTTCCAGAGATTACATACATCTAATGCCTTCATGAAATGCAACAAGGGTTTGTTCATAGCCCACTTTTCTATAAGAAGTTCAAAGCCCATCTTGGGTTTCATTTCAGTTTCTAGCAGAGTTGAGGAATTGAGCTCATAAATTGTAAATGCAAGATAAAATAAGTAAACTTGAAATAAAATGGAGCAAAGTTCATATATACTCATTTTTAGAAAATGGAGGGTAAATAGCCAGAGTGCAAAAATTCAGTTTGTACAGAAATTTCAATACCCATATGAATTTTTATCTTAGAAATGTGGTCTTCTGCAAGGTAATATTTACATATAGAAGGATTTTTCTTTACAAAATTCAAAATGCAAACAAAATTCAGGGTGGGTGAAATTCAATTTCTAGAAGCATCAGAATGAACAATTTTCTTCAAAATATCAAATACCCACATTCAGGTCGTTTATCAATATATAGATTTCTCATTATTTCCAGCATACCCATGTGAGGATTTGAGTGAAAAAAGCAGATTTCTTTCATTTTCCGGGATACCCACATTGGGCTTTTGAGATTAAAATATAGATAGTACCATTTCCAGGTTACCCACATGGGGTTTTCAATAGAAAGACAAAATGAATGTTTTCTTCAGAATTAACAAATACCCATATGGGGGTTTTGTTCCAAGTACAAAGAATACACGATATGCTCTCTTGGGTCGAGCCCGAAAATGACAAGAATCTATTTTTCTACATGAACATGGCGTGACCTGTAATGGCTCAGTGTTGTTTCAAGGAGAAAACAACTATTTTGAAGCTTTCTTTGATACAAAAAACAATAAGAGATAGAGCTTACCATTTTATGCATATAGAGGGACAACATGCCGCAACCAAGCTTACACACAACTTCAACTCATAGATCTAACCCGTACATGGTGGCTAGTGAGAAGGTTAATACATAGAATACAAGGAATGCATCAGATAATATATCATAAGCCATGACCGATGAGGCCATGTTCTCTTAAAACAAGCCAAGAAATAAAGGAGAAGACATAAAATAAGCTTACCATAGCTTGGAGGCCAAGTATGATCAGAGTTGAAGAGAGGAAAAGCTCAAATGAAGGCTCAAATGGAAGCCCATAGACAACTCAAACCCTAGGTTACATGGCAGTGACTCGAGCAGAGCCCTTGACCTCAAAATTCATCTTTGCAATTGAGTGCGAAAACATAGGGCATTCCTTTTGTTTTGTTCATTAGGTATTCTCAAACCCTAAGTCGACTTAGGGGTGTTTTTCTTTAGTTTTAATATTTATTAAAACCCATGTCAAATATACCTATGATGGTCGATTCACATAGCCTTGAGTTTTTATGCATTATCTTCAATATCTAAGGCATTTCATTCTATGTTTATACCTTGGTGAGGGCTTTCATGCCTTAGTTTCATTTTTGATTGATTTTCTAGAAATTAATTGTAAATGATTTTTCCTTAGTATTATTTGCCAAATTGATTTTAAAAGAAATCAATTGAATATTCATAGGATAATATGCATTATATTTTATGATTTTTTAAGAGAATCAATTATTGTAATTGGGGAGATAAGCTTATTATTGTTTCGCAAAAGATTTCTAAAATCTTTAGTTGCAAAAAATAGGTTAGATTGTGAGAGTATATTAAGATCTGCAAGCTATGTAAAGCAAGGATAAAGCAAGTTGTTTTAAATATCTCTTTGCTATTTTTAGTAGATTTGTGAGAGATATTTCCTTGGTCGGATTTGAGATTCCTACTGGAGAGATAAGGTGTTTTTCTTTTGCTTTAAAAGAAGATTTGGCCTATTTTGAGAAGCTTTTCAGTATGTATATGCAAAAAGTGTGTTTTTTCCGCTTTTTTGCAAACTTCTTGGGTAGTTTTTGATACCTTTCCTGGAGCTTTTTCCTTGAGCTCGAATTAGGGTTTTAGTGATATATCTTGAGGAAAACTTCTTGTTTTTCTAGTTCAGATTATTGTTTCTTGCTCTGATACACTTCCTGAGAGCTTGTAAACTTTTGTACTCAGTTTAGACAAATACACTCTTTCAATTTTCAATAAAGCAGCAGAATTCTTCTTCCCATTTTTTTGGTCTCAGTTTTGTAATGGCAATCTGATGTCTTTGTGTTTCAAATTTGAATCCTTATATGTCTTGTTGTTGTGAACCTTTATTCAGAATTACATGCTTTCAAGTTGTATTTTGTATTTAGTTCTTTTAAATCTTCATGCAAATCACTGATGAAAACATGTGCTAATGACATTGTGAGGCCTATTTTGATAGAGAGACTATTATGAGCGATAAAGTCTAAATTTTCTTAAGTCTAGTGAATCATTCATTGGTCATAGGTTTTAATTTCATTTATTCTCTATCCCTTTTCCAAAAAAATCATTTAGAATAGAATCATCATACGGAGAACCAACTCACTCTGGAGATTTTCTTTTCACATAGATCACCCACATCTAAAAAGAGTTTCCATATTTCAACAGATAGTCTGATTTTGCAAATCTGACAAAGGGTGCAAATCTGATTGTCAACAAATTTTGGCACACCTGTTGGGACTCTAAAAATTAATTTTAGAGAATTTTTTAATGTTTTAAACTTGTTGTTTGGTGTATGTAGCAAGCTATTCAGCCTTTTCAAGGCTCGTTTCAATATACGTGGTGACTTTTTTTTCTTATTTTACATGAAAACTTAGTGCAGCCTACTCATGAAAAAAGTACAAATCAGTTCAAGTCTTGTGCCTTTCGAATATCAAGAGTTGTCCCCACCACGAAGAAGAGGCAGAACAACAAAGAGGCTGTTTGAGACACCTGCGAGGTCAAAATCAACACCTCTTGTTTTTAGCTCTTTGGTTTTATCACCAAGAATACTGGTTCCAATATCACGAGAACCGCCAATGGTAGCACCAAGGCAACACCCATTTGCACCTTTTAATGGAGGTAGTCCATTAGACATTACTCAACATGACGACGTCCTAGTTACAACCCTTAGAAGCTTGTCGTTCTTCACTAGAGAGGATCACACAACACCGTTTGAGAACATTCGTGATGTGGCTACCTTATGCTCTATTCAAAACATCATATAAGAGAATGTTGCGTTAAGGCTCTTGGCTGCATCACTCAAGGGGATAGCATTTGAATGGTTTAGAGGCCTAGCAACCAACTCAATCACAACATGGGATGCATTAGGTAATGATTTGTACCAGTATTTTATTGATAAGTCTGATAATCTGTCTCTCTTAGAGAAATTGAGCACCACTTAGAGGGTGCCACATGAGCACTTGGTTGATTTCAACTACCGATTTTAGAGGACCTGGGAAAAAATTCCTACAATGGTAAAGCCTTTACCAGCTCATGCTTTTCTATTTTACTTAAAAGCCTTGAATAGTCAGAATTCAGTCATGACCCAATCCATGGGAGGGCATACACTCCCTAATGCTTATGACATCACCATTCGAGCTGAGAATTATCTCATCCAAGCTGGAGATATAGGCCCTAGACCTCCGATAACATTGTTTTCTAAAATACAACCTCCTACCCTTATTGCTTTACCTCCCTTGGTTGTTGTCCTGCCTATTCCAACAATAGGTTATCATAGCGCAACCCAGGAAATTCAGGAGATTAAAATTATACTCAAGACCTTCGAGAATGAACTTGTGAGCATTAAGAAGCAGGTTGGTCATGAACATAAGCCTTATCAAGCCACTTATAAGCAAAACCAACCTAATAGGCTCACTTTTCAGAGTGATTATCAGGGCCAAAAGAGGAGTTTTAACCCAAGACCATTCCATCCATACAACCCAAACATAGCTAGTTCATCAAAGGAACTTGTGCCTCAAAATAATATTGCCTATGATTTCAATTGGTGTTATCCCTGCAATCAGCCCTATAAGCAATCGGTGTGTGCTAATGGAATCAAGGATTAATGTTCCAGAACTGCTATGCTGGTTCAAAAAATGTTTATGATCAGAATCAAGAACAACAAAATAATGTGCAAGTTTCCTTGCCGAACTAGTAGATTTTTTATTTCTACAGCGTGAATGGCTAGGATCAACAAAATTATCCTATTTCAGCCAATACCAGAGCAAAAAAGAGAGCTATGGATATGGGGTAGCAAGCTGGAAATTCACAACAGAAGCCTACAAACAATAAGTAGCCCATTTCTCCATCAAATGTCATTGCTACAGTGCAGCCTAAGATGTAGATTTTGCAAAGAGGCCAAGAAATACCTAGCAAGGAACAATCAAAGATGCATTTGTAGCCTTTACAGAGGAAAAATGATGCTGCTGTCACAAAAAACTAGCAGAAGGTAAATCCTACTTCTTTCAATATTGTTGAACACCTCAGGAAAGCTACTATCCGCATGTCTATATTATATGCTTTGCACATCCCAGGTTAGAAAATTTTGTTGCAAGATGCTTTAGCTGAGTTGTCTATTTCTAATGATACTAATCAAGGTCTTGCTAAAGTTGTGCTTGCAAACGATCTAGAGGTTAAAAGTGACCAGAAGAATAAAGAGGTAAAGCCTCCCACATTTTACTTAAGTATGATTATTGGTGATAAGATTGTTCATAATTGTATAATTGATTTTGGTGCCGGTAGTTCAGTCATGCCTAAGAGTTTCGCCAATAAGCTAGGTCTTGTTTATGATCCTAACCCCCAGAAAGGCATAGTTTAGCTAGATGGGTTTGTTGTTAAAACTGCCAGTATAATCAAGAACTTGGCACTTACCTTGTTTGCATCCCTGAGCTTTTCTATTCATTAGGATATAAAAGTTATCGATTTACCACTACACTTTGCTATTTTCCTTTCGAGGGATTTTATAGCCAAGCTGGGTGGGTTTTTGTCCTCTGATTGGTCTCATTTTTTTTTAGAACAAGGTATGGTACAAAAGTGACCATAAAGTCAGAGCCTCTAGCCAAAGACCATATCTAACCATATTCCTTGAATCCTATAAACGCTAATCTCTATGCCACCCTTGCACTGGAGGAGCAAACCATGACCTCAGACTGCAACACCCCTATAGTAAATATGAATCTAAATGAATGGGTAGCTGAAGATCACGAGCTTCATCCTTTTCAATACACAAATGAGATAGGATTATGAGTCTCTATGATTCGTGAACCTAATTCTGATATGCCCAATCTTTGCAAAGAGGAGGAACAGTCTACAAAAGTAGGAAATGAGCTTTGGAAGCTTTACTTCAATGGTTCGACAAGCAGTATAGGTGCTGGAGGTGGGGATATGTTGATTTCACCAGAGGGTAATAAATACTTTTCAGCTTGCAAATTTGCTTTCATCTGTTCAAATAATACAATTGAATACGAAGCATTGGTGCATGGGCTCGAATGGGCTCGGAAGAGAGGTATCAAATTATTCCAAGTTCATGGTGATTCAAAGTTAATAGTAAATCAGGTCTGAAATCTAAATTTTGTAAAAAATGACTTGCTTCAAAAATATAAGCATCGTGTACGGGATTTAATGGAAGATTTTGATGCTTTTAATATTGTTTCAGTTCCTAGAAGTGAAAATGATAGGGAGGTTGGAGGAATCAATCACTGATTCCTGCTCTAGGTCTTACCTGGAAGACCTCCATGGTGTCTTACTACACCACCTTAACCTATAGGACCTTCTTCTTATTTAGGTTCCCCTAGTTCTCCTTGCCAACCCAACTACCATCACAACTCTACCTACCAAGTCAACCTTGGTGCAATGTTTACAACTCTTCCTTAGCCCTTAATCCACCCTAAAGGCTAACATACTCCAAAACTAGAACTTAGCTTTGTAGGGGTGTGGAGGTGTTTCTAATAGGTTCAATCCATCCCATTATGGTTCTTGAGGATCCTCCTAACTCCTTCTTCTCATCGCTTCCACCAAACCCTCATTTAGGGTTAAAAAGGCTACTACCCCTAGGAGCCCCAATTAGGCCTCCTTCTCTGAGAAAACGAGTTAGTTCTCTAAATTTTCCCAAAGAACATAGAATCTTTCCTTGGGGTTCCTATTCCTTATGCCCACCCCTCAAATATTCTGGAGGTCTTAACCCTCAACTATTCATACATAGGCTTAACCCTCAATTTGGCAAATCAGGCTTTTTTAAGCCCTTTTTCTGACCATGCAGCAAACTGTTAAGATTTCCTCTCACTAGATGGATTGGTGGAGCTTCCTACTCCATGCTATGCCATGGAAGGGATCATACCTGCACTCTCCACACCATGATTTGACAGGAAATGGACACCCCTGCAAATCAAGTGCTATGCACTCCTTGTCTTCCCTAGTCGGACACTTCCTCACTCGCCTAGAAGAAGACTTCCATGGTGCTTACAGAACTGTCAAGGACTCCTAACCCTACAGTATGTACAAACATGGATTCTAGTCACAATTCCTAAAGGGCCATAAAATATGTACAATGGGAATGTGATCTAACCCTCCATTTTCTTCAAACAATCTATCAGATCAGCAAATGAAAGGAAACAAACTATCTAAAACAATGCTTGAAACTAAATTAAGAATCCAAATTACTACCACACAGTGCTCAAAAAACAAGTACACTACATCCTACACACACTATAGAATCAAACTCAATCTATTAAAGCTCTACTTTGAGACAAAACCAGAAATTAACACTAAAAACACCACTGTTTCTCTTGAATTCAAAATTCCAAACAATGCAAAAATGCTTCCAACCTTGGTATCTGTAACTCAAGATTAAATTTGTGGTTTGATCTGCAACTAGAAATAACAATATTAATCCTAATCTAAAATCAAAACTAATCTAAAATCAAACAATAAAGAACGAAATTGAAAACATAAATGAAAACTAACAAATTGAATTGATCTCACCGAATAATGTATTCACCCTTTCGAATTAACTCCATTGCTCTTCTCCATTTTGCCTTTTAAGTATTCTTGCCCTTAGATTTCTATGTTTGAATGCAAGTATAGCTGTGTTGAATGTCTAAGCAAAATATCGAAGATTGTTTCTTCTCAAAAGTGTATAATGATTTTAGGAGAGGAATAATGATAATGATAGGCCATTTTATAGATTTTGTGTTTTCGAACGATCGGCTCAGATTGAAAGAGAGATCGATGGATGAGATTGATGAATGCCATGCGATGAGTTATGTGACAGATAGAACGTGAGTTCAATTCCATGATAAAGACTAATTTTAGAACATGAGTTAGAACATGAGTTCCAATCTTCATCTTCAAAAAAAAAAGAAATAGACTTTGTATGCAAAAGATAAAGTTAGAAGTTGAAGAATAAATGCATGATAAATGCATGTGAATGCAAACTTGAGTTAGTTAATTAAATAAAGATATTTAATTAATAAATATAGATCATGCATATGAGTTGGAACTAGTTAATCGACTAGTTGTGACGGAGAGTTCTCTCATAGAGATAACTCGAGTCAGACGATAAGTGCATGTAAGAGATAACTGAATGTTAGAGGAATGTGACATAATTAATTAAATAATGAATTAAATGTTAATTTAATTCAACATTCGAAATATGAGACTTTTAATTAAATAAATAAAGTAATTTATTTAATTTGGCTGTTGAAAAGGATAAATGAATAATTAAATAATAAATATTTAATTATAGATGAAAAGGGGTTAAATGAATAATTAAATAAAGATATTTAATTATAGTTGGAAAAGTATGATAAAGGGGAATTAAATAATAAATTATTTAAGTGATAGATAAAGGGGGAATAATTAATTAGTTCGCAACATAATTAAATAAATATGATTTATTTAATTAATTAAGTTGAATAAAGGATGATTATGAATTAATGAATTAATTAAAAAGGTTATTTAATTAATAGAGGAAATATGTGTTAGAAAGGCAATTAAATAAGTAACATTATTTAATCAAGACGACGGACTATAGCAAATTATGTTGAAATGTGTACTCGCAGGCCTAGACCAATTTTCGGTATCTACAGTTTGCCCCTCTTTGATACAATGTTGGTACGGCGTTGTGTCAAAGAAAATATGCCCCAGTCGTGCCCCAGCATGAAACAGGTTAAGGTATGCCCTCGTGAAAGGGAGAATGACAAGGAGGTAGTGGTATGCCCCCTCGAGAGGATAGGCAGATTTGAAGAACATGAGTGTGCTCTCGAAATGGATAGATAATGCTGGTGAAGATGCAGAAAAGAAGAAATGTTAGCATGGATGATTTCAGAATGTTAGTAAGAAATAATAAAGGTTGATTGATTGAGAAAAAGACATAATCTTCGATATATTACCAAATATGCTATACTTGCTTGTTATCATCATTGGGCGGGACATGACACAAATGGATAGTACACACTATGATATGAGATAGACCATGGTGTACAAAATCATCCATCTGCAAAAAATAGACAGTCGTAGACAAGGAGTGTTTTAACTCAGACTAAGGACAAGATGCCCTAGTCATTTGGTCAAGACAAACAACAGACAACAGACAAATAAAAGACGGGTCATGAGACGTCATTGCTCCTCTAAATCCTTGATAGGACATCCTTGAGGAAACTAGTAACATGACTCAAAAACCAATGTTAAAAAGACAGTTGACAGACAGCAACCAAAGAAAAAGAATCCTGAGACATCATTGCTTCTCTAAATCCTTCAAGGGACATCCTTGAGAAAGCTAGTAACAGGATCTTGCACAAATCGATAAAAAGATAAGACAAAATAAGATATAAAGTCATAAAGCCAAATAAATGTATTTGCTAAAACTTGATCTTGTGGGATTGTTTGATGTTGATGTTTGACATAGCGTAATGTGAGAGAATGACACATACCGCATAAGATGTTTAGTCTGGTTTTGACTTGGTGACTTCTGTATAAGGCATGACAAAGCCTGGTTTCAGTAAGACACGTGCCATATAAGACATTGGAGTCTGATGACATTGAGGTGACAAGCCACATGAGACTATGACAATTTGATGACGTCTGTTGACAAGAAAGACATATCTTGCTAAGACATGGGTTGATCGCTTTGACAATGTGTATGATATTGACTTGATGATAAGTTGAGTGTGTGCATGTAGAAAGTGTATGACATGAGATGATACCTTAAACTATGATATGCAATGTGTGTGATAATGATAGTGAATGAACCCTATTGGACTGACCTAGTGTGGTCTCGAGAGCTCATCAATTGATTAGCCTTGCCTACGTTGTACACGCAGAGACCTCGTAGTTCGACATGACCAATGACTTTGAATATACAAAGAGTCATGATTTAAATGTGTGTGATACATAACAAACCTAGACTAACAGACCTAATACCTCGGGGGCACATCGATTGATGGCCCTACCTACATCCAAGTCGTAGAGGCAACGTAGTTCGACTATGACTACGACTGACTTAACATGACCGACTTGACACTGTTTTGTTTTTGGTATTTTCTGACATGTTTTGATTTTTTTGGATTTTTGAAGTTTTCTAATGTTTTTGTTTTTTTCAGGACATTTTCTGATGGTGCGATGCTATGTACAAGGCGTTCATGGAATAGAACAAGGATTTGCCCCCAGTTAGGAATAAGACTTGCGAGATGGAGTGGATAATGTGACGGAGTGGGACGTTAGATGTCAATCGTTCCAAGCGATGGATAGGACAACCATTTATTATGAATGATGGGGGAAAGTCTGATTGGAATGATGGTAGATGAAAGAGCGAGCTTGACTACACATGGCGCCTGTTTGCCAGGTTTTTACCATGGTACTTATCCCTAGCGCCACCAAAGTGGTTTTCACTATAGGATGGATTATTTCCCTTTACGTTTTTGATTTTCCAATTTTATTTTATTTTATTTTATTTTTTATTTTATTTTTTTCAATTTTTTTTGTATTTTCTAGATTAAGACACGGATTCTCAGAAGCTAAGCATAGAACCTCTTTAGATGCAGACTGTTGATAGGTGACAAAAGCGGATCTCCTTCAGGAGTAGATAGTTGGCACGCTTCTGACCCAAAGGCTTCTGTGACAATGTACGACCCTAACCAGTTAGGCTCAAACTTTCCTGGTTTCTCTTGTTCAGCTTGGTTCTTCGTATTCTCCATTAATACCAGGTCACCAATGTCAAAATATCTATTGAGAAGCTTCCTACTGTAGCTCCAACGAAGACAATTCTGATATGCTTGCAAATGATCTAATGCTTTCTGTCTTCATTCATCCAGTAATTCATGCTCTTGTAGCCTAGAGACACGGTATTCTTCATCGTCGACATGACCTTTCAAAGATACCCTTAGAGAAGGTATTTCGACCTCTATAGGTAAGATAGCTTCAGACCCGAATACGAGGGAAAATGGAGTGGTGCCGGTGGGAGTGCGGATGCTTGTGCGGTAAGCCCATAAGGCAGGATTAAGCTGTAGGTGCCAGTCATGACCAGCATCATTGACAGTCTTTTTAAGGATTCTAACAATGGTTTTATTAGATGTCTCAGCTTGGCCATTACCTTGTGGGTAATACGGGGTGGAAAAATGATGCTTGATGTGGAATTCTTCACATAAATGGCGTACTTCTTGGTTCTTGAATGGGCGGCCATTATCTGTGATTATGGATTGTGGTACACCATACCGACAAATGATATAGTTCAGAATAAAATTAGATATTTGGGTGCCAGTGATGTAGGTCATGGGAATGGCTTCAATCCACTTGGTGAAGTATTCGGTAGCGGTAATGATGAATTTGTGGCCGTTGGATGATGGTGGGTGTATCTTACCTATGAGGTCGAGTCCCCATTGGGCGAAAGGCCATGGTGAAGTAATCGATCGAAGCTCCTGTGATGGCGCTCTTATCAAGTCTCCATGTATTTGACATTGTCTACATGTCTTCACAAAGATGTATGAGTCTTTCTCCATAGTAGGCCAATAGTAACCTAGTCTCATAATCTTATGGGCTAAGGTTGGACCACTCGAATGGGATCCACATATACCCTCGTGCATTGCTTGCAAAGTTGTTTGTGCTTCTTCAGCGTCGAGACATCTCATTAGGGCATTGTCTAAGGTGCGTCTATATAGGGTTTCTCCGATGATGGTGTACTTGGCAGACTTACGGATGAAGGTTCGACGTTGGTTATTGGACAAGTCTTGAGGTAAGGTTTGATTTGTTAGATAGTCAAATATTTCTTTATACCAAGGAGATGTAGGACCAACAATGGTACACACCATCATAGTATCGGGGATATCGTAAGCAGGGACCAACAGCTATTCAACTAGAAACTCAAACTTAGGCACGTTACTCAGAATATCCAACAAGGAACCCACGGTTGCCATAACATCTGCAGCTCTATTTTGAATGCGTGGTATTTCTTGAAAAGTTATGTCCTTGAAATATTGTTTGAAACTATCAGCCATTCTCTTGTAAGGGGCAAGCTTCTCATCCTTAGTTTCGTACTCATCATTTACCTGTCGGATTACCAGTTGAGAGTCACCAAAGACATGTAGGCTCTTAATGTTCCATTGTGCTACCATTTTCAAGCATGTCACTAAGGCTTCGTATTCTGCTATATTGTTTGTACAAGGGAAAGCAATCCTGAATGATTTGGGAATGGTATCACCTTGAGGTGTGACAAATAAGACACTAGCTCCTAAACCACAATTTGTATGTGACCCATCAAAGTACAATTTCTAGTCGGTTTTAATGTCAATGTTGAATAGAAATTCATCTAGAAAATCTGCCATTAAGAGATGATCTGCTTTTATAGGTGCATCAGCTAACTGATCTACAATCACCTATCCTTTTATAGCCTTCCTCTCAACATACTCAATGTCATACTCACTAAGTATCATGACCCATTTAGCCAATCGGCTTGTTAAAGCTGCCTTACTTAGAAGGTATTTGAGTGGATCAATTTTTGCAATTAACACTATTTTTTGATTGAGCATGTAGTGCCGAAGTTTTTGGGTAGCAAAAACTACCGCAAGACAGGCATGTTCTATGTTGTTGTAATTCAATTCATAGCCCACTAAGGTACGACTGATGTAATAGACCGCTCTCTCATGACCTTGATCATCTTTTTGTGCGAGAAGAGCCCCTAATACCGACTGAGTTACTGAAATATATAAGATCAAAGGCTTTCCTTCTGTAGGTGGCATTAAGACTGGTGGAGTTAGCAAATAGTCCTTGATTTGTTGGAATGCTTCCTAGCATTTAAGCGTCCACACAAATGGTACTCCTTTCTTGAGTAGATGTTGAAATGGATGAATCTTATCTGCCAGTTGTACTATGAATCGCCTAATTGACTGTAGTCTGCCCTGTAGAGTTCTGAGTTGTCCTATGCTGACTAGAGGAGGCATTTCTATAATAGCTCTTACCTTCTCTGGATCTACTTCAATGCCTCTTCGAGAGATGATATACCCTAACAGTTTCCCCGATTTGACTCCAAAGACACACTTCTTCGGATTCAGCCTAACATTGTAGTTCTCTAGCCATTGGAATATCTTATTTAAAACCTTTAAGTGAGCTTCTCTTGTTTCTGATTTTGCTATAATGTCATCGACGTAATCTTCCATGAGAATGTGTACAAAGTCATGGAAAATTGTAGTCATTGCACGTTGGTAAGTAGCTCTTGCGTTCTTAAGCCCAAAAGGCATAACGTTCCAACAGTATGTGCCCCATGGACACGTGAAAGTTGTCTTATGTTGGTCTTCAGTTGCTATTTTAATCTGTTTGTATCCCGAGAAACCATCCATAAGGGATAGCATCTCATACCCCGCTGTAAGATCCACTATCATATCTATATTCAGCAAAGGGAAGTCATCCTTAGGACACGCTTTGTTGATGTCTCTAAAGTCTGTGCAAATTCAAATGCCCCCTATTGGTTTAGTCATGGGTACAAGATTCGATATCCAATCTGCATAGTCTATTGTCCTTATGAATCCTACATCCAAGAGTTTCTTTAGTTCTGTCTTGACCAATAGAGCAATCTGCGGGTGCATTTTTCTTAACTTTTGTTTGACTGGTTTGATGCCTGGCTGCAATAGTAAATGGTGCAATATTAGATCTAGATCCAACCCAGGCATGTCAGCATACGACCATGCAAATTTTATCTATCTCTTTTGGAAGAAGTCCTTAAACTCAGGTTTTTCTGTCTTTGTTAAAGAAGCTGCAAAATATACAATCTTTGGATTCTCTTATGTACCTATGTTGACTGCAACTGATTCTTCTACTAGCATCGGTGACTTTTCTTGTTCAATGGGGAGAATATTTAAACCTCTATCCTTGGGTGCCTCAGGGAGGTTTTCGCCCTTGGATACATCCTTTATTTTGACTTTTTTTTCATCCAAAGGTGCCTTTCGGTTTTCACCTAGGGACTCATCATTGTCTTTTTTCTTTTTATCCTCATTTTTGTGACTAGAGGTGTAAATAGACTCCCCAAAATATGCTTTATCGTCCAAGTCTATGGTAAAGCCAGCTTTATGATCCCCTCTTGGTATGCCTTCTCGAAGTCCCATGAACTCAGTAATTGCTTCGTCATTCTCGAATGTGTCTAAGATAGGTGTACCTTGTTGATCCCAGTCTATAAGTTCGGGATATATGAGGGGCATGTCATCATCGGAGTTTTTAAAGGTAGTCGCTGACAGGGTGAATAGTGAATGGTTGACATGGTCGCAGAAGTTTTGGACTAACTCTTGTTGGGTCTTTTCCTTACGAGTAGGTAAATGTTGATGTGGGACCATTTCCTGGGATAGGTCGTTAGAAGATGGTGGTTCGGGTGCCCAAGATGCACGATCAAGTTTTTCTCAATAATAGATCTTATGCCATTCTTCTTTGGACAAATGTTTCTTAGGATAGGGACTAGATGGTTCGGGTATAGGTTTCAAGTTTAGGTCCAATTCTCCAAATAGTGCGTCTATGTTCATGGTGCTAGTAGATGAAAGGGAATCCCATTCACCATCGCTTGAGTAAGGGGATTCATCAAAGATTGGAGGGTTGTCGTAAAATGGGGGAGGTGGATCATGAGATGTCTCGGTGTCTGCGTAAGCACTCACTTCCTCTTGAAATAGTGACGAAGTACTAGGAAACCCAATTCTAAGCATTTGACACCCTAGCCCTAAGTATTTCGGTCGTGGGTGGATAGTAATCGGTTCCGTCCTTCCATTTTGATGTAGCCCTAACCCACTGTGCCCGTCATAGCCTTCCTTTTGCATTATCTTAAAGCCTTTTCCATATTGGTTCTTAGCTATTTGAATAGACGGGGAGGGGTATTCATGTTCTTCCTGATACAACCAGGAATCACCTTGGTCCACAATTTCCTCGCTTAGCTCTCCCCATTTGATCAATGTCGTTGTAGGGGGAACATTGAATATGACTATTAACTGTATTCTATCTGCCATAGGTAGGCCATATGCCTTAGGTGGAATCAGTTGACTGACATAGTATGATGCCTTTATACGATACTCGCCAAAGCCCTTGTCTTGGATTTCAAGTTTAGGAGTAGTTGATGGAGGTGTGAATGATTTGGATTTAGTGAGATGTGATGAGTCAATGTATTGGGATGAATTGGATGGTGAAACTTCTTGATTAACTAGTACTTGGCATTGTGGAATTTCCTTTAGGCTTGTACAATACTGAAATGGATCTGGATCACCATCAATAGTGATCTCGGTGCCATTATGTGGAAATTTGAGACATTGGTGATACGTTGAAGGTACAGCTTTCATTGCGTGTATCCAAGGTCTACCTAACAACAAATTGTACGGAAGAGTGAGATCCAAGACTTGGAAGCTGGTGTTCATGATTGCTGGACCAATTCTGATAGGGAGTGTGACCTCTCCTTTGGATGATCTTTCCTCATCATCGTAAGCCTTGATGACTATACTCTTAGAGGTATCTACACAATCTTCTGAGAATCCTAATGCCTTAACCAATTTTAGGGTACACAGGTTCAAACCTGCTCCTTCGTCTACCAAGACTCGTCTGACTTTGGTTTCATGGACTAAGACTTCAAGATGTAATGGGTCATTATGATCAGATTTTTCTGTCGAGTAATCCTATTGGGAAAATGTAGCATGGTGCGAATTGGTTAAATATCCCACCATCTCTTTGAAACGATTGACATCTAAATCAATAGGGACAGTTGTGTTCTGCAAATCTTTATCGAGAATGGCTCGATGCTCAGGTGATAAGGTCAATAGTTCCAAGATAGATATTTGCGCAGGGGTTTTACTCAATTGATCAAGAAGGTTGTACTTGAACTTGGAAGCTTGTGTAGATGGCTTAGAAGAAGGACCTGGAATAGTGATCTTGGTTCTGCGTGTGTTGACACCACATTCTAGAGACTTCTTAATGGTGAAGGTATCGACATGCTCATGTGCAGCGTGGAGGCTATTTATAATCTTTCCTTTTCCATAGTCAAAATTGGTGTTTACGTAATTGGTTGATGGATCGGTCTTAGTTCCTGAACTGGAGGCTTTTCCTTTCGTGTGGTCATGTAATGGGTCCTTGAAGACCTTATGATCACTGTTCTTGGTGTTTTTCTGTCCACCGACCTCTATGGTTCCATTCTCAACAAAGTCTTGGATAATGCCCTTGAGTTGGCGACAATTTTGTAGGCTGTGTCCTTTTATTTGATGATATTCACAATGGGCTTTGTCATCCCACCAGGAAGGTTTAAATTATCCAGGATCATATTCTCTTGGTTCCAACGATTTGATGAGATTGTGTTTAATCAATTCTTTGTAAATAACTGCGATCGGTTGTCCTAGAGGAGTAAATTCACGTGTTGGAAATCTTCTTTGAGGTCATTGTTGCTGTGAATTTTGGAGATAGTTAGCCGTTTGATCTGGATTATCCATTATGTCTTGATTTTGCTTGTATCCTCTCAGTGTGATAACTGGCCTTGTATGTATGTTTTTAGCATCGACAATGCCATCATTTGTAACATTCTTGTTTCTGGACCAGAATTGTCTTCTATCATTTGGCGCATTTTGATTTTGGACAATAGGATTCCTACCTGGTACCTTTATTTTGCCTTTGTCAATAAGGCCTTTCTCAAGGATGATGCCTTTCTATACCAAGTCTAGGAATGAGGTACAACAATGTACTCTTAAATCACTCTGTAGTTTTGGATTGATGTTCTCTAGGAATATCGTGACCTTTTGTTTCTCTGGTATCTCAATTGGACATCTGCTAGCTAGACTTCTCCACCTCTGAAAGAAAGTGGTGAAATTTTTGCCATCTTCTTGTGTCATGTGGCACAAGGTTGCTATTGTTATCTCATTGTATATGTTGAAGGCGAAATGTTCGACAAACTTTTCAGCTAATTCTCCCCAAGAGCGTATACCATATGGTAGTTTAGAAAACCATTCCAGTCCTATCCCAACAAGGGTTCGTGGAAATAGTCTCATCAGATATGTGGGGTCATACGATATGTCCATGCATGCTGTTGAGAACTCCCTAATATGTTCTAGAGGATTCTTTTTCCCATTATACTTAGGCAAAATCGGTATAATGTATCCATGGGGAAAAGGTGTCATGTAAAGTGCTTTGTCAAATGGACATGGACATAAGTCTTGTGTTGAGATAGTTCGTTTGCCTAACATAGACATATTATCCATTTGTTGTTGGAGAGTTTGCATTTGATTCTGAAGGACATTGACTTGTGTCAAGGACATGGTGTTGGCATTGTTATCAATGTAGACGTTCTGATATGCCATGTTTTGCGACGGGTTGTGATTTGGTGAAGGAATATATCCCGTTTGAATAGTCCATTGTGGGATAGGAATATATCCTATTTGAATGGGTTGACTTGGTGGAGGAATATTTCCTATTTGAATGGTCTGATTTAGGATAGGAATATTCATACCCGCTTTGGATCTCTTACCAATCGTGTTGGTGCCAAAGGGGTTGGATGAAGTTGCTCCCGTCGTAAATTGTAAACCTTGTGTTATGTTGAAAGGGGTTGTGTTTAAAATTGACGATGTCTGAGTTGGTATGCCAGTTGGTATTGTTGCGGTGATTTGGGGCATAGAACCACTTGATGTCACTATTTGCATTGGTTGGGTAGATGTCGTTTTCAATGTATGAACATCAAATCTTGGTGGTAGTGTGGCACCTTCTACTAGCAATTTTGCTAGACAGCGTTGGGGATCATTTGCCAAGCACTCATCCATGAAGGATGCAAATTCAAGATCTTGGACTGTAGACTCTATGTCTTCAACAAAGACTCATCCATTGGCGTCTCTAGTGACAAATTTATCAAGAAATGGTTTGTGTGGTTTGTTCTTCCTAGGTGGTTGAGTGCTGAAAGGATTGATAAACTCGTTGGGGTCTGCCATTTCTTTGTGCCTCTTTTGAGACCTTGTTTTGACCATAAAAAAGTTGCTCAAAATGGGGTAATGCAGACTATGCCTAAGAACTGATATGACCTATTTCTATGTTTTTGGATTTTTTGGACAATAAGGATGTTGCTAAAATGATTTCTAGAAAGACGTATACTGAGATGACGTATGGTAAGACAGACAATATGTAAGACCTCGTGTAGACTATGATTCTAAAATGGGTATAACCTACCTCCTATGGAGTAAATGCATGCAAGGATTTGTTTTCACCAAGGAACCTGATTGTAGGACAAATGACAGTTGACAAAGTGAACTTTCCAAACTAGACTTGTTGAGTTGAAAAGATTCACTAGATAAGACTAAGGTGACTAGGTTTGATGAGTGTGACAAATCGGGACATGAATTTATCCAAAGACGAGGAAACTTATCTATGTTGTGATATGCAATTTCCTAGGGAGTATCTAGATGCATGCAACTTAGGATGACAATGACAAAGACGTGGATTGTAACTAAGATTTTCGAGGAAGTATCTATATGCATGTGACTTTGGATGACTATGACGAAGAAGTGGATTGTAACTAAGACGTATATGACCACCTAATGGATGCAAGATTTTTGAGCAAAATTTTGACAGTTTCTGCTCGGACTCAGTTTGCAGTTTTGATTGTTCTCTGTTAATAGGCAGATGCAGTTCACCTAACAGTTACGGTTCAGGATTTGACAGTTGTGGTGTTTCTGATAGTTGCGGTCTTTCCTATGACAGTTGTGGTTCAGGATTTGATAGTTGTGGTGTATCTGACAGTTGCGGTTCAGGATTTGACAGTTGCGGTGTATCTGACAGTTGCGGTTTACCAATTCACATGTGTTTTTCTTATTCTAGACTCAAAAAACTAGTTTTCCTGATAGACACTTGCAGTTCAGACTTTGATAGATGCGGTTTGCATGGACACATGCGAGTCAGGATGTGACAGATGCGCTTCGAAACTTTGAAATTATGAAAATTATGATAGATAGATGCGATTATTCCCCTAATAGATGCGACTCTCTAATACAGATGCGGCGATTAAACTGACAAATGCAACTCTGTTCCTGATAGTTGAATTTTTTTTTTTCAAAATTTGTTTGATTGACTTTGTTTGTTTGATCAAGATTTTGGCAAATACAGCAAACAGCAAACACAGCATTCAAAGTATTTTCAGTTTTGTGATGAATGGACTGTTGAGACTCGAAAAACATTTACACCCTAGGTTTTTAGGACAGTACTTGTTGAATTCTTACTTGGATTTCTCTAGCTACGCATATTTACGGTGGATGATTAGTAGCTTGACCCCACTGACTCCCCTCCACGACACTCACTTATACGGGGCAGCCAAGCTACAGTACCCATGAATCTCCCATGGCATACTTTTCATCTCTACACGTAAACTGTAAGATTGTAAGATGGCTTCACAGGTCCGACCTGCTACACCAACAAGTAGATAGGATTTTGGTAACTCTACAACAAGGCTTTTAATTCGGGAATTCCATTCATGGGACACTAACCAACGTCAGCGAGAGTCCATTTCTGTCCATCTCGTTGGATTAGTGCGCGTGATTCCTGGGGTTTCCCCAAGAATCCACTTTTGTATACCAGCTGGAAGTCGCTTGGCTTTAGCGTGCTACCGGTCTGAGTCATCTTGGGGTGAGTACTTTTTCCCACCAAGACAGGCCTAAGTTCTAGAGTCAGTAACCATTTCTCTTACACCCAGGATCGCATGAATGCGCAAGGGGAGAGGATACTTCGATTACTAAATCGTGGGGTTATAAACTAACAATGTAGACATGAAAAACACTGGTAAATTATTAAGCCCAAACGAGATTATTTACACTACCAAATAGAAGTTCATTTTAACCCACAATATGATTATCTATCTACCAAAACAAAAGCATGCTTAAAAAGATAAAAGCATTAGGTCCTGCATGCAAATTTGTCAGTAGTTCATTGTTTGTCTTTGGTTTTTGTATTGTCTTCTACGCTTCATCCTGCAAACACTTGTTATTCAACTTTGACACAACTGAACCAAATATTAGCGAAAATCCAAATCACAAAAAAAAAGCGAAGATCGAAAAATGGATGCATGGAAATCGATAAAACAAATAAAAATCTTTACCAGCCAGATGCGGTTCGAATGATTGCATGTGGATGCATTCAATGGAGTGTCTGATGCGGTTTGAAATTCGTCGACTGGCAGATGTGGCGATAGACAGGCGGATGCGGCGATTGACAGCCTGATGCGGTTTATGGCATGGCAGATGCGGTTCGTAAGTACGGATGTGTCGCTATTTTTGACAGATGTGGTTCACTGGACGGAAAACCTACGAAAAAGAAACAAAAAATAGAAACGAAAAACGGAAAGATGTGTGGATTTTGAAGTGCGATTCAAATCGGGTTCACCAAATGTAACTCAAGATTAAATCTGTGGTTCGATCTGCAACTAGAAATAACAATATTAATCCTAATCTAAAATCAAAACTAATCTAAAATCAAACAATAAAGAACGAAATTGAAAACATAAATGAAAACTAACAAATTGAATTGATCTCACCAAATAATGTATTCACCCTTTCGAATTAACTCCATTGCTCTTCTCCATTTTGCCTTTTAAGTATTCTTGCCCTCAGATTTCTGTGTTTAAATGCAAGTATAGCTGTGTTGAATGTCTAAGCAAAATATCGAAGATTGTTTCTTCTCAAAAGTGTATAATGATTTTGGGAGAGGAATAATGATAATGACAGGCCATTTTATAGATTTTGTGTTTTCGAACGATCGGCTCAGATTGAAAGAGAGATTGACGGATGAGATTGATGAATGCCATGCGATGAGTTATGTGACAGATAGAACATGAGTTAGAACATGAGTTCAACTGCATGATAAAGACTAATTTTAGAACATGAGTTCCAATCTTCATCTTCAAAAAAAAAGAAATAGACTTTGTATGCAAAAGATAAAGTTAGAAGTTGAAGAATAAATGCATGATAAATGCATGTGAATGCAAACTTGAGTTAGTTAATTAAATAAAGATATTTAATTAATAAATATAGATCATGCATATGAGTTGGAACTAGTTAATCGACTAGTTGTGATGGAGAGTTCTCTCATAGAGATAACTCGAGTCAGACGATAAGTGCATGTAAGAGATAACTGAATGTTAGAGGAATGTGACATAATTAATTAAATAATGAATTAAATGTTAATTTAATTCAACATTCGAAATATGAGACTTTTAATTAAATAAATAAAGTAATTTATTTAATTTGGCTGTTGAAAAGGATAAATGAATAATTAAATAATAAATATTTAATTATAGATGAAAAGGGGTTAAATGAATAATTAAATAAAGATATTTAATTATAGTTGGAAAAGTATGATAAAGGGGAATTAAATAATAAATTATTTAATTGATAGATAAAGGGGGAATAATTAATTAGTTCGCAACATAATTAAATAAATATGATTTATTTAATTAATTAAGTTGAATAAAGGATGATTATGAATTAATGAATTAATTAAAAAGGTTATTTAATTAATAGAGGAAATATGTGTTAGAAAGACAATTAAATAAGTAACATTATTTAATCAAGACGACGGACTATAGAAAATTACGTTGAAATGTGTACTTGCAGGCCTAGACCAATTTTCGGTATCTATAGTATCATCTCAAGAGCACCCTTAAATAAGGTCTCTAAATCAGTTAAGCTTGGTCTTAACTACTCCTTGGCCACTTGTAGCTTCCATTAAACCTTATTTTCAAAATTTAGAAAACCTAACACCTAAAAGGTCTAAAAAAAGGTCTTAAGCCTTTCTTGTAGCCAAAACCTCAAACCTATTCAATGGTCAACATGACCTTTATCAACTCAACACCTGATCACAAATGCCACTAAGGCACAAACATGAATGAACAGGAATGGGAAGAAGAATTGTTCTAGACAAATTGCCCAAACATGACCTTCCAGACAACCTTCCTATGGAGACCTATTGGGTGCTTTTACACCATTCTCCCCGCCTCTGCACAAACACTAAGGAATGAGGGGAGAGATTAGAGATAAATCAATACCCTGCTTATTGAACTGAGTTTCATCCATCCATGTAGCCTCTGATTCTGGTTTGTCCTTCCATTTGATGAGATGTTCCATGTATTCCTTATGTCGAGTAGATTTCTTCACCCTTGACTCCAAGATCCTCTCTGCTTGCAGCTTGTCTCTAGTAGGTAGGGCTATGTTACTCAAATCCTTCAAGACATCGCTACTATTCAGAACAATGTCAGTGACTGGTCCTTTATATCTGATTAGATCAGCCATATTAAACACTAGTGAGATGCCTAAATCTGTAGGTAGCTCCACCTTGTAGGAATTCTTTCCATATTTGGCTAACACCCTACATCGTCCCACTCTCTTCATATGTAACTTGGTTTATGTTCCCTTCTACAACCTAGATTTGTTGAGGTGGACCATGACATAGTCTCCTACTGCAAATTGTAGATCCTTCCTAGATAAATCCATCTTAGCTTTCAGCTTGTGAGTAGCCTTTGTAATTATCTCTTTCACTTGCTCCTATATCTCCTTCATGGTTTGAGAGAAATCCTCAGCCTAGCCACTCCTATTCTCCATAGCTCCCAAATCTCTAAGTTCACATACACCTCTAGGGTGCATTCCATACACTATTTCAAAGGGAATTCTACCTCTGGTCTGGTTCACACTGTCATTGTAGGCATATTCACCTTGTGAGATGAGCATGCCCCATGTATGTCCATTCTCCTTGGTTAGGCATCTTAGAAAGTTACCTAACACCCTATTGATCACGTTAGTTTTCCCATTGTTTTGAGGATGGTAGGCTGATCCAAAAGACAAATTGGTACCCAATCTGCTCCATAGAGTCTTCCAAAAATGACTCATGAACTTCACATCCCTATCTAAAGCAATGCTCAATGGAAATCCATGGATCCTCACAATCTCTTTGAAGAAAAGGTGGGCAATATAGCTAGCATCATGGGTGGTCTTTCAAGGAAAAAAGTGACTCATCTGACTAAATCTATCTACCACCACATAGACACTATCAAACCCTGTCTTAGTCTTAGGGAGTCCTACCACAAAGTTCATGCTAATACATTCCCATGGTCGATTAGGAATGGGTAGGGGTTGATACAAACCTGCATTACTAGCTCCCCCTTTGGCTTTCATACACACTACACACTACTCCACATACCTCTTGATATCCCTTGGCAACTTAGGCCAATAGTAGAACCTCTGCACTAGTTCCATTGTCTTGTTGATACCAAAATGACCACTAAAACTACCATTGTGCTTCTCCTAGATGAGATTATCTCTCATTGATCCTGTTGGAACACATAACTGATTCCCCTTGAATAACAGTCCACTCTGTAATGTATACTCTGAGTATTGACTATGGAAGTGATTCTCAAAGTCAGAACATACCTTGTATGCCTCTGAGAAGTCTTCATCTTCCCCATAGAGATCCTTGAAACTCTCTATCCCAATGCTCTTTATCTGTATCTCTTGTACTGTCAGCAATATCCTGCTTAGTGCATCTTCCACCTTGTTCAACTGTCCCTTCTTATGCTTGATGGTAAAAGTGAAATCTTGGATTTATTCCATCCATTTCAAATGTCTATTGCTCAAATTCTCTTGAGTGTTGATATAGCTAAGTTCCTAATTATCAGTAAACACTACAAACTCTTTAGGTACGAGATAATGCCTCCACTTCCTAAGTGACTATACTAGAGCATATAGTTCTAGGTCATAGGTAGAATACTTTTTCTTAGCTTAATTGAGATTTTCACTAAATAAAGCTATAGGCCTGCCTTCTTGGCTTAGCACACCTCCTACTGCAATCCCACTGGCATCACATTCCACAGTAAACAACTTATCAAAACTAGGTAACAAAAGGATGGGTTGAGTTGCCACTTCTTGTTTTAGTTTCTCAAAACCCTTCTCAGCTTCTAGAGTCCACTTGAACTTAGTTTTTAGGCCACCTTTGATTGTATCAAGGATTGGTGCACATATTCCACTAAAGTTCCTTATAAATTTCCTATAAAACTGAGCTAATCCATGAAAACTTCTTACCTCTATCCATGTGGTTGGTGTAGGACAATTTAGGATAGCTTCCACCTTGCTTGGATCCATCTTCAATGATCCTTGGGATACTACAAACCCCAAATACACAAGCTCTTGTTTGAAGAACTCACGCTTCTCTAGGTTGATGGCTAACCTCTCTTCATGCAATCTTTTAAGAACCAATTCCACATGCTTTAGATGTTCTTCTGCTATCTTGCTAAAGATGAGTATATCATCTAGATATACCACCACAAATATCCCTGTAAATTCCTTGAGCACTTCATTCATGAGCCTCATGACTGTGTTAGGGGCATTAGAGAGGCCAAATGGCATAACTCTCCACTCATACAACCCATCAATTATCTTAAAGGTTGTCTTCCACTCATCCCCATCTTTAATTCTGATCTGATGGTATCCACTTTTGAGATCCAACTTGGTGAAATACTAAGCTCCTCCAAGACAATCCATTAAGTCCTCAATCCTAGGAATAGGGAACCTATACCTAATTGTGATTCTATTAATAGCTCTAGAATCAGTGCATAATCTCTAGTTACCACCTTTCTTGGTTGGTAAGACTACTAGTACTACGCATGGACTGATGCTCTTCCTAATTAATCATTGATCCAACAACTCCTACACTTGTCTAGCTACCTCTAGGTTCTAATCTAGTGTAAGCTTGTAAGCTGCTTTGTTTGGTAATGAAGCTCCTGGTATGAAGTCAATCTGATGATTGATGGCTCTTTTTGGAGGTAAGGTTGCTGGTGTCCCATCACTAACTATGTCCTTAAACTGTTCAAGCAACTTCTGGACTGCTCCAGGTATGATTATTTTCTTGGCCTTGTCTTCTTCCTTGGTTTGCCCCATAACCACATATCCCTCACCTCCTTGATGTAGGGTGTTAATGAATTCCTTACCACTGCTTAATAAGACACTAGGGGTCTTTGAGTTTCCTTCTTCCTCATCTAACAATGACTACAATTTGAATGTCTTCCCATCCTTCTTGAATGAGATAGTATTTTCCTTTCCATCATAGATGGCACCTCTGTCATACTGCCATGGCCTGCCCAATAGAAGATGGCATGCATCTAGGGGTAACACATCACAAATCATCTTATCCTTGTACTATCCAATAGAGAACTCCATCGTTGTTTGCTCATTGACAAGAACACTCTGTCCTTTATTCAACCATGTCACCTTGTAAGGGTTAGTGTGGGGTACTTTCTCCAACTTCAACTTCCTTACTGCCTCCTTTGAGATGATGTTATCAATTGAACCTGAATCCACAATAACCTTGCACACCTTTCCAAATACTTTGCATCTTACCTTGAATAAGGCTCTCCTCTGCTTTGGCTCTTCCTTGACCAGTTGTCTAATCAAAACTCTTCTAAACATCAGGTTCTCCCCCATTTCTGATTCAATGTGACTAACCTCTAGTGATTTGGTACTCATGGTGTCCTCTTGAGCATATGCTACTCTCTTCTCTGTATTTGATGAAGATGCTTTCTCTGGGCACCTATAAGTTGGATGTCCTACTTGACAATAGTTATAACACTTCATACTAGCAAAGTATGAGTTACTCTTGCCTGCTCCTCTTCCTCTATTTGAACCTCATTGAGGTCCTCTACCTCTTCCATAACCTCCTCTAGAAGGCGTTTCACTTCCATGCTCTGTGAGTTTAGACTCTCCTTGATTTCTTTGTTCAGTCCCTCTACCTTGGTAGCCACCTCTATGTCCTCTTTGATCTTTGCCTTTGCCTCTACTCTTAGAAGCCTGGTCTTGTTTCCTCTTGCTTCTTTCCTCAATATTTATGGCCAATTGGTAACACTGGTGTACTATCTTGGGACTTAAAAGAGTCATCTCCTCTTGAATGTTCCACTTCAAGCTGTTAAGATATCTATCCACCTTAAGACTTTCATTCTCTAAAACATTAGACCTCATACAAAGTTTTTGAAACTCCTCAGTGTAGGTATTCACATCTTGGTCTCTTTGTCTCAATCTTTGTCTCTTCTTATGCAACTACATCTCATAATCATCTGGCATGTATGCTTCTCTCACTTTGGCAACCATACCCTTTCAAGTTGAAATAGGCTTCTTGCATTCCTTTTCTCTCTCTGTTTGAATGAATTTCCACCATGTCAAGGTAGATCCTCTCAATCTTGATTTGGCCACCTTCACCTTCTATGCTTCAGTGACTCCATCACACTCAAAATGGTTTTCCATTCCCTCTATCCAGTCCATAACTAGATCAGCTTCCAATTTTCCACTAAACAATGGTATGCCTTCAAGTAATTTTCCACTCATAGCTTTAAATGCCTTCAAAAAAAGGCTCCTCTTGTAGAATAGGGTCAGGTTCAGGGATCTTGTCTTCCTCTGCAACCTCTTCACTCTTTGGTACCCTTCCTTCCAATCTATCACTGACCTCATCGGTCTTAGTTTGCACATTATTCATCGCTTGCTCAAGTTGAGCTATTCTTTCCCTCAATCTCCTATTGTCTTCCTCTTGATCTTCGAACTTCTTGGCCAACTCTATATTTGTCTCCATGGTTTTTGAACCAATAGACTCAAATTCTGACATACAACAATCTATCCCAAATCTTTTGTTGCTCTGATACCAATCTGATAGGGAGGTTGGATGAATCAATCACTGATTCCTGCTCTAGGTCTTACCTAGAAGACCTCCATGGTGTCTTACTACACCACCTTAACCTATAGGACCTTCTTCTTGTTTAGGTTCCTTTAATTCTCCTTGCCAACCCAGCTGCCATCACAACTCTACCTACCAAGTCAACCTTGGTGCAATGTTTACAACTCTTCCTTAGCCCTTAATCCACCCTAAAGGCTAACATACTCCAAAACTAGAACTTCGCTTTGTAGGGGTGTGGAGGTGTTTCTAATAGGTTCAATCCATCCCATTATGGTTCTTGAGGATCCTCCTAACTCCCTCTTCTCATCACTTCCACCAAACCCTCATTTAGGGTTAAAAAGGCTACTAGCCCTAGGAGCCCCAATTACGCTTCCTTCTCCAAGAAAATGAGTTAGTTCTCCAAAGTTTCCCAAAGAACAAAAAATATTTCCTTGGGATTCCTTGTCCTTATGCCCACCCCTCAAATATTTTGGAGGTCTTAACCCTCAAATGTCCGTACATAGGGTTAACCCTCAATTTGGCAAATTAGGCCTTTTTAAGCCCTTTTTTCTAACCATGCAGCAAACTATCAAGCTTCCCTCTCATCAGATGGATTGGTGGAGCTTCCTACTCCACGCTATTCCATGGCAGGGTTCATACCTGCACTCTCCACACCATGATTTGACAGGAAATGGACACTCCTGCAAATCAAGTGTTATGCACTCCTTGTCTTCCCTAGCCAGACACTTCCTGGCTCGCCTAGAAGAAGACTTCCATGGTGCTTATAGAACTATCAAGGACTCCTAACCCTATAGTACATACAAACATGGAGTCTAGTCACAATTCCCAAAGGGCCGTACAATATGTACAATGGGAATGTGATCTAACCCTCCATTTTCTTCAAACAATTTGTCAGATTAGCAAATGAAAGGAAACAAACTATCTAAAACAATGCTTCAAACTGAACTAGGAATCCAAATTACTACTGTTAGCTCCCAAAAACGCAGGCAAGATGCCTCAAGAGGATGCCCATCTCTTGATATGCTTCAAGGTAATAGACAAGGTTAAGAGAACTCAACCTTCTACTCTTTAGGTGTTGCCAAACCTTGGCACGTGTACCTTTTGAATTGAGTAGACTTATCTTATGAATATCCTTCTGAAATGCATTGTCCACAATGGCAGATGATAGTAAACAAAATGAAATCAAACTTAATAGCAATCTTCTGATCTAAAACCTAAAATGCTTAATTAACTAATATAAAGAAACTGAATGAATTCAAATAATGAAATTGCAGAGACCAATACCTTATTGGGTATGCGGAGTCAAATGAAACAAAAGAGGGCAACTTATTTCTAGCAGAGAATCAAATTGCAAGCATATGATCTATTCATAACTTGTATGAACGATGTAGGATTATGATTGCTAAGCTCTACTTTAATAATCCAGATGAATCTCCCTGATCACTATGATCAACAAAAAGGATTTAATCTCTACTTGAGAGAACCAGTTTATTAATCACACAAATATAGCAAATGTGTATTGACAAACTAAACATAAACTTGTTATGCCAATTTAAAAAAAAAACAGAAAGAACCAAATTGGAGATAGCTTCAGCAATACTTTTCAATAGACTCAACAGACAATTGATACCAAAAATAACCTACCACACCAGCTGATTCCCATTGAATTCGCCATTTTAAAAAAAAAATGTCCACATAGTCTCTGGAATGATAACTTTATTCTCTTGTGCCCATTCCTATTCTACTCTATCTATCTATCCTCAAGTATCCTCCAATTGCTTCCTCTTCAATTACAATTGGGGTGTATATATATACACCGGCATTAGAAAATAAAACATAATGAAAATCCATGTCGGCCTAGCACAAAATTCGGGCTCCAATCGAGCTGGCAAGCAACGGCCATCAAACTAGTACTTGTCGGCCTCAGTGCTCTGAAATTTTGTTTTCACCAATGAGCAGTTGGCGAGACATCCATATCGTCCTACCGAAGGCAATTCATGCGCTTATCGCTCTGCTTGCATCCTTGTTTGAATCCCATTCGTCGTAGCTACCTGTTAGTCATATCGAGATCATATAATGTTCCTTTGTTTGCACTCTGCTTCGCTATAACTCATAGGTATCGCGGAGACCTCACACAGAATGTATTTAGTTTCACTGAGAGCCTAGACTATTTTCACAGTCATGAAGACACAGGGAGAGTCATACCGAAAAGCATACATTTTTTTTCCACTATCGCCGTGACCACACGACTTCGGAGAGACCTCATATAGATTGGAACTTGTTTTCACTGTCGCCGTAGCTCATCCAGGTCGGTAAGAGGTCACATAGATCATTTTAAGTTTCACCAAGCACCTACATCCAATTTCATGTCACCGTGGCCAGACCATCGTTACACCAAACACAAGAAGTATCGCCATAGCCCATTGCTCTTGGGGAGACCAAATACCGAAACACATAAGTCACAATGAACCACCCCTGACTCCATTCAACTTCGCCAAGACCGCAAGATTCTCTCACTGAAAGGACACCCAATGTGCTCGCCTAGACCTAAGTCTTTTGCCATGACCTCCTACCGCAAACACATGCCTTTGTCGATGTCCTATGTCACCGACACAGATATAAAGTTCTACCGAAAGTATATTCAAAGAGAAACTATGTGTAAGGTCGACGAGACCGAAGGTCGCTCGCGAAGACCTTACAATGATAGCCATATCTCCCTCTGAGCCGCTCCATCCACTACCAGTCGGTAAAACAAAATGAAATTGCCAGGACATGATGTCGATACCCCGGACCTCTGCCGATATACCCCATCCATAGTTGCCAGTCGTCGTGACAATAAGAATGTCCCGCCAACCACCTAAAATAGAAAAATTTAGCGGAAAAAACATAGTGGGTCGGGGAGACAAATGGGGACCTATGCCGATACATTCCAAAGTGTAAAAAATGCAAACGTGGATGAAATCCATTGCGCAAAAGGGGCACAATGTGGATAAAGCACCATGAAAATTGTGGATATGTGGCTTAGGTAAATACCACATAGAGACTCAGGGGATACAAGGCTATGAAAAATAATCATCAGATTTTGATAGTTTCAACAGTGGCTCTATCTGGGGATGAATGATAGTCAGATCACTGCAAGGATCCAGAATCCTTGGGAGAGCAGGCCAGACAAAGAAAAAACCAATGAGCAGTGATGGAATGAATGGTAATGGAAATGAATGCAAAGTGAATGCAAGATGGAGGTGAAAAGGATGCAAAATGAACTTGAACCACCATCCTAAACTACTGTGCATGGAAAATAATTTTAAAAAGAACAAGTAAGAGTTGTCCATGCACTCGTAACCCTCAATCCTCAGTGTGTTAGCTTCTCTTGTCTTGAGCTATTACAATTTGAAACTCAAATCATACTTTCCCCTGTCAAATACCTGGTTTTGTTTTGAGTTCATCAGATTTCTCTTGAAGACATAGATGCAATCTTTCCTGTCAGTGAAATTTTTTAGAGAATCACTATGCTCAGCTTGGCCGAAAATCCATACACCATTCTGTAATTTATATTCTTCATTATCAGACAAATCTCTGCCAGTATACAAAATGCATACATTTTTAATGAAATTTTTTGTATTATCTCTCTCACTGTTATGTATTATGAAACACTCTCCCAGCTGTATTAAAAATTCATAATCAAAGTGCTTCTCTTGAAAAACAAAAAACTTTGTCATATCATTGGTGTTTGAAACAAAAATATCTAAAACCATTTGCACTTCTTTGATACTACCATTTAGATATAACACTGGATCATGACTCATGTCTTCAATATCATGCATATGTGAACCAATAAAATCTAGACTTCTATCATCCTTGGTATGCAAACCAATTTATTTTCCACATGAGTTAGAAATTTCAGAATCACATACCTCATTTTGAATGAACACAAACTTTTGATCAACACCAAAAGTTTCACTATCACTCCAAGAAATGTACTAGGAGTCATAAAAATCTTTACACAAAGATCTTTCACTGTCAAAACAATTGTAAGCTGGACACAAAACCCCAAGATCACCTTCATGAGCACATCCTTGGTATTTAGAAATTAACAAATCTGAAATTTGTTCACTGACAAGTGAACAAGTCTCAACATTTTCATCACTATAGTTATACTCTTCACCTTTGTCATCATCAAGAAGAAATCCAAGACCATCAGAGACTAGGAAATCAGAAACATTATCAGCGCAGTCATTTATTCCATCATTTTTCTTGTCTGAAATTATCTCCTTTCTTTCATAAAGTGGGTTTGAAAATTCTTGAAGTTCATTCATGGAGATACCTCTGCAAAATATCATTTGATCTTCATTTAACTCCTCATCATACAATGGGTTTGAAAAAGTTTGGAAATCACTTTCAAATGTACAAACCTCATCATCATCAACTATATCATTATAATAGGTAGAATAATCCCTTGATTACAGATCAAAATCCTTTGGTTCATCCAAATCAGAATATTCACTGGATTCTTCACAACATGCACTGCTTTCCTTGTCACAATCTATGATGCAAGAGAAATCTCTTGTACCTTCATTTTCCTCATGCAAGCTATCACATGAATCATCTTGATTTTCACATGTCTTATCTTCTATTGGATGCACCATCTGATCAACTTATCTATACTCATCAGAAATACAACAATTGGATTCAATATTGATAGTGTTCTCATACCTTATTTCCTGGGACATCGCCAGTATGAAGTTAAAAGAGGAGCCTTCTGCCTCAATCCTTTTCTTTTGCTCTAATGTCTCTCCCTCATTTTCTTCCTTCTGATCAGCAACAATTAGTCTCTCTATCTCTTCTTTAGTAAGTGTCTTCATGCTATATTGAGCAGGTACCTCAACAAAATGTGGCTCTGTATAATCTTCTTCAAAGTCAGAAAGGACCTGCTGTTTAGGCATATGAACATTGTATTTCTGATTTGAAACATCATGCTGATAACCTTCATCCTCTAAAGATGAATACCTCTCCACAACATGGTGAAAATTATTTGAAGTCAAATATACTATGTGATCTTCTCTATTGTTTCCCATCAACATTCCCTCTTCTTGCATTCTCTGGACTACAACATAGTAATCTAGGGAATGTGGCATGTTACAAACTCCACAAAAATAATTGTTACTTACCATATAGGTTCCCCTCTTTGTCAATGGATCAGGAGCTTCTTTGTTTCTAGGCCTAGCTGTTATAGGTTTCTCATCCTTCCAGCCTATGTTATAAGGCATGTCATGCAACCTCAGCCTTTCATTTCTGTAAGTATTCTCCTGTCGGTACTGATAACTGCTACTTTGTTGACGAACCTTAGGATTGTCTCTTTTATCCATTATCCCTACAACCCTCCTATTGTTTTCAATTGTTTGTGCCATCTTCTGAGCTTTAGGTAAGTCTCTTGGGAATTTATTTCTCAATTCATACCCCGCCTTAGGATCAAAAGCATTCAAATAAATACTTAGTGCTACAGAATCTGGCAACTTTGATCCAAGAGGTATTTTATTTGGCAACTTATTGAATCTACGATTAAAATCATAGACTGTATCACTTTGATCTTTCTGAATGTGCATTAATTCACAAAGAGTAGCATATGGTGCACATAGATTTCCAAATTGCTCGAGGAATTGATCATGAAATCCTTGGAGAGAATCAATAGAGACCGCTGGCAAGCTGTTGAACCAATCCCTAACATCTTCAATAAGTGATATCATGAATAGCCTCATGTGTAAATCCTCATATGGCACATCCAAATCCTAGATGAAATCATTGAAACTTCTCAGATGCTCTTCAGCAGTGATTGCATCACTTCCTGTAAATTTTGGAACAACACCTCTCCAACTGCCATCTATTGGAAAAGGGGATAATTGAATCCTTGACAAATCAAACTGTCTGATCATTGTTGTATATTGATGAGGGGGGGCATTAGGTGGGTACTGATGTTGATACATCAGACCATAGTATTATGTATGATGATATTGCATATACTGCTGACCATGAGGAGCTCCAGCATGACCTCCCCTGAACTGAGATCCTCCTCCATTCATCTTTGAACAGCTGCAAAAATTCTTTCAGAGTCGCCACCTACTTTTCCAAAAGTAGGAAAATCATTATTTCTGATCTTTTCCCCTATGGAATCACTCTTTTTGAGACTTCTAAAATTACAACTTTTTTGCACTGACTCTATTTGATGGTCTTCAACCGAATTTTCTAATGTATTCCCCAGTAGAGTCGCCAATTTGTTAGCTCCCAAAAATGCAGGCAAGATGCCTCAAGAGGATGCCCATCTCTTGATATGCTTCAAGGTAACAGACAAGGTTAAGAGAACTCAACCTTCTACTCTTTAGGTGTTGTCAAAACTTGGCGGGTGTACCTTTTGAATTGAGAAGACTTATCTTATGAATATCCTTCTAAAATGCTTTGTCCACAATGGCAGATGACAGTAAACAAAATGAAATCAAAATTCATAGCAATCTTCTGATCTAAAACCTAAAATTCTTAATTAACTAATATAAAGAAACTAAATGAATTCAAATAATGAAATTGCAAAGACCAGTGCCTTATTGGGTATGCGGAGTCAAATGAAATAGAAGAGGGCAACTTATTTCTGGTAGAGAATCAAATTGCAGGCATATGATCTGTTCATAACTTGTATGAACGATGCAGGATTATGACTGCTAAGCTCTACTTTAATAATCTAGATGAATCTCCCTGATCACTGTGATCAACAAAAAGGATTTAATCTCTACTTGAGAGAACCAATTTATTAATCACACAAATACAGCAAATGTGTATTGACAAACTAAACATAAACTTGTTATGCCAATTTCTTTTTTAAAATAGAAAGAAACAAATTGGAGATAGCTTCAGCAATACTTTTCAATAGACTGAACAGACAATTGATATCAAAAATAACCTGCCACACCAGCTGATTGCCATTGAATTCTCCGTTTAAAAACAAAAATGTCCACATAGTCTCTGGAATGATAACTTTATTCTCTTGTGCCCATTCCTATTCTACTCTATCTATCTATCCTCAAATATCCTCCAATCGCTTCCTCTTCAATTACAATTGGGGTGTATATATATACACCGGCATTAGAAAATAAAACATAATGAAAATCCATGTCGGCCTAGCACAAAATTCGGGCTCCAATCGAGCTGGCAAGCAACGACCATCAAACTAGTACATGTCGGCCTCAATGCTCTGAAATTCTGTTTTCACCAGTGAGCAGTCGGTGAGACATCCATATCATCCTACAGAAGGCAATTCATGCGCTTATTGCTCCGCTTGCATCCCTGTTTTAATCTCATTCGCCGTAGCTACCCATTAGTCATATCGAGATCAAATAATGTTCCTTTGTTTGCACTCTGCTTCGCTATAACTCATAGGTATCGCGGAGACCTCACATAGAATGTATTAAGTTTCACCGAGACCCCATACTATTTTCATAGTCGTGAAGACACAGGGAGAGTCATATCGAAAAGCATACATGTTTTTTCCACTATCACCGTGACGACACGACTTCGAAGAGACCTCATATAGATTGGAACTTGTTTTCACTGTCGCTGTAGCTCATCCAGGTCAGTAAGAGGTCACATAGATCATTTTAAGTTTCACCAAGCACCTACATCCAATTTCTTGTCACCTTGACTAGACCATCGTTACGCCAAACACAAGAAGTATCGCCATAGCCCATTGCTCTCGGGGAGACCAAATACCGAAACACATAAGTCACAATGAACCACCCCTGACTCCATTCAACTTCGCCAAGACTGCAAGATTCTCTCACTGAAAGGACACCCAATATGCTCGCCCAGACCCAAGCCTTTTGTCATGACCTCCTACCACAAACACATGCCTTTGTCGATGTCCTATGTCACCGAGACAGATATAAAGTTCTGCCAAAAGTATATTCAAAGAGAAACTATGTGTAAGGTCGGCGAGACCGAAGGTCGCTCACCAAGACCTTACAATGATAGCCATATTTCCCACCGAGCTGCTCCATCCACTGCTAGTCGGTAAAACAAAATGAAATTGCCAGGACATGATGTCGATACCCCAGACCTCTGCCGATATACCCCATCCACAGTTGCCAGTCGTTGTGACAATAAGAATCTCCCGCTGACCACCTAAAACAGAAGAATTTAGCGGAAAAAACATAGTGGGTCGGGGAGACAAATGGGGACCTATGCCGATACATTCCAAAGTGTAAAAAATGCAAACGTGGATGAAATCCATGGGGCAGAAGGGGAAAAATGTGGATAAAGCACCATGAAAATAGTGGAAATGTGGCTTAGGTAAATACCACATAGAGACTCAGGGGATACGAGGATATGAAGAATAATCATCAGATTTTGATAGTTTCAACAACCACCACACAGTGCTCAATCAACAAGTACACTACATCCTACACACACTACAGAATCAAACTCAATCTATTAAAGCTCTACTTTGAGACAAAACCAAAAATTCACTCTAAAAACACCATTGTTTCTCTTGAATTCAAAATTCCAAACAATGCAAAAATGCTTCCAACCTTGGTATCATCTCGAGAGCACCCTTAAATAGGGTCTCTAAATCAGTTAAGCTTGGTCTTAACTACTCCTTGGCTGCTTGTAGCTTCCATTAAGCCTTATTTTCAAATTTTAGAAAACCTAACACCTAAAAATGTCTTAAAAAAGGTCTTAAGCCTTTCTTGTAGCCAAAACCTCAAACCTATTCAATGGTCAACATGACCTTTATCAACTCAACACCTGATCACAAATGCCACTAAGGCACAAACATGAATGAACAGGAATAGGAAGAAGAATTGGTCTAGATAGATTGCCCAAACATGACCTTCTAGACAAACTTCCTATGGACACCTATTGGGTGCTTATTGGGTGCTCCTGCACCAGAAAATAAGCATGCAGATAGGCTCGCTACCATAGGAGCCCAATTTGATATTCAAAAGAAAATTCACAATGTAGAGGCACACAAATATGAAAAAGTAGTGGTCAGACCTTCCATGCCTGATAATAATGTGTGTTGGCAGGTTTTCGATAGCGATGAGAAAATTGTAAATTTTTAATTGCTGAGATTGAGTTTGTAGATGGAAACCAGCAAAAGTGGTAGCAACAGTATGATAACCAAATTGTGCAATTGAAGACCAACAAGCTACCAAAAGGTTTGGTGACCTTGGAATCTGTGTTCAACTCAGATGATGAAGTGTGGAAAGAAAAATGTAGCCTGGCTGTTAAAGAAGAACACTATGAAGCAATTGAAATCTTCAAAGGCAAGCTTCTCAAGCTAGGAAAGGTATGTAATAAAGAGGAACAACAAGCATTTATTTTGTTATGCCAGAAATTTAGTGATGTTTTTGCTTGGGAGTACAAGGATTTGAAAGGTTTTGACCCAGAACTAGCCCAACATACTATCGAATTAGAACCTGATGCAAAACCAGTAAGGCAGAAATATAGACCTCTTAATCCCAAATTAGAACAGCTTATGAAAGCTGAGCTGAATAAGTTAATTGAGTGTGGTATTATTTTTCCCATCAAGCATACTTCTTGGGTGTCAAACCTAGTTCCAGTTAGGAAGGAAAGTGGGGAAATCAGAGTGTGTGTTGATTTCTAAGATTTAAATAAAGTGTCATTGAAAGACCACTACCCACTCCCTTCCATGGAGAAAATTTTGTAGGTAGTTTTTGGTTCTAACGGATTTTCTTTGCTAGATGGTTACTTAGGTTACAACCAGATTCTGGTAAAGCAAGAGGATCAATTCAAAATAGCTTTCATGACTAAGTGGGGCATAATGGCCTACAAAAAGATGCATTTCAGCTTATCCAACGCTAGAGCAAATTTTCAGCTGGTGATGGACATGGCCTTTCATGGCCTCATGAACACGATCGTTCTAGTATATTTAGATGATATTACCTTTTTTTTCAGAAATGCTAATGAATATCTTGATCATTTAGAACGGATTTTTCAAAGATGCAAAGAGTTTGGAGTGTCTCTCAATCTGAAGAAGTGTATTTTTTTTTTACATGAAGGTAAACTCCTTGGACATATTGTTTCAAAAAAAGGTATTTCTATAGACTCTGAAAGAGTCTTCGCAATTCTTGATTTACCTTTACCAGCTCACAAGAAAGTCTTGCAAAGTTTTCTTGGAAGAATAAATTTTGTGAGGAGGTTCATACCAAATATTGCAGCTTTGTTACAAACTCTCACTTCTATGCTCAAAAAGAATATTCCTTTTAGCTGGACCAAAGAGGGTAAAAGGAGTTTTGAGAAGATTAAGGAATCCCTTACAGCTGTCCCTACCCTCATTAATCCAAATTATGACAGAGATTTCATTCTTTAGGCATTTGGAGGAATGGATACTATTTCTGTTATGCTTTGCCAGCAAAACGATGAAGGTTTGGAGTAACCTGTGGCATTTTTCAGCAAGGTATTACATGATTATGAGGTGAAGTACTCTTTTGTCGAGAAGCATGTTTTTTCTGTTATAAGAAGCCTAAAAATGTTTAGGAATATGTTGTCAAATAGAAAAATTCATTTCCTGGTTTCTCATTCAACTCTGAAGGATTTCTTACTTAACAAAGATATTAATGATAAGCATGTTGGTTGGATAACCAAGGTAATGGAGTTTGACATTGATATTAAGGTAACTAAGCTTGGTAGAGGTAAGGTTTTGTGTGAACAAATTATTGGAAATGAAGAAAGTAGTTTAAAAGAAGCTGAAAAATGTTGACAGAGTGCTAAATAATGATGATGCAGTTACTGTTCTAGTTTCTTTTGCTACTTGGTTGCAAAAAATGATGCACTGTTTACAAATTGGTGAGTTCCCTGAAGGCTTAGATAGAGCAAAAATAAGGTACTACAGATTTCAAGCTATTCCTTTTGCAATTATTGATGGCATTATGTATAGGAGAGACTTTCAAGGTGTTCTATCAAGGTGCATTCAGCCTGATCAAGTCAATAAGATTTTAGTAGAATTTCACAATGGGCCTTCAACAGGCCACTTTGCTAAAAGAACAACAACCCTAAAAATTATGCGGGTCAGTTATTACTAGCTGGATATGTTTAAATATGCTATTGCTTGAGTTCGAAGATGTGAAAAATGTGCTTTATTTTCTGGAAAATAAAGGCTTGCAGCTCTGCCTCTACATCCAATTCAAGTGGAACAACCCTTTGCCAAGTGGGGCTTATATTTTATTGGGGAAATCAACCCACCTTCAAGTGCAGGTCATAAGTGGATACTTGCTGCCACATATTATTTTACTAAATGGATCGAGGCGGTTGCTTTAAAAGAAGCAAATGAGACTTTTGTGCTTAACTTTTATTAGCACTTAGTGTCAAGATTTGGTACTCCAGATTCAATAATCTCTAACAATGGTTTGGATTTTATCGATTTAATGATTTTTGATTGGTCAGTTAAGAATAACATTTATTTAAACATGTCTTCTAATTATTATCTGCAGGGCAATGGTCAAGTGAAATCTACAAATAAGAATCTGATTCAGATAATTAAGAAGATAGTTGAGGACAATCAAAGGACATGGCATGAAAAGCTGAAGTTAGCTCTTTGGGCTAACAAAGTGACTCCTAAAAGGTCCATTGGTTGTTCTCCTTATGTACTTTCTTATGGTAAAGAGGCTAAGTTACATGTTTCTATTGAGTTACCTACCTTAAGTTTCGTGAAGGAGTTGGAATTACTAAATGAGCAGCCTCTTGAAGTGAGATTTGCATAGTTGGTAGAGCTTGAAGAAACTAGAAAGGAAGCATTAAGACAACTTGAGATACATCAAGCTTAGATGAAGAACTCTTTTGATAAAAGGGCAAGGCCATGATATTTCATCATTGGTGATTTGGTCTTCAAGTGGAATGAATATAGGAGTAGACCTGGACGACATTCCAAGTTTGATGCAATTTCGGACGGGCCTTATGTGATCATGCAGTGCAAGGAGCACAATGCTTTCCAACTTTCTAAATTAATTGGAGAGGTGTTGTCTATCCTAGTTAACGGGATCCACCTCAAGCATTGCCTTTGAGATAAGTTATATCTTATAAATAAGTAGATTAGTTGTTGCAATAAGTGTGTTATGTACATTTATTTTCAGTAGTTTTCTTTTCCTTAAGTGTTGTTGCACATGTTCTAGTGGCCATTAGGGCCTATTAGTTTTATTTCTACATTGTTTCATTTTGTTTCGCTACTATTTCGAGTGTTGTTGTTCAAGTTCTGAGTTTTATGAATGGGATGATTTGACTCCACGCCCAATGGATTTTTCAAACACAATTGATCTAATGCTTAGCTAGCAAGCATTTAGCAGAAATTGCCAAAATGTTACCAATTTTTCGCTACAACTCAATTGGTGGAGCTGGTTTAAATATTGTTATATCTGAAAGTGAAAAAAATAGTTATTTTTGCATATGCTTAACTGTTGTTTGTGCCTTATTTATTAAGTATCAAGTGACAGTTATGCAAGTGTTTTGAAGAAGTTGAGTTTCAGAAGTATTGCTCAAATTTTCACAAAATCAAATGGAGTACAGAACTGAGTATACAAATGATAAAGCATAACAGAGTGCTTTCATTTATTTCATGAATATCATTCACATTACATGTGTCATTTGATTGTAAGAATACAAATGACAAGTATAACATTGCATTTAAATGCATTTCTTTCAAAAATGGAAATGAAAGAAGAAATTTGAATATCCACACAAGTTGTGGTTTTAGCCATTACCATTCATTTCTGAAAGGAAATATACAACTGAAAGTGAAAGCAGATCACATGGGACATATCCATCATTGCCTGAGTTGATCTTCGGTTGATGCCTCATAGCTAGCTCCATCCTGCTTCCGCTCTTGAAGGTACTTGCAAAAGATTGAGAGGAACGTCAATTAAGAGCTTGGGATATGAACTATACTACATGCCATACTAACAAAGATATATTTCAATCCTTGCAATGCATAGAGCAACTAAAACAAAGGAATAGAATCATGAATTGAAAATAGAGAACATCATCATCACATTTTTTTTTTCTGCTAACATTGTTTGTTTCCTTGTGCAGGTATAGGAAAAGTCATGTAGTTGATTATCTTTTCAAGACCAAGCATGTGGGAAAAAATGGGCTCCCATAAGGGTAGAGCTCGGTGTGCTGCCCCTTATACATTACAAGAGGGTTGAGAAGGAAAATACAATCATGCTCTCCCAAGCTATACAACTAAAGGAATAATCAAATTTATCATGCATTCATAACAGTCAAATCAAACCATGAAGTGAAAATAACAAATGGACACTAAACTTGATGAACTTGTTTTAGTTGAAAATGATCATGTTTTTTTTTTAAAAGATTTGATATCAGTGCCATAATATTGTTTTGTTGCTTTAACTTGGTTCACATTAAATGTTGTTTCATATTTTTTCTATTTTGGAGCAGCAGTGTTCTATCTCATAATGGTGATAATGAACAGGCATACATAATGCCTCAACAAAGAGCACTATTTCAAATTTTCATTTTAGAAGAGAGCAAGTGCAAGCAGCAGTTGTATTAAATGGAGCATAAAAATGCATGAAGAGTGCCAGGTTGAAGACCAAGAATATGTAAGGATAGACAAGCATGAAAAGAGCATTATATTTTCAAGCATCAGAATATGCTTTCAAAGAGTACTTGATAAGAATTTGAGTAAGCAAAAGACATTCCCAGAATGGACAAAGCTTTAAAGGGTCTAAGCTGAAGCAACATAAGTGAAATAGGGAGTTACAGTGAATAAGAAATTTGCAGAATAAACAAGGCACACAAAGAATGGACAAGCTTTCATGTCATGTTCTGAGAGTTCCAGAGATTACATACATCTAATGCCTTCATGAAATGTAACAAGGGTTTGTTCATAGCCCACTTTTCTATAAGAAGTTCAAAGCCCATCTAGGGTTTCATTTCAATTTCTAGCAGAGTTGAGGAATTGAGCTCAAAAAGTGAAAATGCAAGATAAAAGAAGTAAATTGGAAATAAAATGGAGCAAATTTCATATATACTCATTTTCAAAAAATTGAGGGTAAATAGCCATAGTGTAGAAATGCAGTTTGTACAGAAATTTCAATACCCATATGAATTTTTATCTCAGAAATGTGGTCTTCTTCAAGGTAATATTTACATATACAAGGGTTTTTCTATACAAAATTCAAAATGTAAACAAAAGTCAGGGTGGGTGAAATTCAATTTTCAGATGCATCAGAATGAACATTTTTTGTCAAAATATCAAATACCCACATTCAGGTCATTTATCAATATACAAATTTATCATTATTTCCACCATACCCATGTGAGGATTTGAGTTAAAAATGCAGATTTCTTTCATTTTCTGGGATACCCACATTGGGGTTTTGAGATTAAAATACAGATAGTACCATTTCTAGGTTACCCACATGGGGTTTTCAATAGAAAGACAAAATTAATGTTTTCTTCAGAATTAACAAATACCCATATGGGGGTTTTGGTCCAGGTACAAAGAATACACAATATGCTCTCTTGGGTCGAGCCCAAAAATGACAAAGCCCCATTTTGCTACATGAACATGGCACAGCCTATAATGGGTCACTGTTGTTTCAAGTAGAAAACAACTATTTTGAAGCTTTGTTTGATACAAAAAGCAATAAGAGATAGAGCTTACCATTTTATGAATATAGAGGGACACCATGTCATGGCCAAGCTTACTCAAAGCTTCAACTCATAGCTCGAACTTGTACATGGCGGCCAATGAGAAGGTTAATACAAAAAATAAAAGGAATGCATTACATAAATATATCATAAGCCATAGCCTATGAGGCCATGTTCTCATCAAATGAGCCAAGAAAGAAAGTAGAAGACATAAAATAAGCTTACCATAGCTTGGAGCCCAAGTATGATTAGAGTTGAAGAGAGGCAAAGCTCGAATTAAGGCTCGAATGGAAGCCCACTGACAACTCAAACCCTAGCTTACATGGCGGCGACTCGAGCAAAGCCTTTGAACTCAAAATTCATATTTGCAAATGAGTGTGAAAACATAGGGCGTTCCTTGTGTTTTGTTCATTAGGGTTTCTCAAACCCTCAGTCGACTTAGGGGTGTTTTGCTTTAGTTTTCATATTTATTAATGCCCAAGTCAAATATACCTATGATGGCCAATTCACATAGCCTTGATTTTTATGCATTATCTTCAATATCTAAGGAATTTCATTCTATGTTTATACCTTGGTGAAGGCTTTCATGCCTTAGTTTCATTTTTTATTGATTTTCTAGAAATTAATTGTAAATGATTTTGCCTTAGTATTATTTTCCAAATTGATTTAAAAAGAAATCAATTGAATATTCATAGGATAATATGCATTATATTTTATGATTTTTTAAGAAAATCAATTATTGTAATTGGGGAGATAAGCTTATTATTGTTTTGCAAAATATTTCTAAAATCTTTAGCTGCAAAAAATAGGTCAAATTGTGAGAGTATATTAAGATATGCAAGCTATGTAAAGAAAGGATAAAACAAGTTGTTTTATCTCTTTGCTATTTTTAGCAGATTTGTGAGAGATATTTCCTTGCTCTGATTTGAGATTCCTAATGGATAGATAAGGTGTTTTGTTTTTCTTAAAAGTAGATTTGGCCTATTTTGAGAAGCTTTTCAATATATATTTTTAAAAGGTGTGTTTTTTCTACTTTTGTGCAAACTTCTTGGGCAGTTTTTGATACCTTTCCTGGAGCTTTTGCTTGGAGCTCGAATTAGGGTTTTAGTGATATATCTTGAGGAAAACTTCTGTTTTTCTAGTTTAGATTACTGTTTCTTGCTCTAATACACTTCCTGGGAGCTTGTAAAATTTTGTACCCAGTTTAGACAGATACACTCTTTCAATTTTCAATAAAGCAGCAGAGTTCTTCTTCCCATTTTTCTAGTCTCAGTTTTGTAATGGCAATCTAATGTCTTTGTGTTTCAAATTTGAATCCTTATATGTCTTGTTGTTGTGAACCTTTATTCAGAATTACATGCTTTCAGGTTGCATGTTGTATTTAGTTCTTTTAAATCTTCATGGAAATCACTGATGAAAACATGTCCTAATGAGATTATGAGGGCTATTGTGACAGAGAGAATGTTGTGAGTGATAAAGTCTAAATTTTCTTAAGTCTAGTGAATCATCTATTGGTCATAGGTTTTAATTTCGGTTTTTCTCTATCCCTTTTCCTGGAAATTCATTTAGGATACAATCATCATATAGAGAACCAACTCACTCTAGAGATTCTCTTTTCACATAGATCACCCACATCTAAAAAGAGTTTCCATGTTTCAACAAATAGTCTGATTTTGCAAATCTAACAAAGGGTGCATATCTGATTGTCAACAATTACTATGGAACAATGTCCATTTAATAAAAGTGAAACATTTATAAATTCAAAGACTAGAAATATTCCTTGATCAATTCAATGCCAAAATATGAGTTCACAGAGTTAATATCCCTATACAATAAAACTGAGTTGAAAGAAAAACTAAGTTGTTCCCCCTCTTCCCCCTCTTCATTTGTTTCTTCTAGCCCCTCTTATACTATAAAATGACTATTCATAACAATCATTGAAATCGATCGATATCAAAATATCCACCAAGAAACAAGAACTATTTCATTACAACCGAAAATCATGGTTACCACTAATAATTATAAAAGATTCAATGCATGCAAAATAGGAGATTCAACTTTCCCTGATGGAGAAAAATGTTTCCACCACCAGTTGCATAAGGAGGTCATATCACTAAAGCACTGGAGGGGGCGAAACTCTAAATAGATCCATTTGCATTTCTATAACCAAATTATTAAATTTGGCCCATTCTTCTTCTTTAGCTAAGATAGAAATTACCCTACGGTATTTGGTATAGTTGGTTTTCTCCTTCCATGCCAACAAACACAACTCAAAAATGATGTCAAGTTGCTCCTCCTCGGGCCAAATTAGATTTGGTTGTATGACAGGAATGATTTCATCTTCACACTCTCTGATATCACCAGGAAGTACCATCTTGGGAAAATTTTGGAATTAGAAATTCCACCACCTTCATTCGTATGTGGGCTCACTTAAAGATGACAACATGAAAAAGGTCATTTATTTGATAGGAATAATTTGCAAATCCATTACCATACCTATTTCAAAAACTCCTTATTTAAGAGTAGTCTATTCAGAAGATTTAAAATATTACATTAAAGCTTGAGTTGGTGTTTCAAAGCATTTGAGAGGACATTTCGTAAAGGCACTATACAATTCATTAAATGAGCCAACACATTACAAATTTTGCATCTAGATAGGTCTCCCAGTCATTAAGAAACAAAAACTTATAACCATATGTCGTTAGTTCTGAGATTTTAAAAACTTTCGATAAGCCGACTGCATAGGATATTCAGTAGATAAAACGTTGAACTGCAAAGCTACAGATAAGTCAGGCGGTCAGGAAGTTTCAAAAATTATGAACCCCACGACTGAGTTAGGAAATTTGGCTAAGTCGTGACGTCATCAAAACTTATCTACTTAAAGGAAAAAGAAGTTTAAATTCCAACAAAAAGAAAAATGGTGGTAACACACTCCAAAACCAAGCATTTATCAATCAAGTATCATTTCATCAAAGAGAAGGTTACAGATAAGGAAGTCAACATAAGGTATGTTCCAAAAAAGGAATAAGTGGCTAACATATTTACAAAGCCTCTTCCTATAGACCAGTTTGAATACTTTAGGCAGAAGCTAGGAGTAGTTTCTCCCACCTCATATCACTAAAAATTAGTGATAGGGCATATATCCAGGGGGAGCTTCATTGGTCATTTATTTGACCCTGGTTAAGCATAGCGTGATCAAGTCAAGTAAAATATTTTTAACAAATTTCTAATGACTTGATGGTTGTAGCAATTGTCAAATTTAAGCATTTCCTCAGGCGGAGTGTACTCTTTTCCATTAATGTCAAAGGGGGAGAAAATATACATTTGGAGAAATGTGAAGCATGTTGGGAAGAGAAGAGATATGTCATAGGGGGAGTTGTTATGTTGTTGTGAGAATAGTCAAGTTGGTACAAAGCTTCAATGTTATATCTTGTATGAGCACTTCAATTTTTTCCATCAATTCCAAAGGGGGAGATTGTTAGCATATAATTGTCATTGATGTCAAAAGAGAAATTCACGCAAAGGAGATTGTTGGCATGATGACAAAGGATGAAAGTGAGAGCAGTGGATCTAATGGAAAATTAGGCTACAAATTCGATATGGATTTTGAGAGACCATTCCAGTGATGTGCTTTGCAAGTCCAGAAGTTTATGAATACCCCCAAGAATGAACTATTTCTACTCTCAGGTGATATTAGGTTTTATAAATAAACACTAATTGGTTTATAGTCATGGTGTTATGAATATAAATTATATTTTGTTGTTGACTATGTATCGATGGTTGTAGGTCACATAAGTTACAACTCATGTCTTTGAAGTGATGGGTATGATCGACCCCTTCACCTTATGTTTACCGACTCGAAAAATATTCAACATCTATAATATTTCCTAAGTCACAAATGAAATATTTATTTTCGCTTGATCAATGGTGGAGGTCAAGCCTTGTTGATTTGACGGTGCCCACTAACCCTATTGAGTTTTTGGTGAGTCCTGACTAAGTCCCATAGGACAATAGGGAATGGTAGAGATTAAACAAGGTTGATCAAACGGTGCACAATGCATGAATGGTGGGACCTAAGAAGGTGGCATAAAAGGTTAGTGGAGGGTGATGTCATGTTGATAGGTGGCATTAGCCCACCAACCCCACTAAGTTTTTGTGAGCCCATGGCTTCAACTAGCAGTATGGCGGGGAATAGCGAAGATTGATCAATGTTCATCAGACAATGCTTGTTGTAGAGTCTGGTGGGACTAGTTTAAGTGAATGATGATGATGCTGGATCATGACGAAGGTCGATAGGTTGCGAAGAGCGATTGCTCAATATGTTAATTTCTATGTTTGTTGTGAATTAGGTGGCGATGATATGGAGGACAGATGGACATCAATGGGACTATAATATGTGTCTCTTCGAAAGAGTGATATGATAGATCAATGATGAAGATTTGAATGATTTCTTATCCGATGGTCAAGATTTAAAGACATGAAAGTGAACAAGGATCATAGGATTAGGCCATGAAAGGAGAAGATCGATGACCAAAATTCAAAAGCAGAGATCTGAAATGGATATGATAGTGTGAACGAGGGTTTATACTACAAACTGGCATAGAGGAAGGAATTAATTGGCCCAATTGCACCAACAACCAATGTAAATGAAGATTTGATCTTCAAGATGGCAACACAAATATTCATGTTGATCAAGATCAAATTTGATCGAGTGGACAAGAGTATGTATTGAATGCATATTAGATTTTAAGGGTTGACAAAGAGCTAATTCTGGAAAATTCCCTATAACAAAATTAAATGCTAGGTGGCTCAATGTAAGGCATGGTGATATTTGATAAACCCCATCAAATTTCTTAATTATTAGCTGGATAGTGGTGTGTGTGTGGCTCGAGGTAGAGGAAGCTTGCTGATGAAGATAGCAATTATGTAAACCATAGCTAAAGATCTGATTTGATCTATACAGGTGAGAATCTTGAGGGAGAGATAGTAGGTCGGTGGAGAATGAAGATAATTGTATATTGTCAAAATATTGAATTAGTTAAAAGTGTATACTAGTTGCATCTTCTTGTATAGAATGGAGTCTGCAGTCACAGATAGTGTAAAAACAATAGAGTTATGAATATGCAACTGTAACAAAAAGGAAAAGATTTGTATATACATGAATTTGGTTACAATAATGTGAGAGTGAATAGAGAAAGATTTAATGTATTGAATAGATGCATCATAGGTTTTACAAAACCAATCTTATGCATACTTGAATTTGTAATTATTTAGAGGTTGTAGCCTCATTGTACTGAGTTGTAGCTCAGATTAGGTGATAGTTATCTCCTTAGAGTTTTAGCTCCTAAAACAAGGTGTAGCAGCATCCTTGAAGTTGTAGCTTCTAAACAGGGAGTTGTTGCTTCATTGGGTTGTAGCCCTAAACATTGTAACTGAACTTCATTGCTTGTGAGCTTGGATTATGACAAAAGATCCTAGCAACATTTCTCACTGTGGTTTTTCCCATCTTGGGTTTTCCATGTACATATGGTGTTATGTGTTGATCTCTCTTGTGCTTGTGAGTATTATATCTATTCACGTGTTGAACTGCACATTTGAATTTTAAGTTTAAGTCTGCAAAAGGTCACTCTGGATTAAATGTTTTAGTATCTACCAATTCACCCCCCTCTTAGTAGATCATTATCTTCTAAAAATTTATACCTCCCTTATTCATCAAAGCTCTTCTATATGTAGAATTAGGCTTGTTCTTTGATTCCTTCTTTGTCTTTAATTTTTATATCCACATCTAGTTTCAACATCATAATGTAAGCTTCATATATCAATGATAGAACCCATCTCTAGTGTTCTTATGTTCCCTACAACATATATGTTTTTTCTATATCTTAGGTCTAATAGTCTCTTTCACATCCCAAGACCTCTTTTACCTTATTCCTAACTAGCTCCCATTTCTTTAGAAATATCTAATGATTTTTCTGAATCCTCTATCCAAATTTATCAACATAATCGTTCATAACATGGTTTACTACAAATATATATATATATAAAAAAAAAAAAAATCAATGATGAATTTTAAGATCAATGAATTTAACTAGTAAAATTATAAAAGAAAAAATTGAAATGTATATACTTTAAATCTACATACAAATTTAGAAATTTATATCCAATAATATTGTTTTAATAAAACATGTAAGCACATTAATAAGAAATAAGAAATAATCATTAAGGCATGTGTAATAAGGTTTCTCCCAATTTAGGGAAACAATAAAATAACTCTAAAACCATAATAAAAATAACTATATACACAAATGAATACAAAAGGATGTACACGAAGATCAAGTGAAATGTGATAAGAATAAGAGAGCCATGATAATGCACATAGGCATAGAGTAATGAAAAACTTTTCACATGGGATAGGCATGATCTAATCATACAATAAGTAAGATATATCGCATGTGCTAATAATGTGTATAAGAGATATAATGATCATGGCATAACATATTTGTGAATGGTATATCATAAATCATAAAAGTGCGAAAACAACGAAAATGAACTATTAAAGGTAGAACATGAAAAAAAAAATGTATCCGGAGAACATAGAAGTTAACTAGAAAACATAAGAACAAAGGAGGATACATAATAATCCATAAGTATTAAATATAAAAAATATGTCAAAATACTCTCAAAGTATGAAAAGAGAGCATAACTCATAATATAAAAGGTGAAATTTGTAGATAAAACACATCAAATAATTAATGTATGATATTTTTGCAATGTATTTAAGAGAGTTAAAGTACTTTTACAAATGTAAGAATTTTGCATCAATATTTCGAATAACACTTCATAATCTATCATCAAAATATATATTTTTATATATAAAAAAAATTATAAAATAAAATTAAGAAACTGAAAAGATGACACATTATTCTCATCCTTCCAATTTCAATTGACATTATTTTTGTCTAATAAAACATAAAAATAAAGAAATCTAAATAAAAATTATTTTATATTATAAAAAAATTAAACAAAATAATGTAATATATTAAACTATTAAAAATTAAATGTATTTAATTATTGTTGATCAAGATTTGGTTTATTTTACCAACCACAAATAATACCTCCCCCAAGTGCTCAATTTATAATGGATATTAATTAACATATACACCCTGACAAATTTCTTTATGTAAAATATTAAAATATTAAAAATTAGATATATTTTATTTATTTTTTACCAAAATATACTTCCCTTTACAAATCATGAATAATGCCTCCCCCTTTAACAAGGAGGGGTGAATTTTCTACTAAAACAAGAAAAAGATGCAAAGCAAGGGCATTAAATAGCCGTATCAAGCTCCACCAAGTGATCCAACTATTGAGACAAATTCGGGGGTAGTTGACCCTGATCTACAAAATTCCAATCATGAATATGATCAAAATCCCATTTAGCCAGACAATCAACAACACCATTCCATTCTCTAGGAATATGAGAAAAAGTAATATACTCCAAAGAAGCACAAAGAGTGAGAATTTGTTCAACAACCAAAGCCAACTGCCAACTCACATCATCTAAATGCCACCTATTCAGCAAGTTCACCACAACCTGGGAGTCAAACTCACATATGATCCTTCACCATCCCATTAGTTTATAATGAATATTAATTAACAGGTATACCTTGATACATTTCTTCCATGAGATTCCTTGCATCACTTTCTTTGTCATATATTCATCATTTGTTTGTTAGCATTAAATAAATTATTTAAATATAATAAAAATAAAGTTGGGTGGTCTTCGATGAAGTTTTTTGAAATACCTAAGCTTAATTCAATATAATAAAAACAAAACATAGATTTTCGTGTTATATATAATATGAAGCTTATATTTATTTAGATTTGTTTATATCTATTTTATTACATAATAAAAAGAAAGGATGAGCATTATGTGTTATATTTTAGACTTAATTAGTGTTATATTGTAGACTTAATTAGTTGTAGCTTTCTAGGTTTCTTAAAGATTGAATTTCATATTTTTTAAAATCAAATTAGGTTGGCTGAAATTTCATTTTTCAATAATTTAAAACGTTACAATAAAGATTTATTCAAAATTTATTTAAATTTAATAAAAAAATCATCAAAATGTGCATAACAATTATTCATGTGTCATTCACTTATCTCTATAGTTTGAAGAAAAAACAATTATTTTTTCCCCAAACTTAGGCAAGGAATTTTTTTTTTTTAAATATCTATTTTTTTACCAAATTTATTTAAATTATTTTTAAAAAGTTCATAAATTGAACTCAATTTACTAGAAATTGTATTACTACCTTTTTTTCCAAATTGTATAAATAAGTCATTCAAGTTTTTTTATGTAGTTGCTTGAGTCTATTTTTTAGCATCTTCATTGTCACTTTAAGATACTTGGTTCATTATGATCTCCTACTTACCCATGAGAAAGAGTAGAAATAAATAAAGTTAATACTAGTTTGCACAATAAATCAACCATCATTAACTTCAAGAAAGTGATTCACTTGTAGTGATTGGACTTTTGAAGCATCATTTTAGCTTGAAGATATTTAGGCAATCAATGATCTATATGTACTACATATGGTTCTTTCGTGCAATAAATATATTTTCCTCTTTTCAACCACTTGAACCAATGCACATAAATCTTTTTCAAAAGTAGAATACACAAGATTGTGTTGGTGGTCAAAACTATTGATTCACAACTATATGCTCTAATAGTAAGATCTACGTGTCACACTCTATTAGATGTAAGAGGATGATCCTTAGAGCTCTTTAACAAGACAATTGAAGAGAAATACTAAAATAAACAAGGTCCTTGAACTATAGCCTAAGTTGAATCACAAGTTATACAAGCCACAAACTAAAGACTTTATGGACCTCTAATTAGGTAGATAAAATGGTAGATTTTGCATGCACCACACTATACAAATTAGAGTTATATCTCTTAAGATGGTCACCCTTAACTTAACCTATTGCAAATGTAATCTTAATCCATGTCAATGGATGAACCACAAAAGTTATGGTAGTCAAATGTCTCTTAATATCAAAAACATAAATTTATATCACATGGCCATGCAAAGTGGTAGGAATCTGACATGTATGATTCTTTTGAATTTGTGTTATGTAGGGGTTCACATTTGATTTAGTAAGACTAGTATAGTTTAAATATGTATGTTATCATGGCTAAAACTATCACTAAATAGATATGAAAGATATATTTGAATTTGAAATGTCATGTGAGGACTATTTACATCATACTAGTTCCTTAATCATATGGGACACTAAGTAAAGCATTAGGCCAAAAACCACACATATTGATAAGTTCAAAATTAAAGAAAAACATAAAATTGAAAACCAAGAGAATGAATTTATAAAAATTCAAATAAACACCTATATGTATTGGAAACATTCATGACTAAGAATTATTTAAAGTTCCCTAGCCAATTAGGATAAATCCATATTATGTATTGAACAGGCTTGGTGAAATATATTTTAAAATATTTTTACAAATCATTACAATGACTAACTAATTAATATGACACCAAGATAGAAAATGTAGGATGAAGGACACATATATGGCATACCTATCCTCTAAAATCATCTAGAAAACTAGGGAGACACTTGTATCATGTAGAATCTCTTACACTCAATACCTTATCTAAATTTGTAGCACATGAAAAAAATGAGAACATAGTTTGAACTACACTAACTAATACGCAAGAATTAGCTTGATCAATGGATCTAAACAAATATTTATATTAGGACCAAGTCAAAGACCAACCAACCTCAAAATATAATTTTTTTTACATATATATTTCAATACATTTCCTTAAAACACATAGGATATTGTAAGTTTTCACAATATTAAGGTTTTATAAGATAAACCAACCCTCTATTTTGACATTTATAATAATGTACAATCTCTTACACTCAATACCTTCTCTAAATTTGTAGCACATGAAAAAATATGAGAAAACAGTTTGAACTACACTAACTAATACCCAAGAATTAGCTTGATCAATGGATCTAAATAAATATTTATAGTAGGACCAAGTCAAAGACCAACCAACCTCCTCAAAATATAAAATGTTTTACATATATATCTCAATACATTTCCTTAAAACACATAGGATATTGTAAGTTTTCACAATCTTAAGGTTTTATAAGATACACCAACCTTCTATTTTGACATTTATTTCAATTGTACTAAGAGAATAAGATTATATTTTATTTTTAGGTATAAGTAGGTGAGATCTCTATTATATTTCAACTTTGGTTGAAACGGGTGAAAATTCTCTTTGATTTAAATACAATTTTCTAGAATCATTGATCCTATATTATTTCTAATTTCAAATGACTGTAGAGATCATAACCCATGCCATAAGGATTTGATTTTTATTAACATTTATATACTATAGTGACCTCTATCATTTCTCATTAGACATCTAGCTACATACATCCACTTGTTATGGAAATCAAAGTTTACAATCTTGAATTACACCATGGTTGAAGAACCTAAGTAAAACAAAATCTCTATTGGAAATCAAGGTGTAACATGCAGCAATATGAACTTATTATTTAGTGACTGAAAATATGAAATTATGTTTACAAGATTACCATAAAATGATTATGTGATTGACAGTTGCAACAATGAAAGAAAAATTTGCAATACCACAAGTCATCGACACAAGTGACACAAGATATAGGTGAGAAACCCTTGTGAGAAAAATCTCTACACCCAAAGAGATCCAATTTTTATATTAATCTTCAAGGAAGTACATCAATACAACAATCCTATCTATATTCTGATAGCACTTCGTCATCTTGACAACCTGCAAAGAACTCATATTGAACCACTATCTCAAGGCTTCAATATATAGAAGTATACCACAAACGGTATCCCAAAACAATAAGAAAACCACTTGGAAAAACCCACACCCCCCTTAGTGGACAACCTATCTAAACATATAATAAAATATTAAATTATCGTATGACCTTCACATGGGTGCCTAAACCACAACCAATCAGAATTGGTTAAACTTGAGTGCTCCATAACTCTCTAACAACTCTAATGGATACATGCATGAACATGCACCAACATGCAAATATGGGAGCCCAACCATGTAAGAATTTTTCACAAAAAGTGATATTGAACATCAACATGCTTAGTATGAGCATGATACATAGGATTTTAATCTAAACATATGGCACTTTGACTATCACATCCAATCCTCACTTTCTGCAATCAAAACCAATGCCATTAGCAAGTCTATGTACAACTAAACTACCTCCTTAGAAGCATGTGTAGCTCCCATATACTCTACTTTGGTGGTGGATAAAGAAATTGTAGGCTACCTCTTACTCATCCAACTCATTGCACCTCCAAACAAAGTAAAACCATAGCCACTAGTGGACCTTTGACTATCCAAGTCACTTGCCCAATCTACATCAAGAAAACTTGTATGTCCAATGACTTATCCACATCATCAGTACCATGATAAACCGAATAGTAATTTGAAGTACCACTCAATTATCTAAAAACCCTCTTAACAAAATTCCAATGCTCTCTACCAAGGTTAGGCATAAACCTAATCAAAACTACCACTACTTGGGATATATCTGGTCTATTACAAACCATTGCATACATCAAACTATTGATGACACTAGCATAAGGAACATTAGAAATATCTTCAAAATGATCATCAAAATTAGGACATATGTCTAAACTCAACTTAATACCAACCCGAAATGGAATATTTACGGGTTTACAGTCATGCATATTAAGCCTCTGCAAAATGGTATCAACATACTCTTAATTAACCAAAGCTTTGTATGAACCCAATCTCTATTGATCTCCATCCCAAGAATATATTTGGCATCCCCTAATCCTTCATATCAAATATGTTAGAAAGTTGATTCTTAAGCTCCCTAATCATCTGATGAGGATTCATAGGGTATAGGTTAGAGCATAGGATTTTAATTATTATTTTAATATTTGTTAGTTTTTATCCTATGTAAAAAGTGAAAGTCAAATATTAGTTTCCTAGTTGTTAGGAAGTTAGCGTAAATTAGAAAATTGTTGGGAAGTTAGCATAAGTTAGTAAATTATTTTTTTTTCATTTCCACTTCACATGAAGATTTGGATAATATTCCAAATCTTTAATTTTGGCAAACATAATGCCTATTTAATAATGTATTTTCCTCCTTCCGAGGATGGATTGGAATTACAAGTTTGCAACTTTTACTTGCAGAGGATTATGTCAACATTCTAATTTGTTCTCTGACTATAGAGATTATTGTCTCATTTGTAGAATTGAATCTTTTTTTGTTGCTTCTTATTTTTTTGTGATTCCATATCATCATCACCTTGTTGTTACCCATAAACAACATGTCATCAACATACAAGACAATGATTAGTATCTGATCATCAATAACCTTAATATAAACACAATGATCCTCCTCACTTCTAACAAAAACCAACTTCAATGCAAAGGCATCAAAATTTTGGTACCACATCTTGGGTGACTATTTCAAACCATATAAAGATATCTTTAACCTACAAATGAAGTGTTCTTTTCCTTTCAAAACAAAACTATCAGGCTATCACATATAAATTTCTTCCTTAAGATCCCCATGGCAAGAAAGCGGTTTTAACATCCATTCTCTCTATTTCAAAATCATAAGCAACAACAATAGATAATAGGAATCTAATAGAAATTAACTTAGCTACAAGAGAGAAAATTTCACCGAAATCAACTCCCTCTCTCTAGAAGTAGTCCTTGGCTTCCAATCTAGCCTTATACCACTCTAACTAACCATCTGCTCCAAATTTATTTTTCAATACACACTTGCAACCAATGGGCCTCCTTCCTTTGGGAAAACTCACAAGATCCCAAGTATCACAACTTTCCAAAGCCATCATCTCCTTCTACATGGCCTGTATCCAAGACTCACTTTCTTCTAAAGAAAGAGCCTCCCTGTAGGATCTAGTTTCATCGTCAATACTCAACAAAGTAAATACACAATGAAAATTGGATGGGCTACACCTGTTTGTAACATGCCCATTGTTCTACACAATAATTTTCTAAATTTTACCCACAAGTGAATAGTTTATGCATCTAACCTTTAAGAGCAATAAAAAATTTATTTTCCTTTGAATAATAAATGCATACAAAATAATTCCTTTCATTAATTCAAGTAATGATGATACATAATTTCCATATGACATTTCATATTTACAATTCCCATAGAGATGGATACAAGTTATATACATATCTTAAACAAGCTTACATAATATATAAAGTACAAATGGTTCAGGTAGTCCCCCTTAAATCTTGGCCACCAACTAATGAGGAGAAGCATCACTCAAGTACTTTTCCATGAACCATGGAATTATTGTGCCCCCCTTGCACATCTACCTAACTAGAAAGATGGCCCTACCCTTCGACAAAAATATCGGTTTGGTAACCTCATAATACTAGCCTTTTTTGAGCTTGGTGTTGTATCCTACATATCTAGAACTGACATATAGTGGTTACAACTTACATGCATGAATATCCCTTTCTTAATATGTAAACCAAGATCATAGTGAAACTGATAGTGTTAATAGTGGCTACTTACACTACTTTGGCCAAATTATTCATCACCCAAAACTTAGAGTGGATGTCACACATTCACCCAACTTCCTAGCTCAATTTGGTGTAATGAACATTCATACTCTATATCTAGGTTAACCCCTTTCCCATGGATTAGGAAAATCCCAAGAATAACCCACATAATATCTCATAATCAAAGTGACTTTACTACCAAAGTGATTCTAGCACATTCTTACTTTTTTCTACATACATCTAGTTTAGACATTCTACATATAGCCATGACAACTACACAGTATAAATATGTTGCATTCATACAAAATCCTATATAGAGGACCTACATACAAATACAACTAATAAGATAGGTTCTACAACATAATGCACAACCAAGAAATACACAATCATAAATAAACATCACAACATGTTCAAAAGCATCCTTTTCCAACATAGTAATAAAATTATTTAACCTTTCAAACATAAATGACAAAAGTATAGAAACTAGCATGCCTATATAATGCTCCAATTTATTTAACTCCTTTCCTAGCTCTAGTCCTCAAGCTCGCTTGATACTCCCTTCAAGATCAACTTGATTTCCCTCTTCTAACTTCTCACTAGCTCTCTAAATAACCACAAATATGAAATATAAAATCAACTATCAACTCACAATCTCTCAACTCACTAACTCATAAATCACAACAAAATAACATCAAGATAATCAAACTGATAAGTGCAGCAATTGGTAGAATGAGCACCTCTATTTATACTAAATTGTGAGCAACCAAAGGCTACAAACTGTAGACACTAAAATTTCTCCCAGGATTGTGATTTCTAAATTATCCATCATTTCCCCTTTTGTCTTCAATAATTAAATAATTTTAATTATTTAATTATTTTCTAAAGTCATAATTCTTCTATTAATTAAATAATCTTTATTCCTCTTTGATTAATTAAATAAATTTATTTAATTAATTACCTCACTAATTAAGTCCTCTTCTTTCTAAAATTAAATAAATTCTTATTTATTTAATTTTTGTCCACTTTCCACTATAATTAAATAATTATTTTTAATTATTTAATTATTCATTAGCTTCTTCTCTCCTAAATTAAATAAATAAAATTTATTTAATTTGGTCCACTCTCTTGAATTTTTAATTAAATCATTATTTAATTCAAAATGATTCCCTTTGTCACATTCTTATATAATTAAATAATATTTTAATTATTTAATTATTTATTGGCCACCTAAATTAAATAATTTTTACTATTTAATTTCTCCTATCACCTCTTTGTCTATGCCAATCTTATCTTCCACTTCAAGTCTTTATTTATCCATGTCTCAATCAACCTCCACCCTTGATTAAATTATTTATAATTTAATCTTGACCATCGATCCTTATCATTTGCTCTAATTTTTCCCTAACCCTAGTCCATACTACATCTTTCAATCTTGGCCATTGATTAAGACATCTTATTGGCTTTCAATCTCCACCATTCATTCAAATTTGTCTTTTCTATTAAAGACCTTACCCTTGTCATTGTCGGGAGGAGAGATCTACACATATTATGCAAGTATATGCTGCTAGTATGAGACAACAAATTTCAATCTTTTTCTAGTCACATGTCATAGGCTTATTATTGCAGACTCAAATCTGAGGGAAATTATCATATTCAAGCAAAATGGAGAAGTACAATGGAGATGAATCAATGGTGGCATGCAAATTTGGTAATATTGTTTTATGCTTTATGTCTTTATGCTCATTTGTGCTTCATTGTTTATTAGGCTTTGATTTATATGATTCATTGCATTTAACCTTAATATTTTAGCCCTAATTACACAAACAAGTTAATATTTGTTCCACCTTTTTGTCCTCATACAACAACTCATCAAACTAACTCATAGATTTTCAACACATAACAGTCCTCTCCACTTTAATGGCCGAGTTGACTTGTTATAAGGGACAACAAGACTCATTTACCAAGTCAAATAAATAAAAATATCACGAACAAGTTTCCTAATTTGAATTCCTTCACATATTGCTTCCAAGTTTACTCTTGACTGAGTCTCATGGCTATTATCAGACTTATGCACATTTAGCAGACTTCTTTTGCATTTCATACTCTACCAGATTGGTACCACATTCACATGTTGGCGCCCCATGTAAATAGTGCAGGTGACTATTTCCTCCTTACTTTGAACTGTATTCACAACAACATACAAACTCATATGTGCCTTTTACTTTGGTTGACTTGGTCCAATATTACTTCATGCATTGGCTACTATGTTTCCATAGGTTGTGCCACATATTTCATATGCACCTTTATTCATTCCAGTGCATTACTTAAGAATAACGCTATATGTATTACACTTAGAATTATCACAAATGATTCAAAATTATATATTATATATATGTATATATATATATACATACATACATATATATACATATATATACATATATATATATATCAATATATATATTAATATATACTTATTTCATAAAGTTTATCAATTATATTTAATTGCCGAACACTAATTATATGTAAAATATATAAATAATTAATAATATTATATATATATATATGGTTATATAGAAATATATATATATTAATATATATGTACAACTATATTAATTTATACATATATGTTAATATATACATATGCATAATACCATTTCAATATCTTTATAGAAACACTCATGCTCATAACCATCGATTGACATATACATGAAATATATACATTTCACCTCTAGTCCAATTGGTATTCCCATGCATATGGGTAATCCATCCATGAGCATGTGTAGGTACATCTACCTATGTATACCTGAATGTACGTATTCACTCACATCTATGAGTCTACCATAGACACATACATATATACATATATATACATTTTATGCATATATCTCATTGATACCACAATAAGCACACAAGGCAGGAATTTCACACGACATCAATACTTAATCACATTCCTCAATCACAACACTCACATCTAAACCAAATATTACTTAACTTTTCCAAAAACTGAATTGACTCGCTAAGACCAATTAGGGCGTGAGTGTGTGAATGCTCAGTTAGGATCATTAAGGGTTACCAAACCAAGTTCTTCTCCTAAGAGATACTTCCCCTCTCTCTCAAAGGTTTGAACTTGTTCTTGCACTCAACTTAGAACATCATAACGGTAGTTAGTCAATCACAACATAATCATATGAATCATACATTTCATAGTTAGAATCATTATTGTGTGTGAGTATGTGGAATCAACTAACAAGCTGAACACACACACCAATGCAACATTGTATCGAAGAAATCTAATTTAAAGATAAAAAACCTCTAAACTCAATAGATTCTGCAAAGACATCCCATTTTCCTCTATCGCCAAGGATTCGTTTTAAGTTGCTTGCTCTCAGATTGTGTAAGAAAAAGCTCAACATAATGACAACCTAGAGAATGAGATAATATGTAACATGCATTTCTATGCTAAATGACATGAGATAATGAAACTAAAACAAATTATGCAAGGTATCCTACCATGATTTTTTATGCTAAAATGATAAAGTTAAGATGCTATGCTATGCTCAAGAAATCTAAGATATAAGATTGCTAAATGCTTGATAATGCAACTATAATTCTCATGCTATGCAACTAGATGATTTTCAAAGCACATAGAGGCTGTATTTATAGACTTTTGAAGGAAAAAGCTTAGTTGGAAAAGATCAATGGTTGGAATCGAGCCTGGTAAGATGAAGGGTGGAAGATCGAGAAGTTGGAGAGAAAGATGGAAGGTAGAGAGAAAGAGGGAAAATGTTTCCTCCTAAAAAACCTTCTCCATTAAAAAATGAAGGAAAGTAGCCATTTGTCATTTTTAGTTATGAGGAGTTAGTTGGTAGTTGAAGATAATTCCATAATTAAATTATTTAATTATATGTGACATGTGGATTTAGAAACTTCCATAATTAAATATTTAAAATATTTAACTATGTGTGGAAAGTGAATAAGGAGTGCTTAATTAAATATTTGAAATATTTAATTATATGTGAAGTGAGAATAAGAAATGATGAGGAATTTAGAAGAAAATCTTTATTTGAATTTAAAAATTCAAACTTAAAGTAATAGGACAATTAATTTAAATAAATTATAAAATTTGTTTAATTAATTAAGAGGAGGATAGAAAACGATAATAATTAAATAAACTAAGTATTTATTTAATTAAAATAGTAGAATTATAGAATGAACAATATAAATAAATAAATTTATTTATATGTAAACGAAATTACAAAATTAATTAAATAACTTGTATTAAATTAATTACCAGACTCGATTTGATGTGACTAGTTTTAGATGTATACAATTATAAAATATCAAATTGCATCAATCGTAAATTCATCATATATCCATTCAAGATTCATTAAACACATTCATATAAAGATTTTATAAAAACACATTCATGCAAAGATTCATAAACTCATTTATTTATTCAAGAAATTTAACCAAACAATAGTAAATAGGTAATATCACTCAGAGTGTAACATTGTCAACTAGATTTTGTTGCCTTGTGGATCTTCTCAAGGAAGGAGTAAGGGGCTCTTTTTTCTCTTGTTCTTGTGCATGCTCATCCTACACATCATTTGAACTTTCAGAAACCTCTTCTTCTTTATCCTCAAATCCATCTGGTTGTTCTCCCACATGCATGCATCTTCTTGCTTTTCAATCTTTGTCTTGAAGTGCATTGTTTTTCTTATCAAGTTCTCCTTTGGTTGTTCTTCACCCAAGTAAACTCTAAACTCCCTAAAATCACATCTCTAGAGAAAACCATTTTAGAGGTTAGTGGATTCCAAAGCTTATAACCTTTGAAATTCTCAGCGTAACCAACAAAGATGCATTTTTGTGTTTTTGGATCCAACTTAGAATGCTTCTCTTGAGGCACATGAAAAAAAGCCTCACAACCAAAGACCCTTAAATGTGAAACAAAAGGCTTTCTACCTATCCACACTTCATAAATATTTGTACCAACAAGAGCCGAACAAGGAGATCTATTAACCAAATAACATGTAGTACTTACAACTTTTTCCCAAAAGCATCTATCAAGCTTAGCACCACTCAACATGATCCTAACTCTTTCCATCAAGGTTTAGTTCATTCTTTATACTATCCCATTTTGTTGGGGAGTATAAGGAGTATTATTTTTCCAAACAATACATGTATGCTTACAAAACTCATCAAATTCTATAAAACAATATTCACCCCCATTGTCAGATTTCAACACCCTTATCTTATAATCCATTTGCTTCTGAAATAAGGCTTTAAATTCCTTAAACTTGGTGAAAAAATTATATTTTGAATGCATAACATAAATCTAGGTGTATCTTGACACATCATTAATTAAATGATGTAGAGAAAGGGTGGAATAGGTTCACTCAACACAAAACAACACAATTCAATCACCTTTCAAGCCTCAAGACTCCAACAATTCAATGGTCGCTTTACACATGGGCTCTTATTATCTCATATATAACTTGATGCTTGAGTCCTTCATCCATCCCCTTTATCACATATCTTCCAAACCCACATCCACATCCTCGTCAAAAAGGTCAAAAAATTCAAAAAAAAATCAAAAAAGAAAAAAAATAGTAAAGAGAAATAATCCATATAATGGTGAAAAATTGGCAAAAAAACACCTTGGATAAGTACCATGATGAAAACCTGGGAAATAGGCATCATACATAAATCCCCCATCTAGTTTACTGCGCTAATTAGGGGAAACTTCCATCTATGCATCCCCTTCCTCAATCTCCTACATCCACCTATCTTCTACATCCTGTCTATCATATCCCATTTACCCCAGTCCCTCCATCTTCCTTGTGATCTTGATAAATACAAGGGCACATATATATAAATTTCTTTGGACACCTCTTGGAATATATTCCCTTCATCCATACACTATCATATTCCTTATCTTGCCCATCTAGTTTTTTGATCCGTGCATTTTATCTACATCCATCTACCTTCATCATCCATCCAATCATGCCACCATCCATTTCCCTTCCTTATCTATATCTCCTATCCATGTTCGTCTCACTCCCTTATTCACCCATCTTTCTATCTACCTTTCGTCTTGCCTCATCACGCATGACACATCTAGAGTGGGGGAATCTCCTTGTTTGTGACAAAGTCCTTGGAGACATCATCCATCCATGCCTCCAAGTAATCCCTTCCATCTCCCCATCCTTATCTTCCTATCTACCCATCCACTAGTCTTGTTCCATCATTTCATCCTTATCTCCCCCCATCCATTTTTCCATCCAATAACCCATAACATCCTTCCAAACCCTTATCCCTCTATCCACCTATCCTAGCATCTTTCTATCTCCCCATATTTATCCATCCATCAATTTACCTCTATTTTCCTTCCATCTCATAATCCCTTGTCATTGGTATTTAGCAATAGGCTACTCTCATGCAATCCAATGCCATTCATATCATTATCATCCCTCCTATCTATTTCTCACATATTTCAAATATCCTCTCAATCTTCATCACTCATCTATCCATCATATCATCCTCCCAATTCAGCATTTGATGTTTTGGATAACTGTCCCATCCCTGAGCTTCGCATAGTCCACACCTTAGACATGTCGACCATCCCCTTGGCCTATCCTATCTCATCGTATCATCCATTTATCATGGTCATCTCATTTTCCTTTTGTTGAACTATGTTGCCCCTATGCTTTCATGTAGGCAATGTCAATCATATGATTTGCCCCCAGGGCTTTTCTTTTCGTCTGCCATGTCATCTTTTATAGTCTGTCTTTAGCCTTGTGTTGAAATATTTTTCGCTTGCACTTTCATGTAGGAAATGTCAATCATTTTTTCCTCTAATTTGCACCATCCATTGAGGTATCCATTGTCCTCTTTCCTCTTTTATCCATGACCTTGTGTCAAACTACGAGGGTTTTGTGCTTTCACATAGGCAATGCTAATCTTTGATCAACCCCTAAGCCCCTAGGTCTTTAGGGCATGTCTATTTTGTTGCCTTGTCATTTTTTTGTCTTGTCATCTTATGTCTCGTCATCTTGTTGTGTCATCAAGTATGTCCTTATCTAGCTGGTTCTTCACAAATGGGATCCATTTGTATCATGAGATTCAATCAGTTTCAAGTATCCTAAGTCATGTCGATCTTTTAGTTTAGTATCCATCTTTGGTCTCAATAGGATGTATCCTTCCTAATAGACCTCATCAACCCCATCCATCCTCTCGATCCTATGGAAAAGGATGTTTTGAAATTGATTGCAATCTTTTGACACTTTTGGATTTTATTTATCATTTGAGCTCCCTATCATCACTTGTCAAGGCTGCCATGATCTATCATATTATGGTGCATTTTGACTAGTTAACAGAGGGGCATATCTTGATCTTTGTTTTTGTTGTCTTCTTGGTTGTCCCATGTAGTATCCAACAAGATCTTTGAGGTCTTGTGTTATTCCAGGGCATCCTTTTGTGCTTGTGGTTATCCCAATACCTTGCCTGACCAAAGTCATCGCGACTTTAGGGTGGTTGGATAGCCTCCTTGTTTTTTGTTTTTGTGTATGAATTAGACACTAATCCACCTTGGTTTCACATACCATGGTACCTGGTGTCTTATGCTATATCAAAAATTAGTGCTCCAAAAATGGAAAATTGCATTAGGATTGCATTTCATTTTCTCTTCCATTGCATTGCATCTTTACCTCCATCATCTGCATTCGTTTTAACCATATCACATCTCAATCCAATCCTAATCCATTCAATCTAGCACAAATCATCTAATCACATCCTTGGTCTTGTTCCTAGCCTTACTACATGCCTTTACCCAATCATCATCATCACCGTCATCATTGGGATGTATCTTTTCCTATCCTTTTGTGTTGTTTTGGGATGTATCCTTCCCTCATCAACAACACTATCATCATCATCATCAACAAGATGTATCCTTCCCTATCCTGGTGTTATTTTGGGATGTTTCCCTCCCTCATCAACAACACTCCATCGACCATCCATCCCTCCTGGCTTGTAGCTTGACTCAGGAAACATCATATTTGTCCTTGAATCCATGTGTGCTTTCCTTTATCTCTTCATATTACCGTCCTCTCTCATCCATCATTTTGCATCATCTTCCCCATCTAGCCTTGCATCATCTCATCCATTTCAAGATCACACCTCTGTCCTCTTAAACCTACATGTCCTCTCGAGGGATCATCCTCAATCCCTAATCTTCATCTTCACTCCCATCATCTTTCCTCCTAGTCACTCCTCGAATGACAAGGGCATCTTCCTTAATCTAACCATATTCTTCTAGGTGTGATATTTTAAAATTCTTTGAAATTATGCTAGTTCATAACACCATCTCAAAGAGGGTCAAAATGTAGACATCTAAATTTGACCATTTATATTTGGCCAAATTTACCGTTTTCGGCTAAATATCCTTTTATCCACATTAATTAAATAATATTTCCATTATTTTATTAAAACCCCTAAAGTTCTATAGATCCCTAAGGTATTTAATTAAATAATTTAATAAATAATCCATTATTTAATTCCCTTTAATCTATACTTAATCCTAATTCATCTCCTAATCCCATCATCAGGCATGTGACACATCCCTAATCCATGATTAGGATGTGTCACATCCTCCAACTTTTGCAAGTTGGCTCCTAATCATCATTAGCCACCTAACTCTCTTCTAATCCTTCATTGACTAGTCTAATCAATTCTTTAGTCAACCCTTCCCACATCCCGATGGAATTTTTAATTCCATTTACAATCCCCATGCCCTCCTCCCCATGTGATATGTCACATCAGTCACATGGGACAAGGACCTCCTTTAAGAGGACCTTGTCTTATCCACAGGGTACTTCCAATCATGTGAATTTAAAACTTACATTTATTTCTCCAACAACTTCTCCCATCCCCATGGTGACAAGAGAGGACTTTCTAAAATTCCTCACTTGTCATCATCAGCCTCATATGGGGACAAAGACTTCCATTTTGAGGAAATATTCCCCCAATCCTAAGGTACTTGCAATTACTTCCACCTCACATGTCCTTTTCCACATCATTTGTCCTCTTCACATCTCACATTCCACATGGAAATATGTGAGGACTTGTGAGTCCTCAACTCACCAAAGCCCTCCATCTTGTCCATGTTGGCTAAATCATAGCCATCCATTTTTATTTAAATTGGAAGAATTGGTCTCAAATTAAGGAGATTACAAAAATTTGACCATTTTTGCATTCACTCTCATTCAAGCACTTAGCACTTAGCACTTGCATCCTGCATTATTGTAGCCATTAAAACTCTTATTTCATCCACGTACCATCCTTATCACAACACCCATTTCCATTATTGCAACACTCATCAATTCCTCTCCATTTTGCATCCATTATTATAGTCACTTGCCATTAAAGGAGCATACAATCAAACATCATCAATCCAAGGAAGGTATAAAGTTAATTTTTCTCTTATTTTTGTTTGGATTCAACTTAGGCTAATCTTGAGTGTTTTCTTGTGTTTTTCTCTCTTGCAAGTTCCATTTTGTTTTGCATTCTAGGTAGATAAAACACTTGCACACAGTATTAAATGATAATGATCCAGAAAAACCCTCCTGAAAATCCTCAAATAGCCCACTAGGTTGGGAAGCTAGTGGGCCCACTAGCTTGCCAATTATGTGAAATTTACAAGGTAACCTGGGTTGTTTGAAAAAATGGGTCGAAGAAATGGGGTCTCCTAGTGATGTACATCATTGAGAGACCCCATTTCTTGGATCCATTTTTTCAAACAGGCCAAGTTAGATTACATTGCCAATTTCACTAAATTGGCAAGCTAGTGGGCTTGTTTGAAAATTGGGTCCAAGAAATGGGCTACATAATTGGGAGACCACATTTCTTTGACCCATTTTTTCAAACAAACCACTACATTGCCAATTTCAACAAATTGGCAAGCTAGTGGGCCCACAAGCTTGCCAATTAAGTGAAATTTGCAACCTAACTTGGCCTATTTGAAAAAATGGGTCCAAGAAATGGGGTCTCTGATGATACATCACCGAGATTAGGTTGCCAATTCATTAAACCACTTCTTGGACCCATTTTTTCAAACAAGCCAAGTTAGGTTGCCAATTTCATTGAATTAGCAAGCTTGTGGGCTCACTAGCTTGCCAATTTGCTGAAATTGGAAATGTAGTGGTGTGTTCAAAAAAATGGGTCCAAAAAATGTAGTCTCTCACATTTTGGAGGGAGTTTTTTTGCATTTTTTTCATCGATTTGTTGCAAGTTCGTCGCCAAGATGCCGCCACGTTGACGGGGAAGTTGAATAAGTAAGGATTCTTTGATTTTGTTTTGAATTTGATGTGAATTTTTTAGTTTTAGGTTGTTTTTAATATTCATTTGTTTAATTTATAGGAAATGATAAATGTCCTGAAAATCCTCAACAACTAGAGAAACAACAACATGAACAAAATCCTCAACAACCACAACAACAATCTTCTCCACCAATCCCTCAACATCCTCCTAACATTCAACAAAATTTAATGGGGGTAATTGAAAACAATAAAAAACATATTGGGGAGTTAATCATGAGTTTGAACGATCCAACAGGTTCAACCATGGAAAGAAGAACACTTGCAAGTTCACTTAAAGAAATGTCAAAACATGTAGATGCAATCAAGAAACAATTAAGTGGTTGGAAAGATAGGGGGCAGATGGCTAGGAATTTTCATGTAGATAGATTATCATGTCAAAAAGTAAAAGATGAAAAAATTACAAAATTACATATGTGCTCATTATTCACCCTCCCACGCACAAATCAAAATATTGACCTCAATAAGAAGAGGTTTCCTATCCATTGGTGCCACCACCAAGGGATTAGGAACTCTTTTTGAGGTAGGTGGTACATAGTTTTATATTTCCTAAGGAAACTCTACTAGAGTTCATCTTGAAAAAATCTCAAATTATTTTGATATGAGGGACTTGAAGGGGAGAGGTCGGGGGTTGACTCAAGATAGACTGGTGCATGACTAGATCCTAGGCAACAAGTGAGATGAGCTCTCACTAGGCCAAATCATGAGCACATCATTATCCCTTCCATCATGAAGGAGAGTGCCGAGGTAAAAATTTTGCAAGCTATCGACTCTTTGACCAAGAGTGTCATCCAACATACCAGTCTTATAGTACAATGCTATCCATGGGATGTTGCAAGTATAGATGTGTTTGGTAGTGTTGTCATTAATGTTGTCATTAATGTCAACTTAGTTTAGGTTGATTAGAGATGGTACTTGTGTAGATGAGATACTGTGGAAGTGCTTAGAGTACATCAAGTTGTATTTATAAAGTTGAAGTTGTGTTTTTGCCAAGTGCTTTTGAGAAAATTTGAGAAATAATGAAGGCAGTGTTGAAGTATGTGTTCTGAGTGTGCTCTGGTATTGTGCTCTTCATTTCTTTATTGTTGAACCTATGCCTATGCAGATTTCTAGTTATGTTCATGAGCTTCAATGGATAATATATTCTCAGTTTTAGGTTTTAGTTCAATGGAGAGTGAAAGATGTGTTCACCAGTATGTGAACTGGTTTGACAAAACTATTTGTTTATGGACTGTGAGAAATGTTTTGGCTCCATAGTCTTTTGGAATTTGGTTTCAGATCTTGTTGATCTAGGAGATGACTTATTTTGATGATTTCTATGTTATGGCAAACGTGCTTGGTATTTGGTGCTATGAGAGACCTGCTCCAGAGCTCCTATGTGTTGCTAGTTGGTCCGGTTGGACTATTGAAGATTTTTATGTGAATGAATTTTTTTATAGTTGTTGTGGATGTACCTGAAGTATTTTTAGAGATGGTAAAATATCTAGTGAAGAATGTTGTGTGATCCACATGTTATCATCTTGCCAGAGATGTGCATTCTTCAAAGATCATTGGTGTTTTCATTAGGTTTGGGTGACCTGGTGTCTACACATTACATTAAGTTTGTGCATCAAATTAAGGAAGCATGTGATTGATCCAAGATGTTGTTTGGGTCCTAATTAAATGTGAAATTTGTCCTCTCTCATTCTTATCCACCACGAGAGTGTTGAGTAGCTGACCTAATTTATATTTTTATTTTGAAGAATGTTTAACCAACCTTGGAGAATGTTTCTAGGGTTGAAGATGGTATAAAATCAAGTTGTTGTGAATTTATCATCCATCCATCCATGAATCAAGAAATCAAGAGAAGTGTGTATTCAAGGTATTCAAGGCAAGAGTAGAAAATGAGGTAAACCTAAGAATTAATTTCTTAAGGTTTGATAGAGGTAGATAATTTACATTTAGTTATTTTAATGCATTCTATGAAGAACATGGCATAAAGATACATTATTTTGCTCCTAGAACCCCTCAACAAAATGGAGTTGTGGAAAGAAAGAACCCGACTGTTCAAGAGGCTTCCAAAACTATGATGAAAGAATGAAATATTCCTTATGTGTATTGGAGAGAAGCAATCCACACTATTGTTTACATTCTTAACAGAGTCCAGATCATAAGTAATAGCACTAAGACTCCTTATGAGTTATGGATTGGTAAGACTCCTACACTTAAATACTTTAAAGTGTTTGGAAGCATATGTTACATTAATAGAGATGATGAAAATCTTGGAAAGTTTGATGCTACATGTGATGAAGGAATTTTCCTTGGATACTCGAATAACAACAAGGCATATAGATGCTTTGATAAAAGAATGAGGAAAATAATTGAAAGTTCTAATGTGAAAGTTGATGAATCCTTGTATATACTAGTAGAAATAAATGAAGTTGAACCTGATGATCCTATCTATGGGAAAATGAAGGAAGAAGAAAAGGAAGAGAAAGAACAAAGTGATGAAGAGGAGATTCCAAAACCTGCACCTAAGAATCCTAAATATGTACAAAGAAATCATCTAAAGGATCAGATAATTGGAGACATAAGTGAAGGAGTGAAGACAAGAAACAAAGTGGTTGAGGTAAACTTGTGCTTACTTTCTAAAATATAACCGAAGACTGTGAGTGAAGCATGTAATGATGAAAGTTGGGTTAGAGAAATTATAGATGAATTGCAATAGATAGAGAAGAATGAGACATGAGAACTAGTCCCTAGATCTACAAACAAAAATATAATTGGTTCAAAATGGGTATTTAGAAATAAGTTGAATGAAGATGGTGAAGTGGTAAGGAATAAAACAAGACTTGTATGCAAAGGATATTCAGAGGTTGAAGGAATAGATTTTGAAGAAACTTTTGCACTTGTAGCAATAATGGAGGTCATTCGAATGTTCTTGGAATTTTCAACTCATAAAGACTTCAAAGTGTCTCAGATGGATGTCAAGTCTACATTTCTGAATGGAGAACTAGAAGAAGAAGTAGACATGGAGTAACTAGAAGGTTTTTATCTTCTAGACAAACTAGTGTTGGGATAATGGATGCATAATGTCCCTGAAGCTGTAGCCTTGAATGAAGGACCTTTGCCAAGAAATATTCACCCACACAAAAAGTGTTGCAACAATGACATTCAAATAGAGATTATCTGATTGATCTAGAATATGTTACAAGTGCACACATGCCTTGATTATATAGGAAAGAGTAAAACCTAGAATACATAATATGTTGCCAAGTGTCTAAATCACACTACATGTGACAACATAAAAACCCTAACAACCTACCTAGGGAATGATGACATGATAGAGATAAGTTATAGAAAACACAATTAATCTTCTAGAAGGAATCTTATCTCTTACAAACATGGAAAGGGTAGTTACCCCATTATTTATGATTTCCTAATGATGCAACCTATGACATAATTAATTAAATAAAGACCTAAGTTAACTTATGCTAGTGTAATAAATAATTAATTACACTAACACTCCTCCATAAGTGCAACTTAGGGAGGAAATGAAAAATTTAATGATTATGCAATGATGATGATGGATGATGGGTCCCAGCTATATGATGGTCATTTTAGGTACCCATTCACAAATGATAGTGAAAATGAAACTAATCTACCACAAATGGAGAAAAGGGGAAAACCAAGTGGGAAGAAAACACAAACATCTCAGATTAGTGACTCAACTACAATTCTCCCTAACTTTACAATTCTATCTAGAGCTTTTGCTTAACTTGTAGAGCATTCAAAATTTGGAACCCAGACTCTACAAAGTGAGAAAAGAAGAGAAGAAATAGAAGAATGGAATGTTCTAGAAGATCTGTAGATGCCATTTGGAAAATTATCTCTCATTGATCAGAAATTTGCAAAGCCTCTCTCATCTCTCCTCAGCAACAAACTTTTCCTCAAGTTGTTGAGCAATAGAAAACATGCCCATGTGAGAATCTCCAATTTACCAGCAACTAAAAAACATTCTTTTCCCCTGAAAAATTCACATTTTTGCTTATTTGACAATGTTGTTGTATTTTATTTCCCAGCAAATATTAAAGTTTTACAACTTTAATACTTGGGCTCTAACTTTACTTTATTGCATTTTATATTTGTTTGAGCCAATAAAATATTCAACATAGTGAATATTTACTCCCTCTATAAAAAATCCTTGTGCACCTTCAATTTTTCACATTTAATAAATTCCCCTTGCTTTGTCAAATATTTCACATCTGAAATATTTCATCTCCAATTCAAACCTAGGATATTTAGCTTTAAAACAAAATCAATTTAAATATCCCATTGGATGACATTTACTCCATGTGGGGAATTCATTTTATACTATGCATTTTAAAATGCCTTCCTTTTCAACTATCCTCAGGCCCACCTCTTAAAATATTCAAGCTTCACATCATCGGGAAAATTTATCTTCTTAAATGTTTTGTCTTTCTTTTAAAAGAAAACAAAAGCCTTTTAAAACTCAAGCCATCCTCTATATTTCAAAATGCAACATCAGGCCCACATGCCACATGCTTGAATCTCGCTCATCACGTGAGAATTAAAGAATGCGCACCTTCCCACCGTGAGCTAGTGAGGAACCATCCGGATTTAGCTTCACTACTTTATCTTTTCACACTTTATCATATATTGTTTTAAAACATGCCTTTAAATGTTTTAAACGCCAGGAAAATATTGATAACTAAATATTTTACCTTTTAAAATGTAAACGGACCACCGTTTTAAATCTTCACAGGTACATTTTAATCTTTCGAATGTTCTGCTTTATCAAAATCAAAACCCATCATATTTACCCTGTGCGCTTGCTAAATTTAATGAGCGAACACTTTCATCTCGTGAGATAGCGGGCAATGACCATGATTTTGTTGTAGTTTATCCACCAATCTTGGCGATTGATCTCATTTTTATCTCTTTTGTTTCCCTAAATCCTCCTTTGGTATTTTCTCAAGCTCTACATTTCTTTTTGCAACTCCGCCACCATTGATGGTTCTAGCATCTTTGAATCCCATCTACATTTACTTCAAATTTTCTTATTCCTTTCAACACATTCACTTGGCATACATAGCAACAATGGCACCCTCTGTTTCATGGATTTTCCTTTTGCTATAAAAGTTACTACAACCATTCAAAAAAATTATTTTGTGCCTCGTTCTGTGCTTGAAGTTTCATTTGATTACATTTATTGGAGGCACTTTGTCAAACTAGCAGTGTACCCTATCTATGCTTCAAATTTTGTGCACACATCTGGGCGCAATCCTCCAACTAGTGTGTATTATGTAGTGAGGGAATTTCAAAAAATACATTATGTGTATATTTTTCCATTGTGTTCTACTACAGTGATAGCGTCCTCCCTTTGTTCTACACTTGCTTAAAACTTTCTAAAGTCTTTTCAAGAAAACCATTTTGCTGGTGATCTACTACTGTCATTGCATCCTGTAGAAGGGTGATACAATCCACTTTGACAAATGCTACAACCATGGCACTCCTCGAGACCACATTTATCTATTATATTTGGTCAAACAAGTTTGCATGCCTTAGATCCCTTCTCATCACATCGACCCGAATTTCAAGTGAAGTATCAATCATAATAAAAATTTGCATCTGATTCACTATGCATGACTTTAAATGTTTCTATGTTGCATTCATATCATTATTTTTTGCATTTTAAAATGTGAGCACATACTGCCCCCCATAGTGGATCAAATGAACATGTCCTCCTCAACTTAAAAAGATGAAAACCCAATTATGTTGTTGGGATGGCACCCCGACTGCTTGTTTCCTCCCTTGAAGGATTCAATGTCCCTTCAATATCGCGTGGGCCTTAAGCATGGTAGCTACCAAATGTATTTCCTTTCAAGTCTCTAAAGACTTCTACAAAATAGAATTTCCTCAAACAATTTAGAAATATTTTCTCTGCAAGCAGAAGCCATGCTTATTGAAGTATAAATGCAGCTTCAAATAGTTTTAGCAAGAGCAATAGTGTTGTGATTCTGAGTGGTTACTTCATGAATTGAGAAAGACCAGAAGATTGTCCTAGTTTAGTTTCAGTTTTTATTCGAGTTCAAATCAACATTAGATACATTTTTTGTTGTGTTGTAAATTGATTAAGAATTGGCACTTAGATGGGCCTTATCTGAATTTTGCAATCATATGCATAGTTGCATTGTATTGTGCTCTTGGTTTTTTTTTGTACGACATAACTATCATCCCGTGGTAATTGGCATTAGTCTTTGGATGTTGCAGACCATCATTTTTCTTCCTCCTCAACTTAATGATGCCAATCATATGATACACATAATGAGTTTGCATACATTTTAAGTGCACTCTTGATCAATTCAAAATTTGATTTGTTTTCATTCCAAACTCAATTTGTGGCATTACTGTCATGTGGTTGAGTATTCTTTTCATGAGTAACTATTGTGTATTGCCACCATATTATTCATTTCCACCCACGACCAATGTGATCAATCCTTGAATGCATGACTTTCCACACCATCATGCTTTTGTATCCTGAGCAAAGAATATCGTTGTTAAGTGGTTATTTGCAACACCATACTAGCATGATTTGAGGGACTACAAAGATCAGGAGCTCTATGCAAGATGCAACATTTTTACCTTCGCTTGTGCAAACTATGTCGGGTCCCCATGTGGGCCCAGCTAAAACAAATACATTTTTAAACAACTTTATCCTTGAATCGATTAGACATAGCCTTTGAATGCTTCTGGAGTGAAAGGACGAACTGGGTTGCCATTAAAATTTACTTTAAGATACTTTTCCAAAATGGTGAAAACTGGCCAAGTTGGCTTTGGAATCAGACTAGGAAACTGGGAAAATGACCTTTTTGAAGCTATATAAACTCGTAGACATGTAGTCATTTGACTCGAGAATGCAATGCAACAAACGGCTCAGAGAAATAGATCATGAGGTGAAAGTTATTAACTACCAAACTTGCTCATTTGAACAACCTGTTCAGAACCAAGTAAAACTCATGAAAACACCTCGTTGGAAAAATACCAAATCAACTCTTGGTAAGCTACCACTGGACACAAAAGCACATTTAGGTACCTTGAGTATGTGTGCAAGAAGTATTTTCTTGAATCATCTCCCATCAAAAGATATCAAGTGTCAAAGTTGACCAGCTTGAAAGATTTTTGAAAATGCAAGTGTAAGACTAAAGAAATTGCATTTGGTTTTGATCTGTTAATAAAGACCAAATCAACTCATGAGACTTTGAAACCTGACATACAAGCTCAAATTGGTATGGAGAATACAAGACAACAATCATTTTGACATGACAGTCAACTGGTTGCAAAATGCAAGCTCAAACAGAAGGCCACTTTGCAAAACTAAAAGTTAGCAAAAAGTAGAAAAGTGCCAAATCCCTCTATCTTCACTTTTTAGAACCCTAACAAAACTCATCATGGGAAGCTGAAAAATTGACACACATGTTCACATATGTCAATTGAATATGTATACCAAGGAGTTTGACTTGAAAATCAACAGGGTTCAAATTATGACCCTCCAAAGTAGGTCACTCAGGCATAATTGTCAGGTGCACTTTTGAAAGTGCAAAGGCAAAATTTTTGAAATAGGCATCTCAAATTTGCAAAATTTGAGAGTGCCATCAGTGGCTCTGATTGGGGATGTATGCCACCTATGGGCATAGAATGAATCTAGATCTTTGGGGAGTAAACTAAATTATGAGTCCATCAGGTGCCCTCAAACTACTCCTTTATTCATTCTTCTCTTTTTTAACTTCATCTAGTGACCTCAGGCCACCAAATGTAAAGGGGAGATCAGTACTTACCTTTTTTCAAACACCAATCTAATAAAATAACTGACCTCCATCAACTCATGCTTTCCCCTATCAAACTGTAACATCATGAATAATTGTCTCTTTGCAAACACAAGCATCAGGTTGCCTTCATGCAAGAGGAAACTTGCTCTCTGTTCAACTTTGTCGTCACATGGCAGCCAGATTACATAGGCTACATCATCACCACTCTCCTCATTTTCTGATTTTGTATCAAGTGGTAACATTTGTAAATATTGATTGAGAGAACATTCACTAACAGCCTCATAATGATCATGTTTAGAGGAGATGTCATGACTGAAAAACAACATGCAATGTTCTTATATGTTGAGAAAAGATTGCTCATAGATCTATTTCTCCTCCAGCTAAACTACATCACAAGTCGGTTTGTCATCATTCAGACACCACAGTCCAAACACATTTTCATGTGTTTCAATATTCTAAAAATCAGGTTTGTCAGCACCAAGAACACTTTCATTTCCATTCAAATCATGACATTCAACAAAAAATTTAGCCTCCAATGCATAGGCAATGTTCTATATCTCAGGCTCACACATGATGGAAATTGCATTCTTTAGATCACTATGCAAGTTCATATGGAATGTTTCAAACAAATATTCAAAAAATTCAGAATTCAAGCCTAAGCCAAGAATTTCACATTGATTTTTCATATCATGCTCAATGTTTGAATCATTTTGAATGCTACCACCTTTAGGACTAATAGGGTCAGCAAAGAAAATTTCATGTGTACTAGAAATACTATGTTGCACTTTCAGCTGATAAGCACATTGATCCATGCATCAAAGACTCACTGTTATCTAAGAATTGTTCACTAGCAATGAAGCTAGAATTTTCATTGTCTCTCACATTAGAGCACTCTTCATTCAAAGGAAACATGTCCACTTTCATACCATGAAGGTGAGAGACATCATCAAAGAATGAACCATATTCAATCTCATACTGATTGACCTCACATCCATTATCACTTGCACCATATGGTTGATCCTTACATTGATCGAAAGGTTTTTCAATGTCAATGGGTAATAAGGTTGATCCTAGATCCATGTGACTATCACAATGTATAACTTGATCATTCAAAACTGAACTCCTTCCCTCATTAATGTGCACCTCATCATTCTTTTCATGTATAACTGACATTCCAATCTCTGCTTCATACAAACAATAATGAACAACAAAGACATAAGCTGGTTCATCCACATCTTCATCACTTCTAGCACTATGTTCATGATCAGAAAATTGAACACACATATGCTTAACTTCAAATTATTCATCATTAATAGAATCAACCTGCTCCATTGATGTCAAACCTAAATTACATTCCAAGTTTGCATCAAATGCAATTAGACCATTCACTTGTGAACAAGTGATCTCATGAGCATTCATGTCACTGCAATCTTCATGTGAAGAGAGTATCTCCATATCATCCTCACAAGAGCATTCAAAATCAGTAGAAGAGTGATCAGTTTGGCTGTCATTATAATCCTCATTACAAGAGAGCTCATCATCACATAGATCATGCTTGGATTCTTCGGAGTGAGTGTTTGAACTTCTATCTTCAATATCTTGATCACTAATTTGTGATGAGATGCCATCAACAATAGCCTTATCTTTACTAATCAAAACCTAACATGGAATGAAATCTTGCATTTCTTTCATTTCTTCATCACACAAGATATTGCAAGAAGAATTTTCATGCATATCCATTTCCTCATCATACCATGTATCTTCAACTTCATTACTCCTACAATGATTTGCACATGTGTTGATTGTGAGCTGATTAAAATCAATATCCTCAATCATACAACACATATCTTCATTTTTTGATACACTCTTTTCATTCATGTGTATCATGTTTTGATTTGCTTCAATAAGACAATTGCTACCTTCGTTTTGAGACATCACCTTTTGTGCATGATTAAGTCGGGCTCACTCAATAACTTTTATCTATTCAAGTAATTGATTCAAGTTGTGAGGCTTCAACCCCTTTGGCAAGGTACTCAGCCCAGATCCATAGATTTTACAAAACAAATCAATGCACACTAAATCCTTAGGTCTGAAATTTATGGGGATTTTCAACAAAGCATTCAAAAACTTTGAAAATAAATCATGTAATGATTCTCCTTCGAGTCTCTTCATTTGAGACAATCCTTGAACAAAATATATTCGATTAGCATTACCCAAATTTTGATAACATTTAACATGAAGCTCATTATGATCTGTGGATTGTGATGATGAATAAATAAGAGCAGCAACATTAACATTATGACAAGCATTCCTATGATCTGATCCATAACATCTAGATCTACATGAGGTGTGTTAGGATGACCAACACTCACAACCCTATGTCCTTTCATCATTGAGTATCTCAAATTGTTCTCAATGTCTATAGCCATTTGATATGCTTGGTACAAGGTTGTGGGATCTTTGTTTCTCAGTAAGAAACTCATATTCTTGTCAAATTCTCCTAAGTACATGACCAAACATTCAACATCATTTGGTCTTATGTCTTCAGGAATCTCTCTTATGAGCTTTGAAAATATGAGATTAAAAGATGGGACTAACTCATCTTTTCCTTTCTCCACGTTCATGAAATGTTTCCTTATCAAAACAGGGTCAATCCTTTCTCCAAATTTCTCCATGAAAACTACCTTAAACTCTTCCCATGAATGAATGGAGGAAGTTGGCAAATAAGAGAACCAATCTCTTACATCCCCTCTTAGAGATTGAACAAATAGTCTCATGATCACATCTTCGTGATCAATCTCATAATCATCCATCACGTTACTGAATTCTTGCAGATGTCTATTTGCCGATTCAAAGTAATCACCAACGAATCTTGGTAACTTATTTTTGACTTTAGCTGGAATGTAATTTGGGTAACCATTAATGCCACTAAAATTGGTGGCTCTATACCTTCCAGTGTTGAAACTTCTTTGACAATCTAGCTGGGACTGATCACAAACCAAAGTTCCATCTAGAACCATACTAGGATGCATATATTGAAGCATTTTAACATGCCTCTTTCAAAATTCAAATATCAACCTTCCAATTAATCACTCATTCCCTATTTCTATCTTTTATCATGATTTCAGAATATTACAATACATAATTCAAATGTATCTAAGCCTAAGATCTACTTTTTGGGCAAATCTAAAAACTAGCATACTTTTCCAACATAATATACATAAGCTGTAAATTACAATTCAAAAGTATGCAAACTAAATATTATTGTTCTTTCCCTTTCTTAGTGCTAATCACTAAATAGGGAACCAATTTTTTATTCTAAAATGTTCAAATATGGTTTTCATACAAGATTTTCTTGAAAATCAAAATGAAGAATACTTGGAAATGTTGCAATTTCTACAAATTTTCTAGAAATGTTGTAGATCTGGAACTATATTCACCTCTTCAACAGGCTCTTCTAATAGAGTCATCACCTCTCTTCATAGAGGACCGAACTTCAAGCAATATGAAATTCTTTCACATGTAATTTTTTTTTCTGAGTTCCTTCCACCAGCAGAGCACCCCAGATCTTGAAATCCTCAGGTTCACTGCAGAAAATCTTTCTCTAGGCTTAAAATTATTCAATAATTGAACTAAATTCAGAATGGAAAACAATAATATGACTCTGTAACTAAGCAGTCTGCACTTGGAGATTCAAATATGTCCCCAATAGAGTCACCATTTTGTTGGTTCTCCAAATCAACAAAATCAATTAAATCCTAAAGACTCAACTAATGTCTTATGCTCAGACTCAAAGGTTGACTTGGCCAACTAATAGGAAATGAGATTAACACACATTTCCCCTACACTTCAAGCTCTGTAGGACCTAGGGGGTGACCCTTCAGCAACATCTAAAGGTTTACACATACAATTAACAGGATATTGCTTAACAGATAATGTTCTCACAAAATTATGTTGAGAAACATAAAATATCACTCAAGATTGGCAAGATATTAAGTGAATTTTAGAAACTAGCATGGAGAACATGGGAGATACAAGTACTCACAACACAAAACTGAAATGATATATGATTTAAAGAATTGGGACCAAGCTAAAAACAATAGAGGTATAATAATGGACCAGTGCCAAGAAATAGGCTACAGAGTCATGTAACCAACATTCATCCTACAGTGTTAAACATGTTCTGAAGATCTTTGCAACTGTTATCAAATTACGACAACAAGACCATTGCAACTTTATCTAGTAATCATTCATTCAAATCCACCTGAAACACAACACTCCTACCACATTTGTTGAAGCAATTACACTATTTCCTGAGTAATTGGCAATAATAAATGCAGTTGATATCTTTTAAAGAAATTACATCACTTAGAAAATAGAAGGCAACAATTATTGCAACTCTAATGTAACAAATGTGCATGAAAAGATTTAGATAATCTTTATTATTAAATCTAAAAGAGCACTACATTTCATAAATGGAGACAATTATCAGATAAAATATAAGTATTAAGCTCAATTCAAAACACAAACATCTCAGATTAGTGACTCAACTACAATTCTCCCTAACTTTACAATTCTACTTAGAGCTTTTGCCTAACTTGCAGAACTTTCAGAATTTGGAACCCAGACACTACAAAGTGAGAAAAGAAGAGAAGAAATAGAAGAATGGAATGTTCCAAAAGAATATTTGTAGATACCATCTAGAAAATTCTCTCCCATTGATTAACAATTTGTAAACCCTCTCTCATCTCTTCTTAGCAACAAACTTTGCCTCAAGTTGTTGAGCAACATAAAACTTGCCCATAAAACTTTCCCATGTGAGAATCTTCAATTTACCAGCAACTGAAAAACATTCTTTTCCCGTGAAAAAATCATATTTCTTCTTATTTGACAATACTGTTGCATTTTATTTCCCAACAAATATTAAAGTTTTACCTGGGCTCTAACTTTACTTTATTGCCGAGCATGTTATATTTGTTTGAGCCAATAAAATATTCAACACAGTGAATATTTTCTCCCTCTATAAAACATTCATGTGCACCTTCACTTTTTCACATTTAATAAATTCCCCTTGCTTTGTCAAATATTTCACATCTGAAATATTTCATCTCCAATTCAAACCTAAGATATTTAGCTTTAAAACAAAGCAATTTAAATATCACATTGAACGAAATTTACTCCATGTGGGGAATTCATTTTATACTGTGCATTTCAAAATGCCTTCCTTTTCACCTATCCTGGGGCCCACCTCTTAAAATGTTCAAGCTTCACCTCATGGAGCAAATTTATCTTCTTAAATGTTTTTCCTTTCTTTTAAAAGAAAACAAAAGCCTTTTAAAACTCAAGCCATCCTCTATATTTCAAAATGCAACATCTGGCCCACATGCCACACACTTGAATCTCACTCATCACATGAGAATTAAAGAATGCACACCTTCCCACCACGAGCCGGTGGGGAACCATCTAAATTTAGCTTCACTGCATCATCTTTTCACACTTTATCATTTTTTTTTAAAACATGCCTTTAAATGTTTTAAACGCCTGGCAAATATTCAAGATTAAATCTTTTACCTTTTAAAATGTAAAGGGCCCACCGTTTTAAATCTTCACAGGCACATTTTAATCTTTTGAGTGTTCTAGTTTATCAAAATTAAAACCCATCATATCTACCCCACGCGCTCGCTAAATTTAACGAGTGAATACTTTCATCCCGCAAGATAGCGGGGAACGACCATGATTTTGCTGGAGTTTATCCTCCAATCTTGGCCGTTGATCTCATTTTTATCTCTTTTGTTGCCCTAAATCCTCCTTTGGTGTTTGCTCACGCTTTACATTTCTAATTGCAACTCGGCTGCCATTGTTGGTTTGAGCATCTTTGAATCCCATCTACATTTACTTGAAATTTTCTTGTTCCTTTCAACACATTCACTTGGCGTACATAGCAACCATGGCACCCTCTGTTTCATGGATTTTCCTTTTGCTATAAAAGTTACTACAGTCGTTCAACAAATTTATTTTGTGTCTCTTTCTACGCTTGAAGTTTCATTTGATCACATTTATTGGAGGCACTTTGTCAAACTAGCAGTGTGCCCCATCTATGCTTCAAATTTTTTGCACACATTTGGGCACAATCCTCCAACTGGTGTGTATTATGCAATGAGGGCATTTCAACAAATACATTATGTGTATATTTTCCATTATGTTTTACTGTTCTGCATTTGCTTAAAAGTTTCTAAAATCTTTTCAAGAAAACCATTTTGCTGGCAATGTACTGCTATCATTGCATCCTGTAGAACTGTGAGACAATCCACTTTGGTGAATGCTACAACCATGGCACTCCTCGAGACCACATTTATCTGTTATATTTGGTCAAACAAGTCTGCATGCCTTAGATCCCTTCTCATCACATCGACCCAAATTTCAAGTGAATTATCAATCATAATAAAAATGTGCATCTGATTCACTATGCACGACTTTAAATGTTTCCCCGCCGTATTCATATCATTATTTTCTACATTTTAAAATGAGAGCACATACTGCCCCCCATAGTGGATCAAATGAACATGTCCTCCCCAGCTTAAAAAGGATGAAAACGCAATTGTGTTGGTGGGATGGCACCCCGACCTCTTGTTGCCTCCCCTAAAGGATTCGATGCCCCTTCAATGTTACATGGGGCTTAAGCATGGTAGCTGCCAAATGTATTTGCTTTGAAGTCTCTAGAGACTTCTACAAAATAGAATTTCCTCAAACACATGCTTATTGAAGTATAAATGCAGCTTCAAATAGTTTTAGCAAGAGCAATAGTGTTGTGATTTTATCCCAAAGTGGCTGCTTCATGAATTGAGAAAGACCAGAAGATTGGCCTAGTTTAGTTTCACTTTGTATTTGAGTTCAAATCAACATTAGATACATTTTGTGTGTGTTGTAAATTGATTAAGAACTAGCATTTAGATGGGCCCTATCTGAATTTTGCAATCATATGCATAGTTGTGTTGTATTGTGCTCTTGGTTTTTTCTTGTATGAAATAATTGTCATCCCTTGGTAATTGTCATTAGTCTTTGGATGTTGGAAACCATCATTTTTCTTCCTCCTCAACTTAATGATGCCAATCATATGATACACATAATGAGTTTGCATACATTTTAAGTGCACTCTTGATCAATTAAAAATTTGATTTTTTTTCATTCCAAACTCAAGCCGTGGCATTACTCTCATGTGGTTGAGTATTCTTTTCATGAGTAACTATTGTGTATTGCCACCATATTATTCATTTCCACCAACGAACAATGTGATCAATCCTTGAATGCATGAATTTCCACACCATCATGCTTTTTTAGCACAAGCAAAGAATATCGATGTTAAGTGGTTATTTGCAACACCATACTAGCATAATTTGAGGGACTGCAAAGATGAGTAGTTCTATGCAAGATGCAACATTTTTACCTTCGCCTGTGCAAAGCATGTCGTGTCCCCATGTGGGCTTGGCTAATTTTTTTTCATTTTAAAACAAATTTATCCTCAAATAAATCAAACACAGCCTCTGAATGCTTCTAGAGTGAAAGGAAAAACTGGGTTGCCATTAAAATTTACTTTCAAGCACTTTTGCAAAATGGTTAAAACTGGTCAAGTTGGCTCTAGAATCGACCTGGGAAATTGGGAAAATGACCTCGTGAAGCCATATAAAGTTGTATACCTGTAGTCATATGACCCGAGAATGTAGTGCAACAAATGGCTCGGAGAATAGATCATGAGGTGAAAGTTATTAACTTCCAAAGTTGCTCATTTGAACTTTCTACAACAACAGTCTGTTCAGAACCAAGTAAAACTCATCAAAACACCTCATTCAAAAAATACCAAATCAGCTCTTGGTGAGTTGCCACTGGACGTAAAAGCACATTTAGGTACTTTGAGTATGTGTGCAAGAAGGATTTGCTTGAATAATCTCCCATCAAAAGATATCAGGTGTCAAAGTTGACCACTTTGAAAGATTTCTGAAAATGCAAGTGTAAGACTGAAGAAATTACATTTGGTTTTGATCTGTTAAAAATAACAAATCAACTCATGAGACTTTGAAACCTGACATATGAGCTCAACTTGGAATGGAGAATACAGAAAAAAATTATTTTGACATGACAGTCAACTGGTTACAAAATGCAAGCTCAAATGGGAGGCCACTTTGCAAAACTGAAAGTTTTCAAACAACAGAAAAGTGTCAAATCCCTCTAGCTTCACTTTTCAAAACCATGATAAAAATCATTGTGGGAAGCTGAAAATTATCACACACATTCACATATGTCAATTGAATATGTATACCAAGGGGTTTGACTTGAAAATCAACAAACTTCAAATTACGACCCTCCAAAGTAGGTCACTCACGCAGAATTGTCAGGTGCACTTCTCAAAGTGCAGAGGCAATTTTTTTGAAATGGGCATCTCAAATTTGCAAAATTTGAGAGTGCCATAAGGAAGAATTAATATGGATGATGATGTCTCTAAAAATTTCTCATGTGTCTCCTTTGTCACTCAAGATGAAGATGCCACAATCAAATCACGTGCATTCTCAATCAATGTAGAAGGTGACAAATCAGAACAATGTAGAAACTGATGTTGAATAAGATCCAAAGACTACAATACTAGATTACCCCCCCATGATGAAGTGTCCTCAAAACCACTAAGAGAATACTAAAGCCAATCCAATGGTAGATGTTGAAGAAACTCCAATTTAGTGGAGGAGGCAAGAAGTCTGATATATGTAATCTATGAAGACAAACCAAGTGCCCCCAAGTTAGTCTCAGGATCCCCAATCAAGGTTGAGACAAGAAAACATGAAGACTCAAGAAAACTCTCCAAAGTGGGATCTGAATAGAGGAGTGATATCCCCTCAAGATTGTTCTCCAAACCTGTAGAAGTAGCCAAGTTAGCAATCCCTGAAACAAAGCCATCTTGTGATGTCAAGCCTAGAAAATGGAGTGTGTCCTGATGAATGTAGATGAAAGCCTCAGTCAATGATTCTAGACAAGGAATCACTAAATGTGAAGGGATACTAATAGTCTCTAATGAAGAAGAAGGATCATCTAAAGAAACCTTGTCAACCTCTTTGGAAGATTCAAGGCAATCCAAACAAACAACCTCTTGCATAACAATATCATCATGGGGTATCTGACCTAAGGAATGACATTTTGAATCATGATCATCAGGGAATGGTGGAGTATATGAATATCGATATATCTCCCAAATCTTAGTCCAAAGGATATGAGGACAATCACAATGATCAATAGTACTCAAAATATCACAATCAACTTGCATTGAAATGCTCTCTAAGACAGTTTATCTGTTGCAACTCCAAGCAAACTCCTAAATACCTTCACTTGGATGGGGACCTAGACCATACAGATGTGGCAGTAAATCAAGTGATTGGATATGGTTGATGATCCCATCTCGCCATTGTTTATAGTTTCCCTTGTGCAACATTGTTAGAGAAGAAGTATATGCAAGCCCCATAATGTACAATGAAATTTCTCCAAAAATACAAAGACAATGATCATCAACAACAAATAGAAACTTCCAAAATATGATATGCAATTGAAGTGATGCCATTCAGATCAAGAAACCTTTTCCCAAGGTTCAGGATATCCAAGTAATTGAACAAATGCACCAAATTGAACAAAACCAATGCAAGAGTACTTGGAGTTGAAACCAATCAAAGTGACTGAACTGATGAAAAAAAATCTAAATTGCATTCCTGATGTCATTGGAATCATTGAATTTTGATAAACAGTTGCAAAGATATGAGCCTTTAAGTCTAAATAAGGGTTTTAACTTCAATTGATTGAAACTTTTGATAGGAGAAAAAATTTGCAAAACGGATGTTGTGACTAGAAAGTAGGCTTAATCCTCTTTTTGACAATATCTCATTTGTCAAATTTTGACATCGTGGTGACAAGATATGGCGATTTGAAAAAATCTGCCCTATTAAGGCCTGTAGGCTAAATAGAGGCAAAAGATTAGCCCCCTCAGAGTAACTCCTGGTCATTGATGTGATCGTTCGGTCTTAAAATGCAAAAAATAAAAATGCCACCCAAACAATTAAGCTCCTAGCCACCAAAATATATGGTCAGCTTAAAAGATTATGTTTAAACCAAATTTATTGCCAATGATAGTCAATTTATACCTCTAAAAAAATAAATAAATAAATAAATAATAAAAAAAATAAAAACAAAACCTTTAATATACAAAAAGCCACCGATATAATGTGATTGGCAGCTGATTGTACTAGTGGCTAAGAAGAACAGTCAATAGATCTAACCATGTACCATGATGACCCCACAAAACAAAGACCAAGTACGAGAAGATGGAGCAAGGGCTGACCGATGATGGAAGAAATTAATGCTGGTGGGAATAGATTTGTGATGGTGGACGGATGTCGGTTGGGGGTTGAGATCACCGGTGACAACGAGAGAGTCGATGGGGAGTTCGGTGATGGTAGAGTGAACGACAGCTGGACAATTGATGGGACGGGTGCTGACAAATAGGTACCTGCAAACTTTGAACAGTCGAGAAAAACATTTCGACCTCCCAAAAAATAAATGTATGCAGGTTATGATTTGGAATATGCCCAAAAAAAAAACAATGTATTTTGTTTCTTAATGTTGCCAAAAGCAATAAAAAATCAAAATGATAATATATGTCATCAACGAATAATATAATCTGAAAAAATGAAATATTTATGCCAACAATAGAAATATGAAGCCGCTGGATTTAACAAATCAAACCCTTTTATAAATGTCGATGGTGAATAAATATATGCCAACATATGATTTAAATTGCAGTCGCCCAATTATTTTATTTTTCTGCAAATTATAGAAAACCCCAATATTTTTTTTTACCAAAATAACAGAGATTAGCCTGAATTTTTTTTTAAATAGAAAATGGCCTACAACAAAAAAAAATGTGCCATAGAGGACAACTGACTGAGGTGTTTTTTTACTACAAATTGTAAGGATCGTATGATTGATTTTGCAAACCCTAAAATACCTCTGATGGCTCTCGGGTTGATGAATATGATTTTGATGAATGAACAGGTGTTCCTAGGGTTTCGAGGCCTTTTGAAGACAATGGCAAGCTTCGATCTGACTCAATCTACTCCAAAAATTAGCTTGGTCCTCGGGTAGAGCCAAGTAGCTTGCAATGGAAAACTTCAAGTCTACAATAAATCTATCTAGCCCAACTTTCTTGATCCTGGGATGAATCTTCACTAGAATGGCTCTGATAACATGTTGGGATAATGGATGCACAATGTCCCTGAAGCTATTGTCTTCAATGAATGAACTTTGCCAAGAATTATTCACCCACACAGAAAGCGTTGCAACAATGGCATTCAAATAGAGATTATCTGATTGATCTAGAATATGTTACAAGTGTACATATGCCTTGATTATATAGGCAAGAGTAAAACCTAGAATGCACAAGATGTTGGCAAGTGTCTAAATCATACATGTGACAACATAAAAACCCTAACAACCTACCTAGGGAATGATGACATGATAGAGATAAGTTCTAGAAAAGACAATTCATCTTCTAGAAGGAATCTTATCTCCCACAAACATGGAAAGGGTAGTTACTCCGTTATTTATGATTTCCAAATAATGCAACCTAGAACTTAATAAATAAATAAAGACCTAAGTTAACTTATGCTAGTGTAATAAATAATTAATTACACTAAAAAACAAATATGGTTTGTAAGTTAAAGAAAGCATTGTATGGACATAAACAAGCTCCCAAAGCTTGGTATGCAAGGTTTGATAAATACTTGACAAAGAAAGTATTCAACAAAGGGTCCACAAACAACAAACTTTACTTCAAGGTTGAGAAAAATAAAATGTTGATAGTTGTGGTATATGTTGATGGAATTATCTTTGGTGGAAATGAAGGAATGTGTAAGAAATTTTCTCAAGAGACAAAAATAATTTGAAATTTCTATGATTGGTGAGTTGAATTTCTTCCTTGGACTTCAAGTAAATCAATCTGATAAGGGGATATTCATTTCACAATCTAAGTATCTTAAGGAATTGTTAAAGAAGTTTGGAATGGATGACTCCAAACCGGTCTATGCTCCTATGGTAACCAGATGTAAGCTGAGTAAGGATGATGAATCTGCTAAAGTTGATTAGAGCATGTACAGATCCATGATTGGTTGGGGTGATCCCACAATAGTGGTTTACAATTTTTGGCCAAACTGGACACTCCAATTATTATTTTTAACTAAATCTTCATATTCGGGCACCTATAGCGGCTAAGCCGTGAGAAATTTGAAGATGATGCAAACTAGAGTCTCATCACATTTTTTTTTTAGATTCTAAAAATATTTTTTTCAAAAATGTTGGAATAAGATTGCACCTTTTTTTTCCATTTCCCACGAAAACTGTTTTTTTTCATAAAACAACATTTCTAAAAAGTGGCGCTCATTGTATACAACATAATTTTTTTTATATGAAGGATAAAATTCTTAATTTTTCGAATTTAGATTTGTGACTATGATATCTAGCCCCTTCATTTGGTCTCATAGTTTTTTATTGAATATTTTTTCCTTAATCAAGTTTCAAAGTCAAAGCAATTGCAATTCAGACATAGGGAGAATGTATACAACAACTTTTTTTGTATCTATCGAAATTCAAATTTTTTTTTTTAATGGATCAAGGACATCAATACCCAACCCGAATGTATTTTTTAATATTTTATTTTGATAATCTGCTATTTTTCCATATGTGTAGAACAAAGAGCTTGATTTTCAATGAAAAACCTATGTTTAATAAAACTAAAAATACACATACATAATAAAACCAAAACATATTAAAATTATATTCGTTGGATGGCTCGCTCTGAGGACTACCAGATTCTAGTTGGATTTTTGAAGATTCCTCCATTTTCATCCTCAACCCGAGCTCCGAAGTGCCAAAATTTAGGTTTTTTTTGTGTCTCGGATGGGGGATGAGGGATAAGGGGGTTCGAGCGAACCTCTAGGGGTTCGCTCAAACCCCTTTCCTATGCATTGTTTTGTTTTTTTTGGCGGCCAAGATTCAAAGGGGTTCAGTCTAACCCTGGTTCGAGTGAACCCCTTTTTGGTTCGGTCGAACCAGTAGGTTCGTATGCATCCCTAAAATCACTTTTTTTCCCTTGGGGTCATTTTTTGTGAGTTTTCCTTCCTCACATGAATTGTAAACCACTAATTTGTCTTCACCCATGGACTATTGTATCTTATTACTACTAGACCAAACATTATGCATGAAATATGTTTATTTTCAAGATATCAATCAGAACCTTAGGAAGCACATGTTACAACTACGAAGAGGATATTCAAATATCTTAAGGGAGCTCTAGGTTATGGGCTATGGTATTTGAAGGATAATGGTTTCACATGGAATTCCTACACTGATGCAGATTGGGTTGGATGTGTAGATGACTAAAAGAGTACAAGTGGCAGTGCATTCTTCCTTGGAGGAAGATTAGTTTTATGGTTGAGTAAGAAACAAGATTTAGTTTCTTTATCCACTACAAAAGTAGAGTATATTGCAGCAACATCCTGTTGTACACAAGTACTGTGGATGAAGCAAACCTTGAAGGACATAGGTGTGGTGAGTGATGAACCTATCTCTATATTCTGTGACAATACAATTGCTATAAACATTTCAAAGAATCTAGTGATGCATTCTAGGAAAAAGCACATATTTATCAGATATCACTTCTTGAGGGAGAAGGTGTTGAAGAATTAAGTTAGACTTGAATATGTACCTACCAATGAAAAAATTGCTATCATATTCAATAAGGCCCTTACGAAGGATACTTTTGAGTATCTTAGAGGGAAGTTAGGGGTTACTACCCCTCCTTTCAACTAAGTGCACATGGAGGTGCATTAGTCCAGTGGATTCATAGGCTCTTTTTATCTGGACTGATGATTGATTTCTAATCCTCAAGGGGAGTAGAGAAATTCATTGTTGCAGTATGTGATGTGTGTGCACTCCTAAGGGGGAGTGATCAGAGTTTTTATGCAAAGTTTCCTTTGCCATTGATGTCAAAGGGGGAGAGAAAGTCATGTGAAAATTTTATGCTTGTGTAGGTTTTCTCTAAAGATTTTTTATGTTGTCTTTGATGGTTTTTTCACATCATGTGTTGCCATCAATGACAAAGGGAGAGATTGTTAAGTATGGATGTGTTTGATGGTGTTATCATCAATGTTGTCATTGATGTCAACATAGTTTAGTTTGATTGCATATGGTACTTGTATAGCTGAGATACTATGGAAGTGCTTAGAGTACATGGAGCTATATTTATAAAGTTGAAGTTATGTCTTTTCCAAGTGCTTTTGAGAAAATTTGAGAAATAATGAAAGTCGTGTTGAAGTATGTGTTCTGAGTGTGCTCTGGTATTATGCTCTGCATTTCTTCTATGTTGATTCTATGTGGATTTGTAGTTATTTTCATGTGCTTCAATGGAGAATATATTCCAAGTTTTAGCTTTTGGTTCAATGGAGAGTGAAAGATGTGTTCACCGATATGTGAATTGGTTTGACAAAACTATTTGTTTGCGGACTGGGAGAAATGTTTTGGCTCCACAATATTCTAGAATTTGGTTTCGGATCTTGTGGATTTGGGAGATGATTTATTTTTATGGTTTCTATGTTCTAACAAATGTGCTTGGTATTTGGCACTCTAGAAGACTTGCTCCAGAGCTCCTTTGTGTTGCTAGTTGGTCCGATTGGACTATTGAAGAGTTTTCTATGAATGAAGTTTTTTGTAGTTGTTGCGGATGTACCTGAAGTGTTCGTAGAGATGGTAAAATGTCTCATGAAGTGTGTTGTGTGATCCAAATGTGATCATCTTGCTACAAATGTGCTTTCTTCAGAGATCATTGGTGTTTTCATTAGGTTTAGCCAACTTGGTGTCTACATGTTACATTAAGTTTTTGCATCAAATTAAGGAATCATGTGATCGATCTAATATGTTGTTTGGGTTGTAATTAAATGTGAAATTGGCCCTCTCTCATTCTTATCCACCATGGTGATGTTGAGTAGCTGACCTAAATTGAATTTGTATTTTGAAGAATGTTTAGCTGACCTTGGAGAATTTTTCTAGGGTTGAAGATGGTATAAAATCAAGTTGTTGCGAATTGATAATCCATCCATCCACAAGTCAAGAAAGCAAGAGAAGTGTGCAAGCAAGTGTGAAAAGTAGAGTGTGTAAGATCAAATTGAGGTAGCAATACCTTAAAGTGTTAGTTAGATTCATGAAAGTAGTGAGCTGATGGTATCTACAATCTTCTGATCAAGTTGCAAATGTGTGGAATCCTTATGGTGGATCTTTATTTATCTTTTTATTTTCTATAGGTAGTGAGCCTCCTTCTGGATTGTAAGTCCCTTTTCAGGCAGTGAGCCCTTGGTAGTGAGCCTTCTGGGTGGTCAGCCTGCTGGTAGTGATCCTTTGTATCTCGTATTGCATTATTACTATATTGTGAGCTAATCCTCATTGTAGTTTTTCCCTCATTGGGTTTTCTACGTAGATCTAGTTTCTTTGGTGTTTTCTTTCTATTATTTTCATTTCATGTTTACACTTAATAAAATACTAGAATAAACTAGAATTGATTAAGTTTAAAATTTAAGTGATTTGATACAACTAATTCACCCCCCCTCTCACTTGTCTTTTGCATTTCAATGGGGTATTCTTTGAGTGCTATGATTCTACCCCATTCGTGTCAGGTTTATGAGGTGACTTGTACATATGACCCCATCAACACCCAGGAGGCAGCTACATAGATGGTGAGGCCAACTGACATTTTGAATGAGGTTTATGGCATCGATACTCAGGTAAATGTTAGCATGTTCATTGAATTTAATTTATTAAATTTCATTTTTGAAATGCAAGATTAACTAATTTAGTTTTATGATTGTAATAAAAATTTAGGGTCACATTGTTGATACTAGATACACCAGCCCTACACCTGCTTATTACTCCATTGCATCTACCATTGAGGTATGTAACTAGTAGAAAAATAATAAATTTATTACATGTTAATAGTATTGTTAAATGAATGATATTCTAATATCTGATTTTGGATGTTGAATAGGCTAATATTGGAGGTTTCATGGGAACACCTCATAGTGCTAGTGGAGTTAGACAAACCTACATGCAGGTAATAAAATAAAGAGTTTAACTGATGAATTATACTTAATAGGTTTGTGTATTTTATATTCATAACATTTATTACACTGCATTACTTCACATTCCATAACTAATAACTAAATTTTGATAGATAGAAAATTTTTGACTAGAATATAGTCATTTAGAAAGTCAACATAAGAAGTGATACAATTACTTCACACATCATAACTAATAACTAGGAGCAGCTACCAATTGCATTTTCTTGTCATGGCATTCCATGAGACCACTTTTTATTGAGGCATCTTTTCAAATAGTTCACTACCTTGTCTATGCTATGGATGCTTGGAAGAAATATATGAAAGAATAATAGTAAGCAATAGCATAGACAAGGAAATGAGTTATTTTAAAAAATGCCTCAAATAAATGTGGTCTCATGGTGATGTCCATCACCATGAGACCCAATTTCTTTGAGGCATTTTTTCAAACAGCTCATTACCTTTTCTATGCTACCACAGTTTCCATACATGTCTACCAAAGCATTTTATCAAATAGCTCACTTCCTTGCTTCTATGGCTAAAAGCCTAAAAAAGGGTTCTTTCCAAAAAACTATGGATTCTTGGAAAAAAATCTATCAAAGAATAATAGTAAGCATAGACAAGCAAGTGACTAGTTCGAAAAAATACCTTGAAGAAATTTGGTCTCATGGTGATGGAATATCATTCCATCACCATGAGACCACATTTCTTAGAGGCATTTTTTCAAACAACTTACTACCTTTTCTATGCTACCACATTTACCATACATGTCTACCAAAGCATTTTATCAAATAGTTCATTTCCTTGCTGCTATGGCTAAAAGCCTAAAAAGGGTACTTTCCAACAAACTATGGATGCTTGGAAAAATTATATCAAAGGATAATAGTAAGAAATAGCATAGACAAGGTAGTGAGTAGTTTGAAAAAATGCCTCAAGGAAATGTGGTCTTATGGTGATGGAATGCCATTCCATGACCATGAGATCGCATTTCCTTGAGGCATTTTTTCAAACAACTCACCGCCTTTTCTATGCTACCACATTTTCCATACATGTCTACCAAAGCATTTAATAAATCTACTCACTACCTTTCTGCTATGGCTAGAAGACTAAATTAGGTGCTTTCCAACAAACTATGGATGCTTGGAAAAAAACTATCAAAGCATAATAGTAAGCAATAACATAGACAAGGTAGTGAGTAGTTTGAAAAAATTCCTCAAAGAAATGTTGTCTCATGGTGATGAAATTCCATTCCATCACCATGAGACCACATTTATTTGAGGTATTTTTTCAAATAACTCACTGCCTTCTCTGTGCTACCACATTTTCCATATATGTCTACCAAAATATTTTATCAAATAGCTCATTTCCTTGTTGCCATGTCTAAAAGCCTAAAATAGGTGCTTTCCAACAAACTATTGATGCTTGGAAAAAATCTATCAAAGCATAATAGTAAGCAATAGCATAGACAAGGAAGTGAGTAGTTTGAAAAAATTCCTTGAGGAAATGTGTCTCATGGTGATTGAATGCCATTCCATCACCATGAGACCACATTTCCTTGAGGAATTTTTTCAAACAGCTCACCGCGTTTTATATGCTACCACTTGTTGGATACATGTCTACCAAAGCATTTTATCAAACTTCTCACTTCCTTGCTGCTATGGCTAAAAGCCTAAAATAGGTGTTTTCCAACAAACTATGGATGCTTGGAAAAAATCTATCAAAGCATAATAGTAAGCAATATCATAGTCAAGGTAGCGAGTATTTTGAAAAAAATCTTGAATAAATATGGTCTCATGGTATTCCATCACCATGAGGCCACATTTCTTTGAGGAATTTGTTCAAACAACTCACTATCTGAAGAGTAGAAAACCAACTATTTAACCAAAATTCCCCTCCAAATTATTTTCAAGGTCCTCATCCTCATCCTCAATTCACCAATCCATGGAACCTTCCACTTTTTATTCCAATTGTTCATGTCCCAACCCCTCCCTCTTCATGTCATGATCAACCTCCATCTCATAAGCAAGACCACATTATACCATCCACCCCATCCTAGCATAATACCATAGAGAAGGCAATTAACTCTTTGAAAAAATTCCTCAAAGAAATGTGGTCTCATTATTATTTTTAAACAATTCACACGCCTTGTCCATGCTTCCAATTGGAGCCTATCTTTCAATCATGGCATGCCACATGACCACATTTATTTAAGGCATTCCATCCAAAAAATTAATGACCTTTGTCTATGCTAGAAATACTCTTCTATAGGATGATTGTAAGTATATGTTATGAATCCTTTAATGACATATATTTAATTTATTTGTATGGATTGATTTTTTAGGAAATAATGTTTGTCTCATTACCATGCTTCAAGTAAAATTATCTTCCATGTCGAGGAAATGAACACATAATAAACTAACAAACAAAGAGTATGAAACCAATAAAGAAAAAAATAGAGAACGGGTGAGGGCATATCATGAAAATAGGAAATTGGATATGATTGAAAAAAGCAAGCCAATTGAAGAGGAACCTCAACCATCAAAAAGAGAAAAGGCATTGGTGGCACAAGGGGCACGAATGTGAAAGCATCGTGGTAAGACAGATTCAAATATCATAGTTGGAGACACACCCTCTATCACAAGTGAATACAAAGGGACACCATTAAGCACAAGTGAATATGGAGGGACACCATCTACTACAAGTGAATATGGAGGGACACCATCTATCACAAGTGAATATGGAGGGACACCATCTATCACAAGTGAATATGAAGGGACACCATCCACCACATCTCAAGTTGAGACTACATCATCACTCAGATTTGACAAAGAAGGTAGGCCATCATCCCCATGTCAACCTCAAGGTATGTCGTATAGTACACCCTCGATTCAAGGTATGTGATCTAGCCCACCTAACTTAAATATTGATGAAATTCCTAAGGTTGAGATGTATGTACCTAGGAGAACACCACCTAGAATTTTGTGTAGAAACCCAAAGTATTTGATCAATATTGATGAGGATATTTTGTAGCACATGGAAGGTAAGATTCTAGCATGCACTTGTATAAGATATTCTAATAATATTTGGAAATTGTTCTTTGAAAGGCTAAATGAGACTGCAAGATGTCAACTATTTGTTGAAATGTTGCAAGGTATAAAGTATAGAAACATCATGAAGATTCTTGGGCTGAGAACATCGAATACTTCAAGTGAAAACACCATTGTGAGGAATATAATGGATGCTTATGAGATAGTGGGTAAGTCCTCACACTCAAAGGATAGTAATGTCACCCAACGTGTCATTACATCGACTTTGGTAAGTAGTAAAATAAGGAGATATCATCTCATTAGAAAGATGAGTGAATGATTGAGAATTAATAGAAAATATTTATCAAGAGTCATTAAAAGGAGACAAATAATTGAGGGCATTGATTTAAATGAATTATGGGCATTCTCGAGGAGACTCCCACAAAAAGATAAACAAGTTGTTGAAGCACTGAGAACACTAATTGAAGACTATTGGAAGAATAACACAAGGCCATCTCCAAATCAAAGGGATGTTGTAAGAAGTAGAATCGGTGGTTGGAACCATGAGCCACATCCAAAGCATTTTTTGGATACGACTCAAACCCTTTTTTTTTGTAAATTTCAACAAGATTATCCTCAAATTCAAACTTGTCAAATATATTTTGAAATGATTAAACCTTTTATGTCAAGATAAATCACACATGCACTACAAGTGATGTGAGATATCATTTTGTACATGGGTACCTAATGTGGCCTAGTAGTGAAGACCCATCTTTCTATTTTTTCACCAACCTAAGCTATGCTTAAGGGGGGTGTTAGTGTAGGTTTTTTATTTTCCTTGTGTTAGGGAATATTTATTTTCCCTACACACATTATTAAGCTTTCTTAGGTTATATTATAATGGTTAGGATGAGGGCATGTGGCATTAATCCATCACACACATGTGTCACTCACACCCACCTTTGGGTAGTTGAGTCTCACACCCTCTTTTGGATTCTTATGCCACCTCTCATAACCATTTGTTTGTCCTTACCTGAGTAGGCATAACCATGTAATCTGACATTTACCAAGTAGGTAAAACTCCCACCTATTATGGGAACTTGGGATTTATTACCTCTCTTGGAATTATCTGCCATTATTTTGCTATATAAACCACACTCATCGCTCCCCTTGACTAGTATGATGGAATTATAGTTTAGTGCTAAGGGAGTGTTGAGTTTATCCATCTTTTTTCTTGCTTTCCTTCAATCATTCTGATCTTGGGTGGTTTCACAACCAAATCTAATAGAGAATCTTATAAGATGAGCTTGTGTGCATGAAAATGGAGTATATTGATTCAATATTTGATTTAAGTGGGGTGTTGTAATTCATATAGTTTGATTTTTTTCTCATGATTTTGTATTACCACTTGATAGTTTTGAGAAAGCATTGTGCCTACAAGTACAAGCACTTGGGTTTCAGAATGGTGTATGAAGCATATTAGACAATTGTAGAAAAAATAAAAGAATTAAGACTACCAAATAAATCTCATTTTATTGTAAACATCATATTATTAATATAATGTGTAATAACCATTGATGGTTACCAATCATTATTTTTCTTCTTTTATTCTCTCCCTATTATAACTAGCACCAATTGACTAACTTATTATAAAAACTTCATTTATTAAAAAAAATCAACCTAATGATTATATATCTATATTAATATAGCATACCATCTATTCACATAAACATTTCTAATGATATTTACTCACCCTGAAATATTTGTAAGTCATGCAGCGTAATCCCTTAACAGTTGAAATTGCAAAAGGGCAACAATCTTTGATGGCCTATTACCCAGATACCATCTCAATTGTGGTTTTTTTTTTGAGACATCATGATCACATAGGGCACCTCTACAATAAAATCTCTTGGTTTGTGTTATCTCAGTCATTTTTCCATGGTATCCAATTTTCACTTGATGTCCAAAAAGTGTCAATTGCAAGAAGTGCAAAGTTGCAAAGTGGGGCAACTTTCATTTTGCAACTTGTGTGACCAAATAAACTATTCCAATGAGTCCAGATGGGTACGTTTATGCTAGGAATGGTCCTCTTTCACACCCAAACATGTTGAATAACTCTGAGCTATGTTCAACTGAATCGATCACTTAAGGGTCCAAAGTGCAAAAGGGTAGCAATATTTCATGACTTGTTACCGAGAAATTGTTACACTTATGAACTCTCCATCTAGGCCTACAGGATCATGTTGGGCCCCTCTACAATTACCTCTCTCTATTTTTTCTATCCTGAAGTTGTTTTCCCATGGTGTCCAGTTTTCACTTGATAGAAAAAGTGTCAAATGCAAGTAGTGTAAAGTTGCAAAGTGGTGCAACTTTCATTCTGCAACTCATGTGACCAAACAAAGTATTCCAATGCATCCATATGGGTAATTTTATGCTAGGAATGGTTCTCTTTTGGACCCAAATACGTTGAATCACTCTGAGCTATGTTCAACGGGCTCGATCCCTTAAGGGTCCAAAGTGCAAAAAGGAAAGAATCTTTGGCGACCTATTACCCATAAACCATGAAACTTACAAACTCTTTTTCAAAGCCTATAGGATCATTTTGGGCACCTCTATAATAACCTCTCTCATTTTTTGTTATCTTGGAGTTTTTTTCCTGTGGTGTCCAATTTTTACTTGATACAAAAAATGTCAAATGCAAGCAATATAAAGTTGTGAAGTGGTGAAAATTTCATTATGCAACTCATGTGGCCAAAAAAACTATTCCAACACATCCAAATAGGTATTTTTATGCTAGGCATGGTCCTCTTACACATTCAAACACGTTGAATCACTTTGACCTACGTTCAACTGGCTCGATCCCTTAAGGTCCAAAGTGCAAAAGGGAAAAAATCTTTGATGACCTGTTACCTAGAAAATGTAATGCTTAAGAACTATCCATATAATCCTATGGGACCATGGTGGGACTCTCTACAATAACCTCTCTCTCTTTTTGTTATCTTGAAGTCATTTTCATGTGGTATCTAGTTTTCACTTGATGGAAAGAGTATCAAATGCAAGTAGTGTAAAGTTGCAAAGTGGTGCAACTTTATTTTTGTAACTTGTGTGACCAAAATAAATATTTCAACACATCTATATGGGTATTTTTATGCTAGGCATGGTCCTCTTTTGCACCCAAACACGTCGAATCACTCTGAGCTACATTCAACTAGCTCAATCCCTTAAGGGTCCAAAGTGCAAAAGGGAAACAATATTTGACGACCTGTTACCAAGAAACCATGACTCTTACAAACTCTCCATATGATCATAAAAGATCATTTTTGGCCCCTCTACAATAAGCTATCTCGGTTTTATTCATCTCAGATTTATTTTTCCGTGGTGTAGTTTTCACATAATGGAAAGTGTTAAATGAAAGCAATGTAAAGTTGCAAAGTGGTGCAACTTTCATTTTGCAACATGTGCAACCAAATAGACTATTCCAACACATCTAGATGGGTATGTTTATGCTAGATATTATCTTCTCTCACACTAAAACATGCTCAATCACTTTGAGCTACCTTTAACTAGCTCGATCCCTTAAGGGTCCAAAGTGCAAAAGGGCAACAATCTTTGACATACTATTATTTAGAAAATTTGATTCTTAAAAAATCTCCTTCTAAACCTATGGGATCACATTGGGCCCCTCTACAATAACCTCTCTTGATTTTTTAATGTTGGAGTCATTTTCCCGTGGTCTCCAATTTTCACTTGATGGAAAAAGTGTCAAATGCAAGCAATGTAAAGTTGCAAAGTGGTCCAAATTTTTTTTTGCAACTCATGTGACCAAACTAACTATTCCAACACATTCAAATGGGTATGTTTATGCTAGGAATGGTCCCCTTTTGAACCCAAAAACTCTAAATCACTTCAAGCTACGTTCAAAAGGTTCAATCCCTTAAGGGTCCAAAGAGAAAAATGAGCGTAATCTTTGATGGGATATTACTCAGAAACCACGACACTTGTGAAATCTTCATCTGAGCCTACGATATTGCATTGGGCTCCTCTACAATAAACTCTCTCATTTTTTTTAATCGCGGATTCATTTTCCCATGGTATACATTTTTCATTTGATGGAAAAAGTGTCAAATTCAAGTAGTGTAAAGTTGCAAAGTGGTGCAACTTTCATTCTATAACTCGTGTGACTAAACAAACTATTCTAATGCATCTCAATAGGTATTTTTATGCTAGGAATTTTCCTCTTCTACACCCAAACACGCTGAATCACTCTGAGCTACGTTTGACCGAATCAATCCCTTTTGATGGCATGCAAAACAATAAAAAAGAGAAACATTCACATAATAGTTGAGAAGTTTGAGTTTTCCACACCAAAAGCATATGATCATCCTCAAGTCTAGCAAGTGCAAGATTTTTTTAAATTATCCTCCTTTCCCTTGCAACAATATACGACCAATTGTAAATGCATACAATGGTGGAACTTAAATTTTTTTAATTTTTTCCTCAATTAACAACTTTGGTTGTGAAGCATTTTGTCATTTTCATTTTGAAATGACTTTATATGCTTGAAAATTGGAGTCTAAGAAAAAAAGTGATGATTTCATGTACATTTATTATTTGGTGTGATAAATAAAGTTTTCACCCAAGTACATTTCTTATTTGTACTATAAATTGTAAATCTTTCTCCGAGGTCCATTTCCTATACAAGACATAATTTTGCAAAAAGTTGACATATACATCTTTCAATGTGTTTATATGGTGATGGATCAATAACATAATAGTTCATAATGTATTGTAAGGATTATAAGGTTTATGCTATGAAAATGTTTAAATACTATTCAAGATAAATGTTTGTATGATAATTTGTCAAGAAGTTAACTACTCATTGTAGACATGAAAAATATAAAAGTTGATCCTACACACTTGATCTTGATCTTACTAACATCGTTTCTTCCTAAATCATCCCCTTTACTAATTAATTTAATTAAATAATCTTCATTTGATTAAATTCACCGTATTTCATCTCTTAATTAAATAAATCAATTTTATCTGATTAAGTCATTCTTCCCTGTTAATTAAATTAATCTATCTGATTTAACTAACCCTATGTCTCTATTTAATTAAATAATTCATTTTATTTAATTAAATATCTAAAAGTCATCTTATTAAATTGAATAAATTAAACCTTATTTAATTTAATCTAACATCGTCCCCTTTTAGTTAAATAAATCAAAATCTTTATTTAATTAAAGTCTAAGTCATATTCCTCTCAACTTTGATTTAAATCAACCCAAAAATATAAATCAAATTGTCACATCATCTAATCTCCTATTAAATTGATCAAATCCTAATTAATTCAATCCCAATCACCTAATTTCTCTAGATTTTTCCACTTGCACATGAAAATACATTTAATTGATTTATTAAATCTATATTTTCTCTCAACATGGCATCTTTAGGGGAATATTCCTCCAAGTTTAAAAATCCCTCCAAGTGGATTTGTCCTTCCAACAAATAATTTATCTCTTCTTAAATGTCCTTGTGCATTGAGCCAAGTGGCATTTAAGTCATTTTCTTTCCCTCTTCAACAAGTCATTTCATGAATTTCAAAATCCACCCAATATCATTTATTGGCTCATTCATCAAAATGTGCTCAAGCTTCCTCCATTGGCATCTTGACAAGTGGCACTTGGCCATTGGATGTTGAATGATCCCACATTGCTTCATTTTTCTCATTCCCCCATCTTGTCTTTCTATAAATAGAAATATCATCTTCTCATTTTTCATCGACAACTTAGAAAAAAGTTACTATCTTCAGATTTAGAGCAATTTCATCCATTTCCATCAGCATTTTCCATTATCATAGCTAGGTTATTGCAAATTTTATCAAGGAATCACATGTTGTTCTTCCTCACCAAGTGGATCAATCTTCATCAAAATCAACAAATCACAAAAAGGAGTTGGGAAAGGGCCTTTTCCTACACACAAATTGGCACCAACTCCCCCATGGGATTGGGAGTTTACATGTTTAAATAGGATTTCATTTCTTTTCATGTTTTGTTCTTCATTTTTCCTATTTTGAGCATTGTAGATGAATTTCATGGGGAGTATTAGCTCTAACTTGCATATGGATCTAATATTATGTTTGTTTGCTATGTTTGTGTAGGTCTAGGATTGGGGTTTGCATTTTGGTGCTAGAAGGAGGGCAACTCTAAAGCATTTCATCACGTTTTTTGAGAAATTTCGTGTCTTTTTGTGTTTTTTTGCAGCTTATAGGAAACTCAGCCGCTGATAGTCAAGCGAAACTATATTGCATTGCTCTAATTCTCAAAGTCCACGGTTGGAGTCTTCCTGCTCGAAAAATTCAAATTTGAAACTGACCCATGGACTTTCCAAATTCTAAACTATGCCACTGGTCAAACAAAGCCACAATCACAGTCTCTATTTTACTACAGAGCACCACTCTTAGTCATCAACAATTCTATATTGCACTGCTCATCATTCTAAACTATGTCACACCTGTGAACTACAATATTGCAGTTGGGGAAAAGGTCGAATTTTAATTATTTGGACCTCTAACTAGTTTTTAGTTTGTATTTTTGCAGTATTAACCATTTTTTTATAGGTTAGCTTGATTGAAGGAAAGAAGACTAAGACCAAGGTTCTCCATCTCATCATTCACTTATTATACTTAGTGTTTTAAAACACTTTGTGAGAACTTATAATCTCTTTCTAAGGATTTGATTACCTTCATGCTTTTAGGACACACTAAATCTCTTTTTGGGCTCTAAAAACAACACTACAAAAGCTTTCAATTTTGCTACAAAATATTAAAAAGAAATTTAGGAAAACTTACTAGATTTTGTTAAGGTTAACAATTTAACAAAGAAACTTTCATCTTTCCTTTTGGTGCTTTAAAAATAATCTAATCATTGCTTTGAGGATTTAAAATGAACATGTGCCTCTTTGTTTTGTAATCAGTTACCCGAAATAATATCATCTAAAAGATGTATGCACTTCTCTCGTGCCTCACAATGATCTTGAGAATCAAAAGGCTTTTGATGATCTTAAGTTGTGTAAGTGATTGCCTCCACATTCTATTTGGGATTAAAAATTGAACAAATCTTGCGAGTGTGAGTGGAACATATCGCATGTGTTCTCTCTTTATTTCTCAACAAAGATCGATCGAACTAGGTATATGTTTTCTCAGTTTTATTTATCTTATATGGATTCCCATGGTGGGAAAAATTACTCACCCCAAGGGAACGACCGAAGTGGTAACGAGCATAAGCCAAGCTCTTCCAAACTGCTATATAAATTTGTGGTTACGATGAAAATCGTAAACAATGGGAAGCGGTGCATGATAACTCTCCCTCGATATCTTTTTGTTATGTAAATCCCTTGTTCTAAGGGTTTGGAAGATCTCTCACAATGATTTTATCATTGCATCCCCTAAACTGGATGCCCTTACTATGAAATTTTTTTTAGAAGCCCAAAATCCCAAATATTCGTTGGCATGAGGAGGTCAGACCTTCAGAGCCGTCCCACATTTTTACTGCTCTTAGTAGAAATGAGAAGTATTCCATGGGAGATTCATAGGTACTGATGCTTGGCTAACCCAAGAAGTGAGTTCACTATAAGGGGGAGCCTATGTGGTCAAGCATCTAATTATTCGCCAAGAGTAGGCGTAGTTGGATTTATCCAAGTGGGAACTCAAAAGATATTTTATTTTCCATCCTAGGGTTGTGCAATCTTTGAGTCAGTTAAACACAGTGCGTGGATGCAAAATATTGAAAACAAACATTCAACATTCAAATCCTCCAAATTTCAAACCCTTTAGGTGGGGAAAATACATTTGAAAAATCCAAGTGTTATTGCTTGCCCTAGGTATTTCGTCCTTAGAGGCTCCTAAGCATTTGGATTTATATCATAATTTGCTCATACTAAATTCAACATTAGGAAAACATTTCCTTGATTTCTTTGATTTCCACAAACTCTAATCAAGAATTGTTTGTGGTAAAAAAACTCATTAAGAAAAGCTAAGAAACAATTGAACCCCACACATGTGTTCTTCCAAATGATTTCTTGCAAATTCAAAATTCGGAAACCAAGGTTCAAAAGTATTAGTCCAATGGACTATGAAGAACGTCTTTCAAGGCTTCATGAGGTAAGAGAAAGGTTGGTTTACAACTTTTACAAGAAAGATTCAAGAAACAATCCTAACTTGTATGAGTTTTATTGTCAAAAAGATCAACTCTCTTTCAAAGGTTTTCTTTTCTAACATAGGGAGTATCAAGTGTGTTCTTCAAAACTTAGGTCTTGTAGAAAAGAGTTCTATCTAGGTCAAATCTAGGATAAAAATCAATCATTCTCATCCATCCCTCAAATATCAAAATCAAACATCATCTCATCAACAACTCTTGGAAACGTTGAAAAAATCATTAATGCTAGACTTCTTGGCAAAATCAAAATCATCTTGTTTGGTTAGATATGTGTAGATGAATCCTTCTCCACATATTTGATCAAATTATCAATCTTTTTCAGCAAGTTTACCTCTTGATAAAATCCAACATCGTGAGGTCTAGGAGTTCATTATCCAAAATCATCTTGTTTAACTAGGGGTGTCTTGATGAATCCTTCTTGATACACTTAGTCAAATTATCATCTTGTGTATAATTTTACTCTAGGACAACATCCAACCTCTTAGAGTTCACAAGTTCACTATCCATATCAAATCAAACCGAAACCAAATCAAGTCCTAAAGTTTATCATCTCCTTCAAGGTTTTTCAAGAGTTCAATCATTCACAACATCCATCTTCTATTTATCTCATCCCCACATTTGATCCTTAATCATCCTATTTTTCTTTTTTTTTTGGTGTCTAAAGTTAGATCAATCTAAAGAATTATAGGTTTATCTCACACATTCTCAAAAATTGATCCTATTTTATGGTGCAAACTAGATCGCAACACAAGAGGAACATGGAAATTAATAAGGAAACATCAACTTCAAGTGACCTAAGACAAACTACTCCTAAAATGAATCTCGTTGGATCGAGCAATCCCCAAGCAATTTCCCTCTATAGACACTCAAATTTATCCTCACATCACATTACTCGTCTATTGGTTAAAATGATCAATTCACTCAATACTTTCTTCTATTCATGCATTTCATCAAATCATTAAATCCTTGCATTATCATTTTGCACTATCATTCATCATCATAATAAATTCATTATCATAATCATTCACTAGCATTTCATAATAAAACTATATTATCATTTAAATCAAATCATTTGCAGAAATCATTCACTTCATGTTGCATTTATATAAATCATTAAATCATTAAAATATTATCACCACATGATCATTCATAATAAATAATAAATAATAATCATTCATAAAACATTTCATAACCATTCATAAATTAAATAATTTCATTTCGAAAAATTATCATTCTTACATAAATCATTCTCATAAAAACATTAGAATAATTCATGATAAAAAATTAATAAACCATTTTCATCCACATTAAAAATATATGCATTTAATTAGTTTATTCAATCTTTCACCATTCATTTAATCTATCTTCTTTATCATTTCCACTCATATGCATTTCATTTCACTACACCATGTGGGATTTTAAAAATTCATTATTGCAATATCCGTTTATCCCACATTTCTCATTCTCAACCTCTTTGTCATCAGAGATTCCTATTTAAACATGACTCTCTTCTCATTTTGACCCCTACACAAATCTTGCACATACACATATCTTCACATCTTTGCTTAATCCATTCACTAATAGCCTCTTGATGCATCTATGCTTGCAAAATCAGAGAGCAAAAGTGCATAACAAGACTTTGGTGATAGGATGCCAATGAACATTGGTTTTTGTTTGGAAACATTTTGATTATCTTTGGTAGTTTAGAATAGTTTCATTTCTAGTTTTTGCTTTTAAATCTGAAACTCCTCCATTGTTGAGGTCCAGAAATGATGGTTCTCCTCCATAGAACCATTCATTTTTGAGAGCTTACAAATGGTGAACTCGACGTGAACGAGCAATCGTTTGTTTGTTTTTTCATTTTTATTTTTGTCTCTTTTTTTTCTGTTGTTGGGTTGTTTGAAACCATATCAACAGTATCAAATTTGTTGGAGAAGCATGTGAAACAAATGAAATCACATTTTTCTTTTTGCTGCCACGTTTTTATCACGTCTCTAAAATTGCCCTCTGGTCATGAAGAATGTTCCAAATATTGTTTTTGAGGTGAAAGAACTCATTTACAGCAAGTAAAAGCTCTAAAAAAATAGTTTTGAATAAAAAAATGTGATCACCATACCCCCTGCACTGTTCTTCAAAGCTTTGAAAAAAAATCTTCTGTTGGAAACATTAGCATGTTTTTTTTGTTGTATTTTCTTCTCGTTGCTATTTTGTGCTTACAGTGAGCATTCTCATTTATCTATCTTTGTCAAATGCCATAATTTGAATCTTATTTGGGTGCCTGATATTTTCTATAGGTTCAGAGTTTGCAGCAAACAAAGTTTTTCCATTTCTATTTTAAATGTTTCTGCAATAACTCTATTTAACTTTTGTAGGTTATTTTGAGGTATTCTGATGCATTATGTCAAAGGATTCATCTGCCATATCCATGTGTTCATCAGTCCATCAGAGCATTGCTGCATGTTTAAGATTTTAAATTTAAGTTTTAGTTTAGTTTTAGATTAATTTTAATTTAGTTTTTAGATTAATTTTGATTTAGTTTTTAATTTAGTTTTTAGACTAATTTTTAACTTAGTTTAGAATTTTAGTTTCTAATTTCATTTATATTTTTAATATTTAGATTTATTGTTTAGCTTAGATTTTTTTCTTTAGATTTTAATTTAGCTTTAATTTAGTTTCTAATTTCCATTTAGTTAGAGTTTTTTATTTTATTTTAGAGTTCTTTTTTTTTAATGTAGATCTTAAATGTAATTTTAGATTTAAATTAGATCTTAATTTAGATTAGATTTTAATTCATTTTAATTTAGATTTTAATTTTGAATTAATTTGAAACTAACTTTAGTCTAGAATTTTTTTTTTATCTAGATTTAAATTAACTTTAGATTTAGATTTAGATTTTAAATTTTAGTTAGATTAACTTTAACTTTAATTTCAATTAGATTAATTTTTATTTTAAATTAGATTTAACTTTTATTTGATTTAGATTTTTTAGATTTAAATTTTAACTTAGATTTAGCTTTTAGTTCTTAGTTTGGATTTATCTTTTTAAGTTAGATCCTAATTTTAAATTTAGAATAATGTTAGTTTTCATTTTAGTTTAATTTTAGTTTTGGGTCTAATTTTATTAATTTGGGTACTCTTGCAGGTTTGTTTGGCAAAGAATTGAAAATCAAAACATTCTCTTGTCGAAGAAAGAAGGCATGCAACTACCAATGATATTTTGATGCAGGACATTCGTCGAAGACATGATTTTGAAACCAATTGTCTTTTAGATTAGAAAACTTTTCAAATTGGTCCTTTAAAATGAACAATTGTCTTCTCTCACATAGGCTTAACTAGGGGTTCAATGAACACTGTTTGTTGTGCTTGAAGGTGGTAGGTGATTATGCTCTCACCTTGTGCAAACTAGGGGATCAGAAAGTGAGACCCATCTATTTAATGTGTCACCTTGATTCAATAATTGAAGTATCCTCTCCCCTTGCACACTTGTGCGATCTTGGGTGCAAGAGAAATGATTATTGACCCTAGAACTTGGGCCTGCCTTGGTGGGAAAAATTACTCACCCCAAGGAGACTCAAACCGCCAAAAAAGCTTATTGGACAAGCTACCCCCAACCAGTATATAAATGTGAATCATAAGGGAAAGCCTAGGATTACGAGTGTGGATATGTCATATGGACCAAGTAGTACTCCCCAAAATCCTGTTGAGCATAACCTCTTCAGGCTGGAGTGCCTCCTAAACGGAGCTTAATCTTGTACCCCATGTATGGCCACTCGAACGGGGGTCCCAAACTAAAAACCTTTGTGTAGTTTCCAAAATCCTTCTATTTGCTAGCACAACACCGGTCGGTGTGAAGGCATCCACATCTTCGCAGTTTTTAGTAGAGGTGATCAATATTCCATGGGAGTTTCATGGGGGTTGGAAGCTTGGTTGGCCTAAGAAGTGAGTGCATTATAAGGGGGAGCCTGTGTAGCCAAGCTTCTAGATTCACATGCTAAGAATATACGGCTGGGGAAACCCATGTGGAATCTAGCAGATATTGTCCTTTCCAACCTTAGGATTTGTGCTTGTATTGCAAAAAAAAAAAACACATTCACAATTGAAAACAAACTCAAAAACACTTCGTTTGCTATGTCTTGCGTGTGTGTTCAAAAATAGACCTCAAACTTTGCAAACCTCAAAGGGTCCAACAACACAAACATACAATGTGAACCTATCACTTGGATTTCTTGGGGTCATCATCCTTTAGTTTTGATCTTTCAATCCTTGCATTCCACCTAGACTTTTCATTTCACCTAGTCCTTGCATTCCATCTAGACTTTGTATTTCACCTAGTCCTTGCATGCCATCTAGCCCTTACATATTAATGGTCCTTACATATTCATATCCCTTTCATCCTAGTCCTTGCATATTCCTATTCTTGCATACATAGGTGGCATTACATAGTTCTGGCATATAGATAACACTCCACCTAGTTCTTGCATGTTCAACCCCTTTGCATATCAGGACCATCTCACCTAACCTTTACATGTTCCAATAATTTAGTCCTTTGCATATTCATCATCGATCAAACTAAACCTTAGCTTGCAATTAGGCTACTCTTCCTAGGTCTTGAAATCAAACCATTGGCTATCTATCACCCACATCACTTGGGGTTCATCATCATTGAGTTAGGGAACATACCATTATCCTTGAGTAGGGAAATCCTTTTGGATTCCATCATCTCCTACATACCCTCTCTTGATCATTTATCCTTGTGTCTATCCATCATAACACAAGTAAAGCCTGACATCATAACCAACTTTCAACCTAGAGTTGCCTTTGAGCTTTTGCATTCTTAGCTAGTCATATCATATCATATCATTTTCATATCTCATCTTAAAATCATATCATTTTTATTGCATCCTAGTCTTAGGTCTCATACATTACCTTGGATTGAAAATCAAAACAATCAACTATGACCCCTAGAACAAGAGCAAAAATGTTTCAAGATGAAGGGAAACCTTGGGGAAGAGACTTTGATGGGAAAGATAACATTAGTGTTGCAACTAGAGAAACAAATGAAACTGATGATGAAGAAATAACCAAATCTGAATAGAAGGAGCACTTAAGGATCATAGATTCATTAAACTTCTTACGGAGGTAGTCAAACGTAACCCACAACAATACTTCAAAGCCCTTGTTGATGAAGGAATCAAAATGCCTCCTGATTTTGACATGTCACTGCTCACGATGAATGACCAACCTGAATCTAGTCAATCTAAACATCCCAAAACAAACAACGATGGTAGAATCAAAGATCAAAGACCCTTTTATCTACAACCAGGTTACACACGATCTTCAAAGACCTCAAAACCCACACCTATGAATGATCCTATTTTGGATGAGCTTAGAACATTGAGACAAGAATTGGACACTCTTAAGAACCGTAAAGCATCATCTCATAAGTTCTCCATCGATGACATATGTACTTATCCCTTTGATCCAAGCATACCAATGCCACCTTTTCTTAACCATTGGGACATACCAAAACTTGACAAATATAATGGAAAAGGGGATCCTAAACATCACTTAAGACAATTTTGTGCTACTACCATGGAATTTGCAATTGATGAAACATACATTATGAGATTATTCTCCCGCATTCTAGGAAGAGAAGCTATGGAATGGTTTTCACAATTACCCCCGACCATCAAATCCTTTCAAGAATTGGCTGATAAATTTGTCTCCAATTATAGTATCAATTGTGACTTTAAAGTGACCATGACAAACCTTTTCAACATCAAACAAAAACCAGGTGAATATTTTGTGTCATTTTTACAAAGATGGAGACATTTAACAAAACGATTACCTTATGTCATTCCTGATCGAGAATTGGTTGACCTCTTTTATCAAAATTTGAACAAAGAAATTGGAAGGGAACTTTTCCTCAAATGCTTGGATTCCTTTGACGATGCCATAGAAATGGGATTTTGAATCAAACAAACTCTCATTGATGATGGAACCATAAAACTTAATAATGATAGAGATCAAAAATCAAATTTAAACAACAAGACACCTTTTTGGGTAAAGAACAAGAATGTAGTCAATGACGGAGTTGTTCATGCAAAAACAACTAAAACATCATCACCCTCAAAGGCTCATCTTTAGATAAAGGAAAATAAAAACAAAGAAGTTTCCCTAAATGAAAGTTTACACCATTGGGACAATCGCTTGAATCCGCATTAAAAGAACTTCTTGAAATCAATATTATAACACTACCTGAAATAAAGGAATATAAGCCACAAGTCAAACCCCCATGGTGGAATGAGAATCAATTTTGTGACTATCATAGACATAAAGGACATAAGACTAATAGCTACAATAAAATTCAGCATCTAATACAAGACCTTACTGATGATGGTAAGATAGTGGTTGACAAACACACTCCTTTGAGTAACTCTGATCGCGAGGTGTTTAAAAACCCTTTCACTAAGCATGACAAGGATAAAGGAAAGACCCTTGAATCTAGTGATGGTGTAAACTATACTACTACTAAGTATGACTATACCATACATAACATCAGTGAAGTTGACCATCATGTAAACACTTTCATTATAAAAGGCAAAGCACCTAATTGCAAGGTTACTGCCCGGAAAGGCATAGTCACTCTTAAAGGTCCTAATTCAAGACCCACTCCACCAGCTTCACAGTATAACCTCATAGAGCATTTAGGAAAAACGCCCGCGCAAATTTCCATACTTGAGTTACTACGCCTATCTCCTGAGCATAAAGCTATCCTAGATAAAGCGCTTGCTACTGCTACAATGCCTACAAACCTACATGTAGACCAATTCCAAGCTATGTTGGGACATATCACCTCGCTTTACACTATCACTTTTACTGAAAGTGATGATTCATCCCCTCGACAACCATATAATGCAGCTTTACACATTGACATCCTTATCAATAATGCCAAGATCAAGCAAGTTCTAATAGACAGAGGAGCTGGTCTTAATATTTGTACCCAAAAATTAATCACAAAATTAGGGTTTTCTGAAAATGCAGTTGATCCAAGGAACAAGATTACCATAAAGGCATATGATGAAGAGGAATGCTCTTCTAAAGGATTAGTTACTCTACCAATCAGAGTCAGCCATGTGGTAAAGGATGTGGTTTTCCAAGTCCTTGATCTCCCACTGACCTATAATATCCTCCTTGGAAGACCTTGGATTCATGCAATGCAAGCCATACCCTCTACATACCACTAGTGCATTAAATTCCCACATAATGGTGTTGAAATCACAATACAAGGAGATGCCAACCCTTTCATGTACTGCCATAATCTAAGTCCTAAAACTGAAATCACAATCCCAAACAATCATGAGTCATTTCCTTCCCAAGCATATGTTGATCCTGAGTCCTTAAAAGCATCCTCCTCAAAATCCAAGGAATTTGAGACCAAAATACAATTAAAAGAACAAGGGGTGGGAGAATATATTTTGAATCATGCCCTTTGCATTGGAAAGTTACCTTTATGTCCCCATACCTATGGCAAACCACAAATGACTAAGACCACATCGGATGTAGAGTCTACAGTGAATTGTAAATTAGCCAATCTCAAAAAATGGGGAGTCCTCTCTAATGAAGTAGAAGAAGTTGATCTCCTGAAATGGCTATACAAAGATGAGGATACAAAAAAAGAGCAAACAAAAATAAAGATACCTGTTGGACAAACGGTAAAGGTTTTGATCTTATGAAACAAATAGGATATGATGGTAGAAGTCCTCTTGGCTTACAAAAATAGGGTATCTTGGAACCAATACAACCTACTGATATGCAAAAATTCCCTGGTTTAGGATATGATGTGTAGAAAGATAAGACCTTGAGTACCACGTGTACTTCAAGTAAGGAAGTATATTCCTCTAATGCTACACAGACAAACGAGGAAATTACCATCGATGACTTCATTGGCATTTACGACTATGATAGTATCCCTACCCCTGAACTTGATCATAACATTTGTACCCTTGAATCCATTCAAAATATTGATTCAAATCATTACTCTTTACCCTTGGTTCACCCTGAACTCATTGATTTAGATCAGAAGGGACCGCCACAACTGGATGTATTTCAAAATGATGAGGCAATCATAAACTTTTTGGGAGCATGAGAAGATACACCTTTTGAGGATTATAAGATAGGTTTCACCATAGACCTCAACAGTGCGGCTTACTTTGGGGAGGGTGCCAAGCCTTTTAATCGCAAAATTATTGAAAATATAAATAGTTCTTCTAGTGAAAACCACCCTGTGGCACTATTAGACCTAAAAAAAGTAAAAATAAAGGACATATCCAAGGGTGAAAACCTCTTTGAGGCGCTCGAGGATGGAAGGCTTGACACACTTCCATTAGCAGTATATCATGAAAAGTCATCTATGCTAGTGGAGAAGACAATACCAGCTAACTTGGGTACAGAAGAAAAACCAAAGATAATTCACCTAGCAGAATCATTAACACCTGAAGAGGGAATAGAGAACATACAGTTTTACAAGGAAAGACAACTCAAATTTGCGTGGTCTTATGCAGATATGCCAAGATTTGATCCAAATCTAGTCATGCGTCACTTGTCTTTGCCATCGGAGGAAAAACCTGTAAAACAAAAGTTGAGAAAAATGCACCCGCATATTGCTCTATTGGTAAAAGCCGAATTACAAAAGTTGCTAGACGTGGGATTTATAAGACTTGTTGAATATGTTGATTGGATTTCAAATTTAGTACCAGTTTCAAAACCTGATGGGGGCATCTGAATGTGCACGAATTTTAGAGATTTAAACAAAGCTTGTCCTAAGGATGAATTCCCCCTTCCAAACATTGACATGATAGTGGATTTAACAACAGGACATGAAATGTTATCCCTCGTGGATGGTTTCTTAGGCTATAATCAGATTAAAATAGCTCCTGAAGATTAAATTAAGATAGCATTCACTTGTCCTTGGGGAACCTTCTATTGGAATTTCATGCCCTTTGGGTTGAAGAATGCCGGAGCTACCTACCAACATGCAATGACCACTATCTTCCATGACATGATGCATACATATCTAGAGGACTATGTAGATGATTTGTTGGGAAAATCGTACACGAGAGCTAGACATCTAGAGATCATGGATAAAATTTTCACAAGATTAGAAAAATACAAAGTTCGATTGAATACCAAAAAATGTGCCTTTGGGGTAACCTATGGGAAACTCCTTGGATACATTGTCACATCTAAGGGAATTGAAGTTGATCCTAAAAAAATAAAGGCTATACTTGAAATGCCTCCACCTAAGAATATCAGACAGGTGAGATCATTACAAGGAAAACTTCAGTCTATTCGCCGCTTTATATCACAACTCGCAGATAAATGTCAACCCTTTCAACATCTATTACACAAGAATGTTCCATTAAGATGGGATGACAAGTGTGAACAAGCTTTTCAGAAAATCAAAGAGTATTTGATGACACCGCTAGTATTGGTACCTCCCACAGATGACAAGCCTTTAATTCTTTATATATCCACAACCACCACAGCACTGGGGGCACTTTTGGCACAACATGATTCTAAAGGAAATGAATGTTCTATCTATTACATTAGTTGCACTCTAGTGGGATATGAGCTCAATTATAGTTCTATTGAAAGAGCATGCCTTGTCGTAGTTTTTACATCACAAAATTTGTAACATTACATGCTTACACACCGGACAAAGCTCATTGAAAAAATTGATCCTCTTAAGTACCTCTTGAGCAAAGTAGCACTCACGAGTCGATTAGCTAAATGGGTGATGATTCTCAGTGAGTTTGATATTGAGTACATAGAAAGAAAAGCAATCAAAGGACAAGCTAGAGTAGATCAACTCGCTGATGCTCTGGTGAAAGATAATCATCCTCTTATTACCGAATTCCCTGATGAATCAATCTTCAACATGGAATTTACACATCTGTGGACTTTATATTTTGATGGCTACTTCACACAAGGTGGTTCCGGTGCTGGAAATCTCTTTGTCACTCCGCAAGGGGATAGTATACCTAAAGCTTACAAGATATGATTTCCATGTACCAACAATATTGTAGAATATTAGGGCTTACTTTCTGGGCTTTGTATGGCGATGCAATGGAAAATCCTAGAGTTGCGTGTTCTTGGTGACTCTCAGCTAGTGATCAGACAAGTTAATGATGACTACAAAAAAAAAGATGAAAAATTAATGCCTTAAAAAAGAATGGTGGATGACTTCAAGGCCTATTTCACATCAATTTCCTTTGAGTAAATTCCTTGAGATAGCAATTGAGTTGTTGATGCAATGGCAACAATTGGTTCACTTGTGGAAATGCCAAGCAATGCTGCCTACTCTGAGTTCTTGGTAGAGCCTCTAGTGGAACCTGCTTACAATATACCACAATCTGAAATGATCTGCCTTATTGTTGGTCCTAATTCTCAATTGTATGGTGATATTTATACCTATCTCCAAGATCACACCTTGCCATCGGATCTATCCAATAAATCCCGTAAAACCTTTATCCGTCAAGCTTCCCGCTGATGAGCCTAAAATGTGCTCATAATTTGAATATCATAATGTATTTTTAAATGCCCTTACTCTTTTTAATGGTTGTTTTAAACTCTATGGTTATGAACATTTATCTTAAAGTGGGTAGTATCCTATGACAATGCATTCCTATATTCATGCAGCCTAATAACTCTGTATGTCTATATTCATCACCATGTTTGACCTTCCTAAATTGACTGATATGATGCGTGTAGTTTTTGGATAAATGAGATGAATTGAATATATGTGATTAATGATGAGTATCGTGTTATTATATGTATTCCTTCTTTCACCTCTGTTGCCATGTGTTCCACAGGTTGTTGGAGTTTGTATGAACGAGTCAATGCACAACAAAACTCGGCCTTGTAGAAAGAGCCCATTTCCAGCATGACGTCAAGGAAGTTGTTCCTGCGAAGACTCTTTGCCTGGGTCATTGGAAGGAGATCTAAATGGTCATCAATCTAGGAAGAGTGGAATACTAGATTATCTCTGAATCACTTGGATAGATATACTTTCATTTAAGGAAATATGTTCCTCAGAATTAGGAAGCATGTATATCCGCATCTTTCTTTGTTAAGTTAGTTAGTTAGTTGTTCTTCTATAAATAAATGTTCCTCCTGCATGAGTGAACAAGTTAGAATATATTAGACTAGACTAGAGAGAAGAAACAATTTTTTTTTTGTTAAAGAGCAGTGTTATAATGAGAAACAGAGTTTTGTGTTAGTTTTCTTACAAGCAGAACAACCATGTATATGATTCCGAGTTATGAATAAAAGCTGATGAAGTTTTGAGGTTAACTCTTGCATAATTTGGTTGATGCTTGCTAAGGGGGGCCACTTAGTAAGTATTTATAGTTACATGTTTACTTATTTTGTTTATCAGTTAGAATTGTATTACCATGAAGTTTCAATAAAAAATCATTCTTATATTGTTCCTGCAGCATAAGGAATCCATCCCTATGTTTGTTCCTGCAACATAAGGCCAGTTCATGGTTTGTTTCTAAGTATTAGTTGTCATGATTTCTACTTTAACTAAATTATGTTTAATTTTATAAAACTTTACCTTACATTCCCGGATCAGAAGTAGAATTCCTTTCACGCATTTATTTCTAATAGGTTGTGGCTAAAATAAGTTCTTAGTGCACATACAATGCTGCTCTATTTCAAGTATACGTTCCCTGGTTTGACAAAGTAAATGAACGACCATGAGAAGATGTTAGTCACCTACTAGAATGTCCAATTCCCAAGTTAGGATTTGTCATGAATTTTATATCCTTTTGTGGGCGACAACCATTTTTGGCGCCGTTGTCAGGGATGGTGTCAAGCTAAGAACTTGTCATAGTCATTGTTAGCAGTAGTTTAGTGTGCCTATTCAAGAATTTTCAAATCCTTCAATTTTCAATTAAGTCTGTTACTTGCATAGAAGAAGAGACGCTCTAGGAAGATTCCTCTCAAACCCTTCATTCACTGATAACGATTTTGAACCAGCGTATAATCTATTTGAGGAAGGAGGAAACCAAGATATCAATCCATTTGTGGAAGACCCGCTTGCTGAATTTCCCTTTGACCTAGCTGAAGAAGAACCTCAAGAAAATCCATTTGCTTTAATACTTCATCAGGTAGATATGGCACAAAATCCACCTAATCAACCTCCTCCTTTTGAATTCCCAATCATTGCCCAGCAAGATAATGATAACCTAAAAAATATTCCTTCTTCACTACTTCCAAAGTTCTACGGACTAGTTATAGAGGACCCCGACACTTTCTTGTTTCAATTTGACATCCTCTGTCATAGCTATGATTACACTTCAAGTGCTCACAAGCTGATGTTATTTCCTACTACTTTGAAGGAGGGAGCTCTTAGATGGTTTATGATTTTGTGAAGAGATGTTGTTGATAGTTGGATAGTCATGCAAACAAAATTTCTTGAGAAATACAAGGAATATTGTAAAAGTGGTAGTAAGGGTGATGACATATTCCGAATTTAGCAAAAGGAGGATGAAAGCTTGGAGCACTATATCTCAAGGTTCTTGTTTTCCTTGAAAAAGAACTCAGACCATACTCCCAATGAAGAATCTCAAAAATTAATTTTTCTGAGGGGAATCAATGATGCTTGTATGGATGCTATGGATCTGATGGGAGGAGGAGATATAACCCAAGTGCCTTGGGATGATATTAAGAACATATGTCACAAATACTCTTTAGAAAATGTGAAGAAGGGTAGGGGTCATTAAGTTACAGTGGGAAAGTCTTCTACTAGTGGAGTTTCACGGATGGAGATCACAAATTCACTATCTGACTTCAAGCAGGATATCATAAATAGCATGCTACACAGTTGGATACTATGCAAGCTTGGAAGAAACATGATGAAGATGAGGCAGTCTTGGCTATGTTTTGTCCACAATGCCGACAAAAGAAATGTGACTGCAAATGCAAGATGGTGGCTAATCTGGAGGCCAAGCAATTACCTGCTGATTTCAAGATAGTAGAGAGTGATGATGACCAAGTATTCTTTGTTGCACAAAGGTGCCCATGGGCTCAATGACAAGGTATGCCTCAAGACCCTTTGACTTTTGGTAATCCTTACTCTAGTTATAATAACCAATGGCAACCTACATATGGCCCATCACCACCTTGGAATACCTCTCAATCAAAATCGCCTAACTATCAGAATCCTCAATGGCAATCTCCTCAAGGAGGTTGGAAGCAACCACAAGGACAATGGACTCCACCCCAAGGTAACTGGCAGTAGAATCCTCAATGGAGAGGTTCTCAACAATGGCAAAGCCAATCCCCTATATACATGCAGCCTCAACACCCACAACCTCTGGCCCTCATGCCTCCTCCTATAGCACCTACAACAAATACTGGCCCCCCAAAACAAATGCCTATGCCTGCTCAACCATTACCAAATCCTAATAATAAGCAGCAGCAACAACAACAACCTATGTATTTTGCAGAAGCCAATCAGTATCAAGCTTATGCCCTGAATATTAATGATATTCGTCTTAGATCTGGAACCACTCTCCCTTCTCCATGGCCACCAGTAATTACTGAGATTTCAGACTCTGCTGCTAAAAAACCTATTGTCCCTGTAGAACATATACCTATGCCAGATACTGTCTCTAAGGATCCTGTCCTGTAGCAACAAACCAAACCACCCTTTCCTCAAACATTGCAAGCTACTACACCCAAGTATATGGAAGAGCCTATCTTTGATATTTTGGACTAGTTAAAGAATGTACACATTCAAATTCCCCTCTTTCAAGCCATTAAAGATGTTCCAATTTATGGGAAAGCCATTAAAGAGGCATGTTTGAAGAAACCTGGAAGAAAGAAAAAGGACCCCAAAACTATCCATGTTCTAGGACAGTTGGCAGATATTATGTTAGGAAAGGTATTCATGCCAAAATATATTGATCTTAAGAGTCTTGTGGTACAAATAAATATTAATGGCCAACTAGTAAAGAATGTTTTAATTGACCTTGGTGTAGCTATCAATGTAATGACCAAGCATACTATGGAGTATTTAAATATCATAACCATTAGGTCTACACCTACCATCCTACAACTTGCTGATAGGTCCACAGTAACACCTGATGGCTTGGTGGAAGATATAATTGTCAACCTTGAGTCTTGGGAATACCTAGTAGATTTCACCATATTGTCCACAAAAGCAACCTTGGGTGGATATCCTATCATCTTAGGTAGACCATGGTTAGCCACAACTGATGCTTTTATTGGATATCGTTCAAGAGACATAACAATTTCTAATGGTCAGTCAACAAAGAAATTGGCATTATACCCGCCTGCCCAGTATAAGCCAGACATGTCTTAGCCAGTTTGGCCAGATTTAGGTGAAGAAACTGAAGAAGCCAATTCATTGGCTCAGCTAATGATGTTGCAAACTAACCCATTTTCTCAACTTCAAAATGAGGATAGCCAACTTTTATACATTTTGCAATCCAACTCTACTATGAATATCCCATCTGCTCTAGATAGCTCTCCTCAGTAGAGTTTCCTGCAACAACTAAATCCTGGGAGCCTGCCATTTAAAATTCCAATAGTTTATCAACATTTGCTTCCATATGAAATACAAACACCACCTTTATCAATGGCCTCCATGAATGATCTTACCAAGCAAATAGAACTCTCTCCAAGCTATTGTCTGAATATCAATAATAAGCTACCTCAATCTCAACAAGCTTCCCTAGTCACAATGCTGAAAGATCAACACAAATCTTTTACATGGGACTATGGGGATATGAAGGGAATAGATCCTCGACTTTGTACCCATAGGATCTATATTAAGGATGATTGTTCACCTGTTAGGCAACCTCAAAGAAGAATAAAATCAACGCTCGGGGAAATAGTTAAGAATGAGCTCCAAAAGTTGTTTGACCCTGGTTTTATCTACCCCATTTCAGACAATCAGTGGGTATTTCCATTGGTGATAGTTCCTAAAAAAAGGAGAGTTTGTGTAGACTATAGGGAGCTAAATACTACAACTAAAAAGGATCACTTTCCACTACCATTTTTTGACCAAGTGCTAGACTCATTGTCTAGTAAAAAGTATTTCTCATTTTTGGATGGATATAGTGGGTATAATCAAATTAGAATTTCCCTTGGTGATCAAGATAAAACAACTTTTACCTGTCCATGGGGGACTTTTTCCTACTATGTCCTACCTTTTGGCCTGTGTAATGCACCTCCAACATTCCAAAGGGCAATAATTAGTATTTTTGCTGATATTTCAAATGATTCTATGGAAATTTACATGGATGACTTCACCACTTATGGAGTTACTTATGAAGAAGCATTAACAAATTTGGAGAAAGTATTGAAAAGATGTAAGGAGCACAATTTGTCTTTAAATAGTGAGAATTTTTTATGGTGATGCAAGAGGGAATTGTTTTAGGCCATCATATCTGTCCAGCAGGAATTCAAGTTGATCCTACAAAAATAGAAGTCATTCTAACTTTGCAAACACCTATGAAACAAAATGATGTTAGAAGCTTCTTAGGACATGCTGGATATTATAGAAGATTCATTAAAGATTTCAGAAAAATAGCCAGTCCTTTGTATGCCTTACTGAATAAGGATTGTGAGTTTAACTGGACTGAGGCTTGTGACAAATCTTTCCTATAGCTTAAGAACTTACTTACTCAGGCACCTATTCTTCAAGAACCCAAGTGGAGCCTACCTTTTCATATACACACAGATACTTCTGATTATGCCATAGGGGTAGTTTTAGGACAAAAAGAGAATTCCATAGAACATGCCATATATTTTATTAGAAAAAATCTTCAAGGACCCAAATTAAATTATATTGTCACAGAGAAAGAATTGCTAGCAGTTGTGTATGCTCTGAACAAGTTTTGGCATTATGTCACTGGTTACCAAATATTTGTTCATCAACAATAAGGTACCTCATGAATAAGCCTTCCATATATGGTAGATTAGCAAGGTGGCTATTATTGTTGCAGGAATTTGATATCATAGTTATTGATAAGCCAAGAAAGGCTAATGTGGTGGCTGATTTCTTGTCAAGACTTCAAACAACTACACCTACCACCTCTAAAGTAATTAATGATATATTTCCTGATGAACATCTATTTTTTATTGCTGCTCAAACCCCATGGTATGAAGAAATTGCAAATTATTTAGTAACAAACAAAATTCTAGCTCACTTCTCACGAAAGGACAAAAGGTTGTTGATTGAGAAAAGTTTTAACTTTTCATGGATTGCAGACTGTCTATTTTATACAGGATCTGATCAAGTCATGCAAAGGTGTGTGAGAGAAGATGAGACCTATAAAATTTTGCATGCTTGTCATGATGAGCCATGTGGTGGTCACTTTGCATCTAAAAGAACATCAATGAAAGTGATTAACACAGGGTACTATTGGTCCACACTACACAAGGATGTTTTAGCCTGCACCAGATAATGTGACAGATGTCAAAGAATGGGGAGACCAACAAGGTATGATGAAATGCCATTGTATCCACAAGTGGCAGTTAGTCCTTTTGATAGGTGGGGAATGGATTTCGTTGGGCCTATTGATCCACCATCCAATGGGAAATCCTACATTTTAGTTTGCACTGATTATGTAACCAAGTGGGTGGAAGTAAAAGCGATGATGCATACACCTGACAATAAAGTTGTTGAGTTCTTGTATGAACAGATTTTTACTCGGTTTGGAGTCCCAAGAGAGCTTGTTACTGGTCAAGGAGCACAGTTTACATCAAACCTGATCACTGCATTAATGAATAACTACAAGATCAAGCACAAAATGTCAAGCCCCTATCACCCTCAAGCCAATGGTCATACATAAGTTACTAATAGAGAATTGGAGGAAATCCTTACAAAAATAGTATAGTTACACAAGAAAGATTGGAGCCGTCGTCTTCCAGAAGCAGTCTGGGCCTATAGAACAACATGGAAAACAGCTACAAGGTTTACCCCTTTTGAGTTACTTTATGGAAAAACTGCCATGTTACCAATAGAGTTTGAGCATAAAACCTTACAGACTCCTCTTCAACTTAATATTGATCTTTCAGAGGCCCAAAAGGAATGCATCCTATAGCTAAATGCCTTGGATGAGATGAGGAAGGCTGCCCTGCAACACACTAAAGCCATCCAACAGCAAAGGAAGAAATGGCATGACCACAACATCCGAACTAAGCATTTCTCCATTGGTGATTGAGCGCTACTGTATGACTCTGGGTTTAAGGATAATCAAGGTAAGCTTACAACAAGATGGCTTGGCCCGTATGAAATTGTGAATGTGTTTGATAATGGTTCTGTTCAGTTGGCTACAATCGATCCTGTCCGCTTCAAACTGCTGCTTAATGGACACCGTCTTCGGTTGTATCATAAACCTACATCCAAGGAATAATTCATGAAGCAGTTTGTTTCTGATGCAGCCACTGATCTTCATGCAGTGAAAGGCTTTGGTCTTCTTCTTGTAGCATCTCTTTGAAAACTATGTTGTACGTCCATAATAAAGGTTTTTTTTTACGAAAACCACTTTCTCCATCACCATCCATCACCATCATTCATTTCATCTTTCTTTTCTCTATCACCCATCCATGTCACCCATCCTACCATACCACCTCCATTTATGATTTCTTTTTCAAGCAGTCATTTCAAGCTGTGTTGTGATATCTCCCAACATCCATGGGCATTTAATACAAGGTACACGATATTCTCTTTATTTGTCACATCATTCATTTATTTTATTTATTCATTTATTACAAATTTCTATCAGTCATTACTACTCATAATTCGCCTATGCTTTCACACATGTGAGGACACATGTCAAATCTTAAGTAGGGGGCAGGGATAATTTGTTTCAAAAACACTTTTTCTTTTGCCAATGCCACGTTTGTTAAAAATGTTTTTTTTTTTTTAAATTGTACTTCCCAAGAATGAATGCGTGCTTTTTCCCTGATCAGCAAGATAACTACTTAATCATTGCATGCAATTGTCTTTTATATCATTTTTGGAAAGAAAGAAAGGTAAACAAGACGAAAATGAAAGAAACAGAGCAAAGAAAAAGAATTTTTCAAATTCTTAGAGGAGGTTAAGTTTTGGGGATTTTAGTAGAGTCAATTTTGAATATGGGTGGTCAGCTTGTAAGACATGAACAGCAGCTCATGAGGCTTTAACGCAAGATCCTCAGATAGTTTAGGCATTCAGTATGTGCAGATGGCTGAACTATTTTCTTAGGATAGATTCCTTCAACAAAGAAGCTGCAGGTGAATTTTTAAGAACTCTTCATGAGGGAGAGGCTATAGTATGGGGCTTAATAGTTGCTATAATAGAGGAATGGATTGTTGAGGTGACTGGGCTTCTGACAGTGGGTGAGGATTTTCCTTCAGGGAGGGATGTTATCTCTTCTAGGGCAGAATTCACATTGTCAATGGATGGACCCTTGGAGGTCTCAAAGCAAGGATGCAAACGGGTCTCACTGCCTTATCCATATACAAAATACGCCTCCTTCATAATCAGGAATTTGACTTGTGAAGGACGGTTTTCTTATTTGCATTCCTACCATTTTAAATTGTTAAGTCATATGAGGCACGGGTTGGCTGTCAATGTTCCAAATTTCTTGTTAAATCTTTTGGAGCATAGTGCTAATGAAACTCAAAAGGGTAAAGATAATTCCATTACCCATCATGCCCTTATCAAATTATTGATTAAGTGTTCTTTGAGGGATGTATCACCCCTTTCTTGGCAATAATTTGATGCCCAAGAGGGATTCAAACTCTAGAACCTTCTAGAACACTCCCTGCTCAACCCAAGAAAAAGAGAAAGAGAGTAGAGTCTACAAGTAGGGAAGTGGAGTAGGAAACATCTACTCCTACAACACCTAGTTCTGCAACCTCTACACCTAAGCCTTATAACCAAGTTAAAACTAGGTCTGCCACCAAAAAAGAAAAGGGGAAAACAAAAATTGGCAAACCATCTAGTGCTGAGCATACCCCAGAAGCAAACCCTCAAACTCAAAAATGAAAATGTGCTACTCAGCTTTTTCCTACAGCAACACCTGTTGTTACCATAGTTTCATCATCCTCTTCTTCGACTGAGTCTGAATCTCCTAAGCAAGATAAAAAGAGGAAAGCTGCAAAAGAGCTTCCTGCATCTGCTACATTACCTAGAAGAGCTTCAACAAGAAAATAGAGTAAAACAACCACAATTCCCATCCAACCAGAAGTTATAGTTATTTCAGAGGAGTCTAAGGAACATAGTCTTGATAATTCTCAGAATATATTAGAGGATGTTTCACACAGTTCCTCTGTTGTTCCCAAGGAATTGCAAACAGAAACAGAGGAAGTTGAGGAAATACAACAGGGGTGTAGTGATGAAAATAAGATGCCAAGTCTTAATGATTTGGCAGATGCAGTTGAGAGAATTTCTAGAGAAACAGAATCTCCTCCTGAGCAACAAGAAGAAGAACTCGAAAAAACTAAGATATTCAACGAAACACCACTACCCTCAGAACCTTGTCGTGCATTGGTTGTGTGCAAAAGAACATTACTGATTGAGTATTTGGAATATCTTAAAATTGCCTAGAGGCCTGTGACACTTCAAACTCTGTGTTTCCACCATCTGGCTAAACTGAAATGCAACAAATTCTATTGGAAGAGGAGAAGAAGAAATTAAAGAAAGAAATTGAAAACCAAAGACAGGAAATCCTAGAAATAAAAGAGAAAATGAATGACATGATGAGAGTAGTTGGGAAAATCATGGAATGTAGACCGCCTCCTAGGGTGTATGCAATGTGTCTTAAGGAACAATTTTTGTGGTTTCAATTAATAAGAATTTCCACAAATCTGGACCCTGTCATTCATTCTGCTAGAGAATTTTATAATGCCTACCAGACAACACCTAACTGGTTAAGAAATTCTTTGTGTGAATTTTATTTGCATGGTTTGTTAATACCTTTTGAAACAGAGTGGAATCCGCTCCTTTACATTGGTGACATTCATTTGAGGTCACTTATGTCTTGGTTGGAAAATGAGATTAATTATGGAAAATAATTAGAGGATTATGAGGAAGCTGAAAGGAAAGAACCAATTCCCTTGAGACCAAAAAGCTCAGATCCTCAAACATTTCTCAGAACTTGGTTGTCTGTTACATATGGGTTTTATGATCCTATAGGCAAAGTAAAAATATTTGATCTGAGAAAACAAGTATATGATGAATTTAAAGGTCAACCATACTTATTTTGGAAACATTCATCTTCTAGAATCAAGACAAGATGGGAGAGATTGACTGTGGGCTTAAGAAAATCAGAGCCTCATAGTCCTTTGAATTTCAGAGTAGCCATCAGGAGATCATAAAGGTATATACAGCTGGGTCTCCAAGCAAGATTTGAATTGTGGTTGCTGTTAACATTCCACCCTCCTATTTTTATGTGGCCACTCTATCCTTATCTAGCCATAGACATAAATGAAACTAATGAAGCTCATAGGTATGAAAGATGGGAAAATGTCAGAGGCTTCTAATACAAGTTTGGGACTTCAATGCAAGGCCATGCTACATCTACCGATTTCAGGGAAACAACCAGGAAGGTTAATGCTAGAGGACCAACATTAGGACAAGTAGGGGGCAAATGATGAGCCCAAAATCTGCTCATAATTTGAATATCATAATGTATTTTTAAATGCCCTTACTCTTTTTAATGGTTGTTTTAAACTCTATGGTTATGAACTTTTATCTTAAAGCGGGTAGTGTATACATGGAAAATGTACAAATTCATTTTGGCACACTTGATCCTGATTTACTAACAACATTTCCTCCTAGATCACGTTCTCAGAATTCTATCCCTTAACTTGATAAATCATTATTTATTAAATTGAGTCTTCTCTTTTCAATGATTAAATTAATCAATTTAATTTAATCAACCTTGCATCGCTGTTTAATTAAATAAATCTTTTTATTTGATTAAATTCTCTAAATTCCTCTTATTAAATTAAATGAATTAAACCTTATTTGATTTAATCTAACACCTTCCTCCTTTATTAAATAAATCAAATCATTTATTTAATGAATCATTTCCTCTCAATTTTTGACTTAAATCAATTCATAAATTTGAGCTTAAATTGTCACATCTCCTAATTCCTTATTAAATTAATCAAAACATTGATTAAGTTAATCCTTCTCACTAAAATCTTCTAGAGAATGCAACTTGCACAATAAATCAAATACTTTGATTTATTAATTCTTCTATTTTCCCTCACAAAGCATCAAAAAGGGAATATTCCTCTTTTGAATTCAAAAAGTCCAAGTGGACTTGGTCCTTCCAACAAGGCATTAAAAGCCTCTTACATGTCCTTGACCTTGAGCCAAGTGACAATAACTCCATTCCTTTTCCCTCTTCAACATGTCATTTCTCAAGTTTGAAATGCCACCTAATTGCATTTATTGGCACATTGGCCAAAACTTGCACATTCCTCATCCAATCACATGTGGACAAGTGGCACAATGCCATTTGATGATCTTTGATCCCACATTGCTCAAACTCACTCTTCTTCCAATCTTTGGAATCTATAAATTGGAGACTCTTCTCCTCAATCTTCATCCACAACTCATATGCAAAGTTACTCTCTTCAAGTGAGAACTGATTTTGCACCATTGCAATCAATCATCTACCATTTTTTACAATTTAGTAACAAGGTTATGCTCAAATCTCTTTGGAGATTTGACCATTTCTTCACCAATCCACATTACAATCATAGGAATTGGGAAAGGGCCAATTGCAACATATGATTGGCACCAATTCCCCCATAGGATCATAATGCTATTTGCTTAATTAGGATTTTAATGTTGTAATTTCATTGTGTTCTTCATTTCCTAAATTAAGTTTTAGATAGATGGATTTTATGGGGAATCCCTCTTTGTTACATGCATATTTGAACTAACACTAACAACGTTTGACTTCCTTTGTGCATATGCAGGTTTAGGGGTTCACAAGTAGTATCCTATGACAATGCATTCCTATATTCCTACAGCCTAGTAACTCCGTATGTCTATATTCATCGCCATGTTTGACCTTCCTAAATTGACTGATATGATGCGTGTAGTTTTTGGATAAATGAGATGAATTTAATGTATGTGATTAATGATGCATATCATGTTATTATATGTATGCCTTCTTTCGCCTTTTTTGCCATGTGTTCCACATGTTGTTGGAGTTTGTATGAACAAGTCAATGCATAAAAAAACTCAGCCTTGCAGAAAGAGCCCATTTCTAGCACGGCATCGAGGAAGTTGTTCCTAAGAAGACTCTTTTCCCAGGTCGTTGGAAGGAGATCTAAATGGTCATCAATCTAGGAAGAGTGGAATACTAGATTCTCTCTGAATCAGTTGGATAGATATACTTTCATTTATGGAAATTTGTTCCTCGGAATTAGGAAGCATCTATATCCGCATCTTTCTCTGTTAATTTAGTTAGTTAGTTATTCTTCTATAAAAAAATGTTCCTCCTGCACGAGTGAATAGGTTAGAAGAGATTAGACTAGACTAGAGAGAAGAAACAGAACAAAATTTGTTAAAGAGTAGTGTTATAAAGAGAAATAAAGTTTTGTGTTAGTTTTCTTACAAGCAGAACAACCATGTATATGATTCCGAGTTATGAATAAAAGCTGATGAAGTTTTGAGGTTAACTCTTGCATAATTTGGTTGATGCTTGCTAAGGGGGTCCAATTAGTAGGTATCTATAGTTAGATGTTTACTTTTGTTGTTTATCAGTTAGAATTGCATTACTAGGAAGTTTCAGTAAAAACTCAATCTTATATTTTTCCTGCAACATAAGGAATCCATCCCTGTGTCTGTTCCTACAACATAAGGCTAGTTCATGGTTTGTTTCTCAGTATTAGTTGTTGTGATTTCTTCTTTAACTAAATTATGTTTAAGTTGATAAAATTTACCTTACATTCCCACATCAGAAGTAGAATTCCTTTCATGCATTTATTTCTAATAGGTTGTGGCTAAAATCAGTTCTTAGTGCACATATAGTACCGCTCCATTTCAAGTATATGTTCCCTAGTTTGAAAAAGTAAATGAATCATCATGAGAAGATGTTAGTCACCTGCTAGAATGTCCAATTCCCAGGTTAAGATTTGTCATGAATTTTATATCCTTTTGTGGATGACAACCGCCTGCTACGTAATCTTAGCCAATACCCTTTACTGTCGAGGTCTCGATGGTACTTTACTTAGATTTCTTGAGCATGACGAGAGGAAAGCTGCTTTACGAGAATTACATGAAGGTATATGTGGGGCACATTCTAGCGGTCCTACCTTAGCTAAGAAACTCTTGCATATGGGTTATTATTGGCCTACAGTGGAAATAGATGCTTATCAGTGTGTTCAAAAATGCAAGCAGTGCCAAAAACATGCAAACTTGATACATGCTCCTGTACAGGAATTACAATCTCTTTCTACCCCATGGCCCTTTTATCAATGGGGACTCGATCTCGTGGGCAAGATCCATCCACCTTCATCCAATGGTCATATGTTCATTCTCATTGCCATAGACTATTTCACGAAATGGATTGAAGTCGTTCCTCTCACTCATATCACTAGAAAATAAATAGCCACTTTCATACTGAACTACATCATCTACCGTTATGGTGTTCCTTTATCCATCATCACAGATAATGGACATCCATTCAAAAATCAAGATGTCTATGAACTCTATGATAAATTCCATATACACCATCATTTCTCCACACCTTACTATCCTCAAGGTAATGGCCAAGCTGAAGCCTCTAACAAAACCATTCTTAAAATTCTTAAAAAGACCATCAATGAAGCTGGTCGAGATTGGCATATTCAACTGAATCCTTCCTTATGGGCTTATCGCACAAGTATCCGCACTCCTACAGGGGCTACCCCCTATTCCCTTGTCTATGGATCTGAAGCCATCTTGCCCATTGAGGTCGAGTTACCCTCTTTGCGCATCTCCTTGCGCAATCACATCAGTGATGAAGAATATTGAGTTTCTTGTTTGCAGGAATTGGAGCTATTAGATGAATGAAGCCAAACTGCTTTTAACCATCTTAGAGCATATCAACAACAAATGAGTCGAAGTTATAATCAAAAATTGAAACCACGCACATTTGAGGTTGGAGATCTTGTCCTTCATGAAAATCCTCGCAATCAACAAGAAAAAGAAAAGAAGGGTAAATTTGAGCCTAATTGGTTAGGTCCATACATTATCACTACTGTGTATGGATCTGGGGCATATCAGTTATCTACTCTAGAAGGTGAATTGCTTAATGATCCCATCAACAGTATGCACATTTGCAAGTTTTATACTTGAGTTCTTTAGAGGGTACACTCTTTTAAAGTCTTGAAAAAATACAAAAAAATGGAAAAAATCTTGAAAAAAAAAAGAACAAAAAAGAGAGGAAAAAATGAAAAAAGTAAAGAGAAATCAATTTTTTCAATGGTGAAAACCACTTCGGTGGCACCTTGAGCAAGTACCATGGTGAAAACCGAGAAATCGGCACCATGTGTAGAGGCTTTGCTCCTCTTTCCTTTGGAGCTCTACTTGATCTTTTCATCTCATTTCTCATTCACCCTCCACTTCACAATATCCTTTTCATACTCACCATGGCTTGTGAATCGTTCGAAAATCCCCTCACTTGCTCGCTTTTTCATGTGTACTAGGTTGGTCCTATCCTTCACTGTGGCATTTTTCCTCAATCTTAGCCATGGGTTAGGATATTGAGCATCTCGCGGTTAGAGAAACTACCCTCTTTGTATGTCTACTCACTTGAGATCCATCTCTTTGCGTTGTAAAAGGTCCTGAAAAAATCCAAAAAAAATCATAAAATGTCCATAAAAAAATCCATAAAAACCATAAAATGTCCTAAAAAAATCCATAAAAATCATAAAATGTCCTGAAAAAAAAATCCATAAAAATCAAATATTCCAAAACTCCAAAAAAATAAAATCAAATAACTTCAAAAATCCCTCAACAACAACACTTTCAGCTCACCACATAGCTTTGAACTTCAACAAAATCAAAACACACCATGACTGACAATCAAAAAAACATACCTACTAATCCATCCTGCAAATCCAACCAAACACACACAATTGTACCAAGACTCAGTTCTCCATTGAAGCATGATGCATGCTTTTTTGTTTATCTTTGATTGTTTTATGATTTAATCTTTGGGTACATGTCTTTTAGCTTCTCCAGGATGTCTGAGACTAGAGAGGCGATGATGGGGCATGTTCTCTTGTTTGTTTCTTGTGGATTGTTTCTTATTCATAGGATGAATCATCTTAAGACATGGTTTTATAAAACCATTGAGGACCTATGAGTCTAGTGTGGATGAGAGCATTCCTTGTCTGATAGTGTCTTCCATGCAATAAGTATTTAGGTCATCTAGGATCCTTATACCTAGATGCTTATACTTCATTACTAAATAAAAATGCAAACAATATTCAGGTCATCTAGATGTTCATATTATCTAGACGCTTATACTAATTTGTAACATAATAAGCTCGATGATGATAAAAGCACTTAAAATGCACAAAAGGCTTCATCACCTTCATTTTCTCCCATCTTGCATCTTCCATTTAATGCATTTCATTTTCTTCATCTTTCCTATTGCAAAGAAATCAATCAACTAGCATCTCCAAATCTCATGTCCCCTTAATCAATCAATCAATCATTCTATCAACTTTTCTTGCGCTTGCATCAATCTCAATCAGCTTCATCATCTCATCAAACTAGCTATACTGATCATTTCCATCAATTGTTCAGTCATGCCTATCAATTGTGCATTTCCATTAAATGTACATCACTACTTTATCACTTGCGCAATATCAAGTATCTAATCATTTTCTTCACATCTATCGAGAGATTAATCTTCTTACAATCTATCTGATCAATCTCTCGAGGGGGCATATCACTCTTATCATATTCCTTACTAGGATATATCTGGGGCATGTATCATTTGATCAATATGAGAGGAAAAATGTAGACACTCAAATTCATCCTCACATCACATTACTCGTCTATTGATTAAAATGATCAATTCATTCAATACTTTCTTCTATTCATGCATTTCATCAAATCATTAAATCATTGCATTATCATAAATGCATTCATCACATTATCATTTCACACTATCATTCATTATCATAATAAGTTCATTATCATAATCATTCACTAGCATTTCATAATAAAACTATATTATAATTTAAATCAAATCATTTGCATAAATCATTCACTTCATGTTGCATTTATATAAATCATTAAATCATTAAAATATTATCACCACATGATCATTCACAATGCATAATAAATAATAATCGTTCATAAAACATTTCATAACCATTCATAAATTAATAATTTCATTTCGAAAAATTATCATTCTTACATAAATCATTCTCATAAAAACATTAAAATAATTCCTGATAAAACATTAATAAACCATTTTCATCCACATTAAAAATATATGCATTTAATTATTTTATTCAATCCTTCACCATTCATTTAATCTATCTTCTTTATCATTTCCATTCATATGCATTTCATTTCACTACACCATGTGGGATTTTAAAAATTCATTATTGTAATATCCATTTATCTCACATTTCTCATTTTCAACCTCTTTGTCATCAGAGATTCCTATTTAAACATGATTCTCTTCTCATTTTGACCCCTACACGAATCTTGCACATACAAATACCTTCATGGCTTTGCTTAATCCTTTCACTAATAGCCTCTTGATGCATCTATGATTGCAAAATTCTGAGAGAAAAAATGCATAACAAGACTTTGGTGATAGGATGCCAATGGAGACTGGTTTTTGTTTGGAAGAATTTTGATTATCTTTGGTAGTTTAGAATAGTTTCATTTCTAGTTTTTGCTTTTAAATCTAAAACTGCTCCATTGTTGAGGTCCAGAAATCATGGTTCTCCTCCATAGAACCATTCATTTTTTAGAGCTTACACCCTCTACCGTCACAAAATCCTCAAGAGGAGGGTCAAATAGAAGACATCACCAGCAATGTCTTAGGGATAACACAAGATGAAATCCTTTAGATGGTGCAAAATCTTGAAAATCATTAAATTTTCAATGCTATGATGAGGTTATACCCCTCCTAATACATGCTTGAGTTGGCAAAAGAAGGGGCTAAACTCCCTTCCAACTATGACATAAGCACTATCATGGAAAGACCTCTTGGGATCATGTCCTCAACCTCATCCACACTTCCATTTCAAAGTTTCATTCAAAGCATTCTACGAATCCCATCATCCATTGCTCCAACTCCGCCAATCATTGACAAGGGAAGCTCATTGCTTCATGCACTTCAAGCACATCCCCTTGTGAGCAACCGAGATTTGGATGCAAATGCCACACTAGATAAATCCATCCCAGTGAATCCTTTACATCCATACATTTTTCTCACATTCCATGATCCCACCTATCCAACCTCTTTTCGTGTGACACCAGTTTATCCTTTGTACACACAAACCTCTCTCCCTATGACCTCACAAGGAAAAGGTGATTTGTTCAGAACAGGGGGAATCTGTCCCTCCTCATCATCATGTTTCCAAGGGAATACACCACCACTCCCACCATTACCATTGACATCCACATTACCCCTTGGGTTGGGTCTTCCCCCTTTACCCGCCATCAATCAACAAAATAAAAGTAACCCTCCCATCATAAATCAAAGCATCATACAAAATCCTCCCGTCTTACCACTTATATCACAACAACAAGTGGCAACCATCCAAGCAACCCCAACAATGACACATCTACCATCATTGAAGTATCTCAAAACATGGTCTCCTAAGGACCCAACATCTAAATCACACCATCCACCACTCAAACCCCAATTATCAATACAACTATTCGTCTCATCACAATGGTCAACACCATTCCCAATCCACCACCACCATCACCAAAACCCAACATAGAAAATTCATTCAAAATCAAGTTGCAAGTAGCACGACAAGCCACCTATCAAAAGGTACTCCAACAAATCTAAAATCAACAAGTTGCACAACTAGCTGCTCAAAAAACGCAAGCATAATTAGTAGCACAACAAGCAAAATAGGCACAATAGGCTGCCCAAGCCCAAGTTTTACTAGAACAACAACAAGCCACCCAAGCCACCCAAGCTGCTCAAGCCACACAAGCTGCACAAGCTACTCAGGCTTCACAAGTATCCCAACAAGTGCATGCTCAAGTCCAAGCCCAATATCAAGCTCAATACCAGGCACAGTTGCAAGTATTCCAACAAAAAGCATATCAACAAGCCCTGCAAGAGTATCAAGCACAACAACAAGCAACTTAACAACAAGCCCAACAACAAGCTTTTTTGGCACCACAACAACATAACCAACAAAAGACGTTGTCCGCTCAACAACAAATGTAGGCATTAATCCCAAAACAAAGCTTGCAACAAACTCCCACCAATGCCCCACCCATCAATCAAAAACCCCAAGTCCCTCAAAACACATTCACTCCACCTCCTGATCTGCAAGACGATGTGATGACACAAATCAAGCTACCCTCATAGAAATTCCTTGATATTCAACTAGGAAAAAAAATGACACCTGACAACCTATGTTCCTATCCTTTTGATAGGAGCCTTGCAATGATACCATTCGCAAAGGGATTCAAAATCCCCAAATTTGACAAATATCACGAGTTGGGAAACCTTGAAGATCACATCAAGGAATTCTAGGTACATTGTATGGAAGTCATATAGATCGATACATATCTAATGTGGTTGCTGCCTTGAAGCTTAGCTAGTCCTGTCATGGAGTGGTTCTCTTGTCTTCCTACTGGCATTAGAACATTCCAAGAAATTGTAGATTCATTCCTCCAAAATTATGCATTCAACATCGGCATGGATGTTAGTCTAGAGGAATTATTGGCACTCAAATAGGGAAAGGGGGACTCATTCACCTCCTTCCTACAACAATGCCAATCCAAGGCCAATCAAAGCAAGTGGGCCACGCCACAGGAACAACAAATTTGCACTATCATTGCCAATCTAGATAAGACCTTGGCATTTTATCTAAAAATGCAGTGCATCACCACATATGACCAATTGATCCCCAAGGTGATCAACATCAAAAGGGACTTTATTGCACATGGGGACACACCTACATATCCTGAACATCAAGATATTCGTCCATCCACTAGTTGTAATGAGAAACCTCACACATGGATGAAAAATAGGAATTCCACCAATGATGGAGTGGTCGATGCCAAGGTCATCATTAGTGCTCCAAAGAAGAATGCCAAAACGTATCATCAACCACATAAAATCAATCACAATAAAATGCAACTATTTGTGGTAACCCAACAACCACCCCACAATCAAGTCAAAAACCTCAATAATCAAGAAGGACCACCTCCACGAAACAGGTATCCCCCAAGAGGAAATTTGCGGCCCTTGGGGAATCAATTGAATCCATCATGAAGAAGGTGGTCAATGAGAACCTCATCAAAATCCCCACATATGATAATTACCAAGAGCCCCAGGTTAAACCACACTAGTATAATGAAAATTTCCTTTGTGATTATCATAAGCTCAAGGGCATATGACTGCAACTGCATGAAATTGAAAAATTTCATCCAAGACCTCATTGATGACAAAATAATAAATGTTCAGCAACCAGCTAGGAATCAAGATCTAAAAATCTACACGAATCTGATGTTGGACCATAATCAAGGAAAAAACAAAGGTAAGCAAAAATATGGCAAAGTGAACCATGTGTACGAAGGGGTTATAACATGCCTCGACGAATTGATCACTGTTGTTAGCATCAAGGGAGCCAATGCTGACTGTGGAGTCACCACATGCGATGGTAAGGTCACCATTGTTGGGTCATCACAGCCACCTAGGGCATCCACCTCAAATCAAAAATTTGTTCCTAATGGCTACAATGTCCTAGACCAATTAAAAATAACCCCTACTTAGATCTCCATCATGGAGTTACTAAATATTTCTACCACCCATAGAGAAATCCTTGAGGAATCATTGGATTCATCCACCATCTCCGCCAACCTTGATATGGAGAAATTCCAAGCTATAGTCGGTAACATCACCACTCCAAATCTCCTCACATTTTCTGATCAGGACTTCCCTACCCAACCATCTCACAACTGTGCATTACACTTTGAAGTCTTGGGTCACAAAAATAAGGTCAAAAGGGTCTTGGTGGATGGGGGTGTAGGCCTCAACATTTTTTTACTCAAGCTTATAAAAAATCAGGGATTCTCTAAAGATTCCATAAAAAATGGTAAGGGTATCATAATCAAGGCTTACAACTATTAAGAAAGACTGTCTTGGGGCACTATTCAATTCCCTATTCAAGTAGGGCTAGTTGTTATGGAAACTACTTGTCAAGTCCTCGACCTTGATCTACCTTACAAAATCCTCCTAGGGTGCCCATGGATCCATGGGATGCAAGCAATTGTATCTACATTCCATGAGTGCGTCAAGTTTTCATACTAAAATGAAGAGGTCACAATCCACAGTGATCTTGAGCCCTTCGCCTACTACAAGAACCTAGAAGCCAAGTACTATAAATTTCCCCAAGTCCCAAAGAATGACGAAGGCCCCTCAACCCCATATATAGACCCATCCAATATAGCCTCCACATCTAGGACAAAGACAACCTCCATTTCAAACATATCTGACATCAAGCTTATAATCCAAGATATAGAATACAGAATTAAGAAAGGATCCTTTGTCGTCAGGGAGTTACCTCAATCCCTCAGATCTCATGGACAACTGAAACACACCAATATAATAGCTCAAACATTCAGAGTGGACCCCTCCTGATTCAGGAGTTGGGGAGACCTAGGCTAAGAAGTGGTGGATGAAATAGACATATCTAGTCTCCTCCATCAAGATGAGAGACATGTACCAACCCTTCCCATGGATGATGCCAATAGAGGACTTCAATTAATGTTCGGCATGGGCTATAACAGGAATGGAAGCCTAGGAAAGAACAACAATGGCTGACTAGAGCCCATCATTGTTGAGAAATGAATGAAAAATATTGGCCTTGGGTGTACCCCTCTAAGTGTAACCATACGTGGCAGAAGTCCCCCAGTTAGAGTAATCAGGACTCCCCCTCAATTAATCATAGCCACCCTTTAGCTACCCATATCTACAGGTCTGTCTTTAGAAAACTTCACCTTTGACATCACCGATGTGTTTATTAGTGATGATGAAGACCCCATTACTAATGTACCTATATTGTTTGAAGAATCCTCTCTATGCATGATTAGGGCCTTGTCTTTTGAGTCGGACCACCAAACCCATGAAATAAACCTGGTCTACCCCCAACTCATCGATTATGACCAATGAGAACCACCGATTTGGTACATGTTCAAAAATGATGAGGCGCTCTCAGAAGTCATGGGATCGTGGGATACAATACCATATGGAGATCATAAGGCCGGATTCGACATCACACTAGACACTCAAGCCTATTACGGGGAGATGATTAAATCCTTCAGTCGCAAAAGTGAGAAATTGAGAATAATCTCAAGGTCTTTGAGTGAAAACCACACTGAGACACTCTCTGACCCTAAAATAGTAAAAATAAAGGATGCATCCAATGGTGAAAACCTCTCTAAGGTGTCGAACAATGAAGGATTCAATCTTCCCCTCACTGCACTTCATTAAGAAAAAATAGCGGTCCTAGCAGAACAATGCAATTCTGTCAACCTGGGAACAAAGGAGCTATCGCACATAACCTTATATGTTGAGTCACTTCTCATGGAAGAACACGAACTCCTAGTCGCATTCCTAAAGGAAAGAAAGGTAATTTTTTGATGGACTTATGCTGACATGCCTGGGCTTGATCTAGAGGTAGTAGTTCATCACTTGGCTATATATCCTGAAGCAAAACCTATGAGACAAAAATTGAGAAAGATGCATCCCCAAATAGCCTTTCTAGTCAAAATAGAATTGTAGAAGCTCTTGGATGCAAGGTTCATACACTCGATCGACTATCTAGAGTGGCTGTCAAACCTGGTACCTATTTCAAAAACCATTGGGGGCATCCACATCTGCACATATTTAAGAGACTTGAACAAAGTGTGTCTAAAGGATTACTTTTTGCTACCAAACATTGACATGATAGTGGATGTGACAGCCAAACATGAGATGCTATCACTAATGGATGGGTTCTTAGGATATAATTAGATCATGATAGCAAAGGAGGACCAACACAAGACAACATTCACATGTCTATAGGGAACCTACTGCTAGAATATGATGTCATTTGGGCGAAAAAATGTAGAAGAAACTTATCAGAGGGCCATGCAACTAATCTTTCATGACATGATTCATAAAATTGTGGAAGATTATGTGGATGAAATATGGGCTAAATCAAGAAAAAAATAGGACCACATATCAACTTTGAGCTCCATTTTTGACAGGTTGGAAAAATACAAGGTCCGACTCAATCCCAAGAAGTGCATCTTAGGGGTGCAATCAGGTAAGCTCCTCGGCTATATCGTTTCAATGAGAGGAATCAAATTAGATCCCACCAAATTCAAGGAAATCCTTGAAATGGAAGCACCCGGGACATTGAAACAACTAAGAGGCCTACAAAGGAGACTCTAGTCTATTTGCAAATTCATAACACAACTAGCAGACAAACAGATCCCTTATTCTCATCTACTCCAGAAGGGGGTAGAATACAAATGGGATGAAAAATGCAACCAAGCATTCAAAAAAATCAAGGAATACCTACTCACACTGCCAGTTCTAATTCTACCAATCCCAAGCAAACCATTGATCCTATACATATCAGTAATTGTGGCAACTCTCAGTGTTCTCTTAGCCTAGCATGATGAAAATGGAAGAGAGAGAGCTATATACTACATCAGTAGGACCATGGTAGGACATGAGCTAAACTACACACCTATTTAGAAATCTTGTTTAGAATTCATGTTTGCAGCTCAAAATTTTAGACATTACATGCTGGCACATCATATCAAGCTAATCACAAAAATAGATCCACTCAAGTACCTACTTTCCAAAGCAACTCTTATAGGTTGGACGCATAAGTGGGTTATGATCTTAACAAAGCATGACATTGAATATGTAGAGCACAAGGCCATAAAAGGACAAGCAATTACCGATCAATTCACAAAGGCACCTATATATGCAGAAAACCCACTTATCTCAAAGTTTCCTGATGAATCAATTTTCAGCCTCAGTGTAGCAGACCATTGGAAGATGTATTTTGACAGATCCTACACACAACATAGATCAAGAGCAGGAATTTTTTATCACTCCCCAAGGAGATTGCATACCCAAATCCTACAAGTTTTCATTCCCATGCACAAATAACATAGCAGAATATGAAGCCCTTGTTATAGGGCTAAGGATTGCGGTGTAGTGGTAGATTATGGCCCTTAAGGTATATGGAGACTCTCAGCTCATAATAAACCAAGTAAATGATGAATAACATAAAAAGGATGATAAACTGACTCCATACAAGAAATTGGTGGAGATCCTCAAGGATTCATTCATTGATATTAAATTTGAACAACTACCCATAGAAAACAACAGAGGGAGAGACATAATGGCTATAATTGGGTCAGTCTTGGAAATCCTGCACAACGTCCCAAAATAGGAATTCCTCATAGAGCAACTTCTCGTAGTAGTATTTGAGGTACCAGAGTATGAATTTGTGTATGAAATGTTGGTCCTAGTGATCCCTGGTATCATGACATCTACACCTACTTGAGAATAAGAGTCCTAACCGTTGACATAACCCCTGTAGACATGGAAAATATACATGCACCTGATTCTGATCCTGCTACCATCATTTTGTCTTGAATCATACGCTCAGCTTATCAACACCTTTCATCCCTTAATTAAATAAATCATTATTTATTTAATTAGGTCTTTCTCCTCTCACGATTAAATTAATCATCTTTCTCTGTTCATTTAAATAATTCATTTTATTTAAATTAAATCTCTAAAGTCCTCCTATTAAATTAAATAAATTAAAACCTTGTTTGATTTGATCTAACATATTCCTTCTTGATTAAATAAATCAAATCATTTATTTAATAAATCATTTCCTCTCAATTCTAATTTAAATTAATTCATCTATTTAAGTCTAAATTGTTAAATCACCTAATTCTTCATTAAATTAATCAAATCCATGATTAACTTAATCACTCTCATTAAAATCCTCTAGAGAATGCAAGTTGCACAATAAATCAAATACTTTGATTTATTTAATTATCTATTTTCTCTCACAAAGCATCAAAAGGGAATATTCTCTTAAATTTGAATTCAAAAATGCAAGTGGATGGGTACTTCCAACAAGGCTTAAAGACCTCTTACATGTCCTTGTGCATTGAGAAAAGTGACATTAACTCCACTCTTCTCTCCCCCCAACTTTCAAATTCAAAATTCAAACTTGCACATTGACCAAAATGTGCTCATTCCTCCTCCAATCACATGTGGACAAGTGGCACAATGCCATTGGATTATCTTTTATCCCACATTGCTTATTTTCACTCATTCTTCCAAGATTGGAATCTATAAATGAGAGACTCTTCCTCTCATTCAAACATCCACAATTTGAGTAAACTAACTATACTCAAATCCATCTCATCCACAATTCACATGCAAAGTTACTCTCTTCAATTGAGAACTAATTTTGCTCATTGCATCCAAACATACCTCACATTTTCATATTTGCACTAGGGTTATGCTCAAATATATTTGGAGATTTGACCATTTCTTCATCAATCTACATTGCAACCATAGGAATTGGGAAAGGGCCAATCGCAACACATCACTAGCACCAATTCCCCCATAAGATCATCATACTATTGGCTAGATTAGGATCTAATTTCTTTTATGTTTGAGTTTTATTCTTCATTTCCTAACACTACTTTAAATAGGTGGATTTCATGGGGAATCCTTCACTCTTTGCATGCATTTGGATCTAACACTAACAATGTTTGTCGTATTTGTGCATTTGCAGGTTTAGGGGTTCACAACCCTGAACCTCAAAAGATATTTTATCAAAAGGTCTTCATGTTTTTTCATCCTAGGAGATACCCTATATCGTAGGAGCATCAAAGGGACCCTATTGTGTTTCTTAAATATTGAGGAATCCCTAACTACTTTAACCAAGGTACACAACAACATTTGTGGTTCACACTTGAGTGGTATGAATTTGGCTAAGAAATTGCTAAGGATAGGATATTATTGGCCCATAATGGAAAGAGAAGCACATGAATTTGTGAAAATATGTTTGTAGTGCCAACAACATGAGGACCTCATCCATACAGAGTACTTTATGAAGTGAGTCAAAGTCATTCCCATGACCTACATAACTAGAAAGAAAATATCTAAGTTCATCCTAAACTACATTATTTTCTAATATAGTGTCCCTCAAGCCATTATCTGGAATAATGTGACACCTCTAAAAAATCAGTATTTTCATAACCTTTTCAAAAAATTCAACATCCAGTATCACTTTTACACTTCATATTATCCCAAAGAAAATAGTGAAAAAGAAGCCACCAATAAAACCATTTTGAAAATCATTAAGAAAATAATCAATGACACTAGTCATGACTAGCATATGTAGCTAAATCCTCCCTTATGGGCTTATCGCACTAGCATTCACACACCAAGGGGTTCCACCACCTTCTGCTTGGTCTACAAATCAAAAGCCATTCTCCCCATTGAGATCGAGCTCCTGTCCCTAAGGATATCACTGCAAAATCTCATTATAGATGAGGAATACTAGGTCTCACAGCTAAATGAGCTAGAGCTACTAGAAGAATGATGCATGGATGCCCTCAATCACTTACAAGTCTATTAGAATCTCCTTAAGCACATTTACAACAAGAAAATTAAGAGGTAGACCTTCCAAGTCAACAAGCTAGTACTAAAGGAGAATCAGAAGAACCTGCCAAACCTAGAGAGCAAAGGTAAATTTGAACCCAACTGGCTGGGACCTTTCATCAACAATGTAAGTTACAAATTAGGAGCCTACCAGTTGTCAATTCCCGAAGGAGAACCTCTGTAGGAGCTCATGAACAACTCCCATCTCAAAAAATTTACGCCTGATCTTTTAAGGGTAAAACCAAAAATACAAAAAACTCAAAAATATAAAAATCCAAAAAAAATAGAAAAAGGATTAAAAAAAGAAAAAAATCATCCTCTAGTGAAAACCACTTTAGTGGAATTTTGGAGAAGTACCTTCGTGAAAAATTGGAAAACAAGTGTTAAGAGTAATAAAGCACTATCCATCCATGATGATCTTCATGGCTTATTCCACACACTCACATATCCATTACATTCCATTTATCCTTCCACAATCCATTTGCATTCGTACCATAGCTTGATCTTGTATTCGTATCATGATCCACCCTAGTACTACTTGGCATATTCCCAAGGTTAGTCTATCTTGCCTTTATCGAAGTAGTCTATCACATCACACTAGAGGCATGGTCCTTCACCTACATCAGATCAGATTCATGTATATTCTTGTGATCTTCCTTAAAAAATCGAAAAACATCCAAATCATATCAAAATCCAAAACATGTAAAAAATAAAAAATAGTCATCTTACCGAACTACGTTGTCTCTGAGCTTGAACATAGGCAAGGTTGATATTTGATCATCCCCCAAGACATTTTACGTCAGTCCTTTAGGCATCTGTCGTAGTAAAATGGCAATCCATTTGTCCATCTCATCGGTAATCAAGTCTGTGGTAGTCAAACTACATGGTCTCTGCGTGTATAATGTAGGCAAAACTAATCTATTGATCAGCTCCTGAGACCCCTAAGATAGGTCTTTAAGTTAGGTTCTTGGTCAAAATCTCAAAAATCCAAAAACATTTAAAAATCTGAAAATCCCAAAAATAATATCAAAGCATTTCAAAACATGAAAAACATCCAAATATTTGAAAAAACAAAATGGTGCATCCATCTCATCTCACTCATAATAAATCAATCGTGATTTTCACCCTTTGGTAAGTCAGTCAGAAGCAAGTCTAGCAAGTTGAAAAGTGAAATCCTAATCATGAATGTCTCAAGTTTAGGTTAGTAAGTCAGAAATTTAATCAACTCAGAGTATCAATAGCTTATCATCCAGTCAAATCTCATCATCACCTGATCACAACATTTCTTAGTTGTTGGCCTTGCTATTGCACCAAAAGATCAACCTATTAATGCCCAATACAAGTGTTAGTTAAGATCCACAGAAGGTGGTTAAACCATGTCACAAACCCGAAGGGAGATGCTGGTGGTTTGTCCAACAACCCCCCCCCCTTAGTGTTACCCCAGGGGTTCAAACCCGTGATCAGCTCTGATACCAATTGTTGGCCTTCTCGTTGTACCAAAAGATCAACTTGTCAATGCCTGATACAAGTGTCAGGTAAGATCCACGGACGGTGGTTAAACCATGTCGTGAACCTCAAGGGAGATGTTGGTCGTTAGTCCAACAGTAGGATGCATCCATCCTACAATGGACATCAACATTGGGAATCACCATATTTTAGTCTTTGCTAGTGGTATGAAGAACATTAGTTTGTTGGTTTACTTTGTCTTTTCTTTTTATTTATCTTATTGTGCTTGTTCCAATGACCTCTCGATGATGTCTAAATATAAATATTTAGAGAGAAAGGAATGGGGCAACGATCATTATCTTCTCATCTGCTATGCTTGTTACATATTCTTGGAAAATAACTTTGTCATACATGCTTTGTTTAGTTTGTAGGAGGGTGTTTCCGGTGTCTTGTTGACCACATAGTAAACACTGTCAAAATAAATTCACTATTTCGTGGATACCATAAACCAAAATCAAGAGTACCCTAGGTATACTTGAATATCCTTCTCACAGCCATGAGATGAGACTGCTTTGGTGCAGATTGAAATCTAGACACCATACATACACCATGCATTAAGTCCGGTCTGGAAGCAGTTAAGTATAGTAAACTACCAATCATTTATCGATACTCTGTTTGATCAACATCAGGAGAATCATTAGTTTTAGACAACTTACAACCAGTTACCATAGGTATGCTTACAAGATGACAATCATCCATTTGAAACTTTATTAACATCTCTTTGGCATATTTTGTTTGTGATAAAAATATTGCTTGTTGAAGCTGTAAAACTTGGAGACCAAGAAAAAATGTTAGTTCACCTAACATTGACATTTTGAATTCAGCTTCCATAATCTTTGAAAACATTTTAGACAAAGCATAATTATTGCAGCCAAAGATTATATCATCTACACAGACCTCAACAACTAAAATATCATCACTTTCAACTCTAACGTAGAGATTACTATCAACACCACCTCTTTTGAATCCATTTGTTGTTAAATGTGCATTCAACCTTGAATACCAAGCTCTAGGAGCTTGTTTAAGACAATACAGGGCCTTTTTCAATATGTATACATGATCAGATTTATCTTTTGCAACAAATCCTTTTGGTTGTTCCATATTAACTTCTTCATCAAGATAACCATTCAAGAATGCAGTTTCACATTCATTTGGTAAACCTTAAAATTCTTGAAACATGAGTATGCTAACAATATTCTAATTGATTCAATATGAGTGACAGGTGCATAAGTTTCACCAAAGTCTATACCTTCCTATTGTGCATACCCTTTGCACACAAAATGTTCTTTGTTCCTTATTACTTTTCGACACTCATCCAGCTTGTTACGAAACACCCATTTTCCACCAATAACATTCTTATCACTAGGTCTTGGGATGAGCTCCCAAGTCTTATTCTTCTCAATTTTGACTGATCTCTTCTTGCATAGATTTCAACCAAAAATTATCATTTCAAGCATCAGATATAACTTTAGGCTCAAAATCAGTTATCAAACAAAAATGTTCAGCAATCTATGCTTGCTCATCACCTTTTTCTCTTCTTCTTGTTAAAATCATAGCATTACCATCCCCAATGATTAGATCTTGAGGATAATTCTTAAAAATAATCCTGTAGGGTGGCTTTGGAGGTGTTACTACCTTAGAACTTGAAGCATCCTCCTGTGGAACATTATCTGTTTCATCAGATTTAGGAGTAATGTCAAGACCTAACATAGGTTCCTCATCACCATCCTGCACAAGCTCATCATCAAGAAGCATTTTTTCATCAAATTTGACATTAATAGATTCAACAATTCTATCTAGCCTTTTATTGTAGTGCCTGTAAGCTTTACTATGAGTAGAGTATCCTAGAAATATGCCTTCATCTGATCTAGATTGAAAGTTGCTTAAGTTTTCATCATCACATTTGATAAAACATTTACAACAATTATGAAGTATTTAACTGAAGCTGATTTACCATGCCAAAGTTCATAAGGAGTGAAATTAGATTTCACTCTAATTTTTACCTTGTTTAAAGTATAAACAGTTGTATGAACAACTTCTTTCCAGTATTTGTTTGGCAGTTTTTCTTCATGTAACATTATCCTTGCCATCTCTTTTACTGTTCTTTTTTTCCTCTCAACAACTCCATTTTGTTGAGGTGTTCTCGTAGTAGCATATTGTCATTTTATTCCATGTTTCTCACAATAATCTATAAATTCTTGAGAAGTAAACTCACCTCCCTTGTCTGTTCGTAAGCATTTAAGCTTTGTGTCAGCTTCTTTCTCAACCATCTTTTGAAAAAATTTAAATCTATCAAAAGCTTCTGACTTATTTTTGAGAAATGTTACCCAAACCATTCTTGTATAGTCATCTACAAACAACATGAAATACTACTCACCATTTATAGATCTTGTGCTAGTGGGAACACACAAATCAGTGTGGACAAGTTGCAAAGGTTTTGTTGAAGCATGTTCTTTGGATTTAAAACTAACCTTTGTTTGTTTACCTCTTAGACATTCCTTACAAACAACATTTTCAGGTTTGTGTAGAATAGGCAACCCTCTAACATTTTGGTTTTTGTTGATCCTAACCAGATTATCAAAGTTAACATGTCCTAACCATTTATGCCACAACCAATTTTCTTCAACTTGATCCATGAGACATATTCCTTCACTACATTCATGATTGGAAGAGTCAAGAATATTATAAACATTACCTTGTGTCTGTAATCCAGTTGCAACTGTTTTTCTTGATTTTCTCTTTATAGCACAACCTTGTGAGTGGAATATAAAATTATAACCATCATCACAAATCTAACTAACACTTAAAATATTGTGTTTAAGACTATCAATGTAATACACATCATAGATAGGAGTATCATCATTTAAAATAAAAGAACCTTTACCTTTAATATCAATTCTTGTATTATCACCAAATTTCACAAAACCTCTTGAATAATCTTCAAGCTTGATAAACAAGTTTCTATCACCTATCATGTGATTGGAACAACCACTATCCAAAACCTATAATGCCTTATTTTTTGAAAGAAGAGTGGTTTGGAAAAGCATTGATTGTTCTATGTTTTGAACAAATTTGGGTCTCCAAACTTTTCCAGAAATATGTTTACCTTGTTTTCACTACTTTGATGTGTGACCAATAGAATTGCAAGTGAAACACCTAATAGTATTAGGAAAGCCAAAGAACTATTTGTGACCAAATATAGTTGTTCTAGACATCATTATTTTGCAGTTGCTTACTTTGTGTCCAAACTTATTACAAAAGAAACAATAACCATGAAAGAAAGCATTAAACCTGAAATTGGTTCGTTGAAGCTCAAATGGATGCTTCTTCTTAGCTGCCTTAAAGTTCTGATGTAAAGGTTTTGAACATTCACCAATATTGAACCCAATCACAATCATATCTCTATGTTGTTTTTGTTTTCCAAGTATCTCATTCAAGTGAATGGTACTCTCATAACCTTCCACTTGTTTTCTTAGATTGAAAACCTATTGTTCAAGAGTTTGAATCTCTTTATCTTTATCAATAAGAACAGATTGAAGGGTATCCATGATTCTTTTAGAATCATCAAGTTCAATTTGTAAACTAGTGACCAAACTATCTAGAGTATGTTCTCTATCATAATTATGTTCTTGATAAATAATATGTTTCTTTAATCTTTTTATTTCTTGAAGAGAAAAAAGTAATTCAATTTCACAGTTTTCTACCTCAGACTATTTTTCGGATTCTTTGTTTGGTGTTTCCTCTAATTCTTTGTTTGAGATCTTTTGAGTTTCAACTTTATCCATAAATAAATTCAAATCTTCATCATCCAATGAGCCATCACACTCAAAATCTGAATCTTCTTTTGAAAAAAGACATTTTTTCTGTTGAAAGTTAAACTTATTTTTAGGATAGTAAGTCTTTTTCCTAAGCTGTCTTTCTAGTTTTTCATCTTCATAAGACTGATCAGCATAAGGACATTCTGCAGCAAAATTTCTAGGTTTGCCACAAGTAAAACATTTAAAAGGCATCTTACCCTTATACTTCTTTTTCGGTTTATTAACAAGAAGAGCTTCTTTGGAATCTGACAGATCAGAAACACTATCATTTGATAAATTTTTCTTTTCTACCTTAAAGGCAGTTTCTTTTCCAGTGGAATTATTTTTGTCGATTCTCATTTCATAAGCAGTCAAAGTACCTTGTAGGCTATCTAAGGTGAGTTGGTCAAAGTGTTTCTTTTCTTCAAGAGTAGCAATTTTAGCTTCAAATTTATTTGGTAAAGTTCTGATAACCTTAGCTACGACATCAAACTCTTTTACCTCTTCTCCTAACCCTTTCATAGCATTAAAAATTTCATCAACTCTTAAGAAATAAACAGCTACCTTTTCATCATCCTTCATTTTTATTTCTTCAAACTGATGTTTTAGAGTGAGGACTTTTGGTTGTTTAACTTTTTTGTTTCCTTGATAGATTATTTCCAGTTTAATCCAAATTTCCCTAGTAGAACTGCAATGCATAACCTTAATAAAAACATCTTTATTCAACACACACAGGAGAGCATGTTTTTCTCTAGCATTGGTTTCATATTTTTTATTTTCATTAGTAGATGTGGGTAGTGTAGTTGGTACAGTGTACCCATTTAACACTATGCTCCATACATCAAGATCGATAGAAGTCAAATATGTTTCCACTCTGATCTTCCAAAAAACATAATCTGTTCCATCAAACAATGGATCTCTTGTCATAGAAGTGCCTTCATGAGCTTAAGACATTTTAAACAAACTTCCAAGACCAGAAACAATCCTAGGTTGGGAAACCTGACAAAGGACCCTACACTTTGATACCACTTGTTGGAAGTGGAACAACACTGAGAAGGGGGGTGAATCAGGGTTGTAAAAAAATTCTTACAAGACAAACCATACCATCACCTTATGAAGTGTCCTATGATATATGATGTTGTCTGAAAAACATAATGACCTTGACCAGAAAAAACATGACAAACTTAAATGGAAAATATCATCAGATTAACATAACATTACTGTTCATACTAGATAGGTGAACAAACAAACAAAACAAATACTTTTTGTTTTCAGGAGTAAACAGATTTATAAATACACCATAAAGAATAGCTAAACTGGAAAACAATGGGTTGAGCAAGGATACATATCAGAGCATTGATTACCTAAAATATTTTCAGTATATAAAATAAAACAGAAGAATAGATTGAGCAAAAGACATTACAGAGATGCACAAAGATGACGAGCGGAAAACCCTCCAGAGGTAGAAAAACCACTCCAAATTGCCTTGCAGGCTTTATCTCAAAAATGGATTACAACAATATTTTGAGCACCAACTCAATCCTTGAGACAATGTGAAGCACCAACTTCAATAGGGGTATTAAAACATTTTCCAATATCTCTTACATGTAGTTTTCTTTTGCAAAGTAACGATCTTATAACTGCACTGTATGTGCAATCCTAAAATCTCCATTGCTCAAAAAAAATCATGCAATGATAACAGATACAGTGTATAACCTCAATTTTTTCTTCACAAAACTTAAATCAAGCTGTATCTCTATTTTAGAAACTAGAGTCAGCATATGTGTATTTTCATTTTTTTCTAAATCTTTCAACATAACACCATTCTCCTTTTCTATTTTTAACAGTGTCTTCTTCTTTTACAACTCGTTTCTTTTATATATGTCTTGATGTCATTTTTGGAGATAACAAAAACAATTATATCATTCAAAACACCTTTATGAATTAACCACGGTTTGTAACAGAAAAACAAATGAAACTCTCCAAGAATTTTGAATACCCAGGCAGAGTTAATAATTTCTTGTGTGCCTCTTAAAAACAAAGCCATTCCAAAAATAAGAATGATATAAAAAATGAGAACCCTAGAGTGTTAAACTCGGGTTAAACAAAAAAGCAGATCTTTTATCAGATAATGAATTGCTTTTAACCTCCATTTTAAACAAACATAACTGAAGCCATAGAATCTTTTCATTTAAAAAATGACTTTTATTAGCTAAAGTAGAAGAAGAAACTGAAATTAAACATCACTGTATTGCCTAGTTCATGGCAAAAGAAATGGAACCAACTAGCCACAAAAAAACCTTTGTGCCATAACTGTTTGTGGCTGAGTAGAACGTCACCCAAGCTAAAACAATAGATCAAAAAACTTGTTATGTGCATAAACAACCAACATTTCATGTCGGTAAACACCTACAAACTTCCAAGAGCAACAGCTGAGAATAGGGTTAGGTTGAGAAAACAAAACATCATTTCCCAGTTACCATAAGTAAAACAAAATGATATTTGAAATCTGTTGCAGTTCAGGTCAACCAAAAACATCATTAACAAATACTAATAATGCCTTTAAGTCCATGGTTTTCAAAGACTAATAAAGTCTTCAAATCCGACAACATAATGAGTTAATCGAATATGCCAAGGAATGATTTACTACTGCCAAATCACAAACCATGTCACGTCAACAAAAACAGGTGGCAATCATATAAAGTACTGGCTTCCACAAAGTTGACCACCAAAAAGAATATTTAGAAAAGAAAAAATGATGCTCATATATGCCAAGAAAATCAAACAAGCCTCTTAACTAAAACATCAAGAACATCAAGGACAAGTAAACGCAAAAAAAAGATGATGTTGGAGGTCTTTGAAGTGACAATGCTCAGCTTCAAGTGGTTTAAACAGTGGAAGAAGCATGGGTTTCAAGCACAAATTGTTCAGTTGGTTGACTTCCATGCTTCATTCTGGTAACATTGTTTCTCAACCAAGTAATCTTACTTCGAAGCACAAAGTTTTTATTTTTTAGTCTTCATGTTCATTTTGGTGTCGTATAGAAGCTCTTATTCTTTATATATGTGGGTTTATTTTTTTGTGTCTACAAAACCCCATTGCTAGGGCACGCCATGAAAGGGCTTTGTGTAAAATTGATGTGGGTTTATTGTTTAGAATTTACATACTCATTTTATCTCAATGTCGACCATGTTTAAAGGCATGGTACATATTTTTATAATGCTGAATGTAGTCATTAAAATGTAGAGTCTACATTGCCAAAGAGTCTCGACATCATGACTCGATAGGGGCAATTATGGAAACAGTTATTGCAATCGGTTTTAAATATTACATTTGGAAGTTTCAGTGAGGACAAGTGGCAGCATGAAATGGAATATAGAATGTTTATATAAATAGTTTGATGTTGGTTCTTTTATAGAGTTATCATGTTGAATGTGTAATCAGAATTCTGAAAAGAAGTTTTGCAAGCAATGTGCAAAATAGATTGTATGAACTAATATATTTTTTATTTTTTAAATATTCCAAGTAAATGAATCTTTAGGATATGAAATGTGTTAGTTTTGAGAAGTGAAGATGCTTTGTAGTGAAACAGAGAGATCCTTTGTAATTGATTGTTTCATCAATTTTATATGAAGTTTTATATGATCATGTCAGTGAGGCAATCTGATCATTTTGTAGCCAGTGAGGCTTGTGTTGCTAGTGAGGCATTAAAAAATTCTATCAGTGAGATATAATTTTCAGCAAGACATACAAAGAGCCAGTGAGGCATTGTAAAAGAGAATATTTCAGTTAAGCTAGTGAGTCATTTTTTGAGTGGTTTTATTCCTCGGGAGGGTTTCCACTCAATACATATCATTGTGTCATATTATTTTGTATGTTTTTTTTTATACTATTGTTGATTCTATCGATTCATATTATTCAATTAAGACAAATTTTGAAAAGCATTTACAAAGTGAAAATTTGTGTATGAACATTGATTCATTTCCCCTCCTAGTGTTCATTGTAATCCAACAAGTGGTATTAGATCCAAACCCTTGTAATTTAACTCTTAACATCTTAGGGGATTCCTGGTCGTGGAGTACTAGTCATGGCTAAGTGAAAAAGAAATAGAGGTCAAAAGAAAAACATTAGTGTCAAGCAAAAAGATAATCAAACAACCCCTGTCAAGTCTAGTAAAGCCTTGTCTTAAGAAAAGTTAATGTTAGTTGACTCTTCAGATATTATTAAGAACAATTTTGTAGAAGACAAGGTGCCTAATATATATTTTAATGAATTTGTGGTAAATACGAGTGAATGAGATATAGAAGAGTGTGGTAGTAACCCTGAACGAATAGTTGATTTTGAAGGAGAGCTTGTTTCTGCTCTAGATATGATTAGGAATCTTGAAAGAGAAAATAAGAAACTTAAAGTTCAAATTGAAGAAATGTGTAAAAATTATGAGGATGAACTTAGTTCTTTGAAAAAGAAAGTAGAGAAGAACTCTATGTTAAAAGATGGTTCAGATGACTTAATCTTAAATCTAAAAACATAGATTGAGGAAACTAAGAGGATAGTGGAAGTAACAAAATCTAATTTGGATTCCAAACCTACTGAGTGCCATAATCTTGAGGGAGAGTTTGTTTCTTTAAAGAAAGATCTTGAAGATCATAAGATTCACTTAGAAAAGTATAAGTCTGAGAAAAGTATTAAAGCAATGGCTGATATGTTATGTAAGAAAAAAAATTCCAGTGATCCTACTAGTCTAGGATATGAAATAGGACAAACCTCTTCAAGAGGAAAAGAGTCAAAAACTGAAATATTTTTTGTATCTGCAAATGAGAAAAGACGGAGTTTTAAGGTCAAAAATACTCCAAGGAAGAAAATAGACTTAAGCTATACTGTTGCAGCTTCAAAAAGTGATGACAATAAGAAATCATAAGAGAAAACTGTTGATGTTGGAAGAAGAAGAAAAAATAAAATCATGGCCTCCTCCTATCAGACAAAATCATTCAATGAGGTACAATTACTCTCAATTTCATGGTTATTGTTATTTGTGTCATAAATATGGCCATAGAGCAAGAGATTGTAGATTTCATAAAAGAAATATTTTTGGATGGACTAATGATAAAATTTCTTATAGCCTGTCAAATTAGGGCTATAACAATGTTTGTTATAAATGTAATAACATTGGTCATCTAGCAATAAATTGTTGGGTGCATGGAAAATATAATCAAATTAATTTTTTTTTAAATACGTTCGAGCTGAGTATTGATGTCCTTGATCCATTAAAAAAAAAAAATGAATTTCGATACATACAGAAAAAGTTATGTTGTATACAATTCGCCTATGTTTGAATTGCAATTGGTTTGACTTTGAAACTTGATTAAGGAAAAAATATTCAATAAAAAAATAAGAGACCAAATGAAAGTGCTAGATATCATAGTTACAAATCTAAATTCCAAAAAAAATAGAATTTTATCCTTCATACAAAAAAAGTTATGTTGTATACAGTGAGCGTCACTTTTTAAAAATGTTGTTTTCTAAAAAAAACCAATTTTCATGGGAGATTGAAAAAAAAGTGCAATCTGATTCCAAAAAAATTGAAAAAAATATTTTTAGAGTCTACAAACAAAATGTGATGAGACTCTAGTTTGTATCATCTTCAAATTCCTCACGGTTTAGCCAGTATAGGTGCCTGAATATGAATATTTAGTTAAAAATAATAATTTCAGTGTCCAGTTAGGCCAAAAATTGTAAACCATTATTGTGGGATCACCCTGATTTGTTAATGGGTACTCTATCAACTGCTTTTGAGATTATTTCATAATATTTGAGATATAAACTCTTTACAATATTCTAGCTCTCCATACATGCTTCAAGTGAAGGGTTTCTTGCATAAATGAATTGTCACTATAAATGAGTAGAATCACATAACAAATGATTGAAGCAAATAGTAAATGACAAGAACACTAATCTATACTAAAGAAATGATAGTCAATTCAAGTTAACAATGAATGATAATAAAAGGTCTATGATAGATTTTGGCAGTCTTACGAAACAAGCGGACAATTATTAACATATGGATAATCACTAAGTGTAGGATAAAAGTTAATGATAGTGATGGTACTAACTTTGACAGTTTGTGGTAATTGGTTTCAGTTGGGGGTGATCCCACAATAGTGGTTTACGATTTTTGGCCAAACTGGACACTGAAACTATTATTTTTAACTAAATCTGCACATTCGGGCACTTATAGCGGCTAAACCGTGAGAAATTTGAAGATGATGCAAAATAGAGTCTCATCACATTTTTCCTGTAGATTCTAAAAATATTTTTTTCAAATTTTTTGGAATCAGATTGCACATCTCTTTCCATCTCCCACGAATTTTTTTTTTTTTTTCAAAAAACAACATTTTAAAAAAGTGACGTTCACCGTATACAACATAAAAATTTTTTTATGAAGGATAAAATTCTAAACTTTTTGAATTTAGATTTGTAACTACGATATCTAGCACTTTCATTTGGTCTCATAGTTTTTTATTGAATAGTTTTTCCTTAATCAAGTGTCGAAGTAAAACCAATTGCAATTAAGACATAGGCGAACTGTATACAACATAACTTTTTCTATATGTATCGAAATTCAATTTTATTTTTTTTAATGGATAAAGAACATCAATACCCAGCACAGTCATATTTTTTAAAAATTTATTTTGATAATTTGCAATTTTTCCACATGTGCAAAACAAAGAGCTTGATTTTTTGTGAAAAACCTATGTTTAATAAAACTAAAAAAACACATACATAATAAAACCAAAACATATTAAAACTATATTCATTGGATAGCTCGTTCTGAGGACCACTTGATTCTAGTTGGGTTTGTGAAGATTCCTCCATTTTCATCCTCAGCCCAAGCTTCGAAGTGCCAAAATTTAGGTTTTTTTTGTGTCTCAGATGGGGGATGAGGGATAAGGGGTGTTCATACGAACCCATAGGGGTTCGAGTGAACCTCTAGGGGTTCGCTCGAACTAGGGTTCACTCGAATGCTGGTTCAAGCGAACCCCTTCAAAGAGGTTCGCTTGAACCCCTTTTCTATGCATTTTTTTTGTTTTTTTGGCGAGTCAGGATTCAAAGGGGTTCGGTCAAACCCTGGCTCAAGCAAACCCCTTATTGGTTTAGTCAAACCAATAGGTTCGTACGAACCCCTAAAATCACTTTTTTTGCCTTGGGGTCATTTTTTGGGAGTTTTCCTTCCTCACTTGAATTGTAAACCACTATTGTGGCTTCACCCTTGGTGATATGGACTCATGTTGCTTTTAGATACTTGACAAATGTGATCAATTCATGTACAGTTTCCTATTCATCTGTGTCACTGCATTTGAAAGTTATGTGATTCTAATACTTTTCTCAATACAATCACATGTTTGATTTGATAGCAGTGACAATTGTATGCATGGTGTCTCTCAAGTACACCTTTATGTATAGAATAATAGTTTGGGCAAAGTGTTTGCATTGTCTATTATCTTCTATAGTTCTTATAAGGATGGATGTTGGAGTGTGGACAAGTCTTCAATATTGATAATGGTTTATCATGCTTTACCATGTGTTGGCAGTGATTTGAAAGGTCAGTAACAGTGATAATACGTTATCATTCAAATCCTACATTAAGTAACAAAGGGTTGTATCTTTACATAGGTTTGATATTTTGGATTAAGGACAAAAAAATAGTGATATACTACCAATTAAAGTGAAGGACTGTATCCCCAAGATATGGTAACACTATTAGTGTCTTGACAGTGTGTGCGTAGATAATAAAATGCCAAAATTGTATAGCACTGTAATGATTTTCTTGAGACACACAAGTATTTGAGAAGAGTTCTTGTGTTGTCGATGTGTACCAACTAAGTTTGTTGCTTACTATTTTATATCTCAAATATTTCTTGGATAGTAGCTTGAGTGGATGATACCTCCATTCTTGATTATGACATGATCATATGGAAGTGGGTGCTTATAACTCATTTTTGTTTATTCTTGACTGAGTTTGTAATAGCTTGACAGTAATGTCAATGCTTTATAAAAATGGTTCTTGTGTGTTCCTTACTTTGATCATTTGGTTTTTAATAGATGGAAGAATTACATGACGTTGGTTGAAGCTTTATGATCTCTTCTAAATTCTTTAACCTTTTGGCATTGCTGACAAAGGTAAACATCTAATTTGGAGGGTTGTGAATGGATCTATGCTTGAAGGAATGTCTTTGCATGATAATGGGAGTTTATATTGGCTCTACCCATGCAAATAAAGTACATTTGTATTCAATGGTTGCGTTATCTCTATCCTATGTTAGTTGACAATGGTGCTTTGATATTGGGATAGTGATGTAACAGTTTCACATAAACCTGCACTTAATTTGGATCTTGATCTTGCATAAACAATGAACTCTTTGATCACATTTGCTTAAGATTGAGTTTTTGGAGTGCTTTGAGGTGGTCAATCTATTAGCATGGAGAGTGAAGTAATATTTTGTCTATACATAGTGAAATAATGCACAATGCACTCTCTTAAACTATGGTAGTGTGCATGACAGTGAATGACAATGAATGATGTATAGTGACAACTTGATGAACAGTGACAACATGGAGTAGTTACCTTTGCTTGAACACAATTTTTTTTTTTGTGACTAATCTTTTGAGTTTGTTTTGTTTCTGTGTGATTATACAGGGATTTGGTATTGGACAATGGACAATGAATTGATTCCTATGATAGTGCTCTATGTGAAGTGCTTAGCAATCTATGAAGTTCATGTAGATATGCAAGATAAGGGGAGTTATGTCTATTTTTTATTCTCTCTTACTATGTGTGTTCTTTGTTCCTATTGATATGGCTATTGGCTTCTCTTTTTGGACAGTGATAGTGGAATATACTTTGTGTTGTGCTCTTTATTTATTACTACTCATGTTGATTCACAGATAGTGGTTCAAATCCTTTGTCTTGGATGTCAAAAAGGGGGAGACGTTTTTGTTTTTGTCACCAAGGACAAAGGGGGAGTTTGTTGTTCATTGTTCCTCTAGTTTGGTTTCTCCTTGTTTCCAAAAGACACTAAGACACTACGGTATACATGTATACAATTTGATATTGATGGATCATTGACAGGTTGCTCTTGATCAAAATGGAATTGGTGAGTTACACTTTGGTTTGCATGGTATATGACACATGCCATATGTGATTAGCCAATTAAAGTTTCATTTTTTGATGATATAGACACTAGCATTTATGTTTTGGAATTATGTCAAATATGGAAAGGTTTCAAGGTGAAAGGTCTATATGAGCATCATAAGATGTTTGTTGATTCCACAAGATTTGTTTCTAACAGGTGTTGAGGTTATCTTGATAAGAAAATTATGGTGTGCACTACCTGTGTGGCAATGTTAAAAAGACACATTATTATGTTTGATTTTATGGCATATACATGGGTTTTATTTCTAACGACATATTACTTTTGAATACATTATTGCAATTTAAAATGTCTATACAAAAGGCATATTAATGAGGACAACTTGTGTGGTTGATAAGGAAAATGTTGATTTTAGTATTTTCACATATGACAAATGTTTGGAAGGCAGGAATTTCTGGGATATATTTTGTAAAAGCAATACATTTATTTGTGAAATCATTATTTGGAGTGCTTGATTAGGGCATGAACAACTTAGGATTACAGTAAAATGATGATGTTGGAGGTATTTGAAGTGACAATGCTCAACTTCAAGTGGTTTAAACAATGGAAGAAACATGGGTTTTAGACACAAATTGATTAGTTGGTTGACTTCCATGCTTCATTCTGGTAACATTGTTTCTCAACCAAGTATTCCTACTTTGAAGCACAAAGTTTTTATTTTTTAGTCTTCATGTTCATTCTAGTGTTGTATAGAGGCTCTTATTCTTTATATATGTGGTTTATTGTTTTGTGTCTACAAAACCCCATTGCTAGGGCATGCCATGAAAGGGTTTTGTGTAACATTGATGTGGGTTATTGTTTAGAATTTACATACTATTTTTCTCTCAATATCGCCCATGTATAGAGGTGTGGTATGTACGTTTATAATTCTGAATGTAGTCATTAAAATGTAGAGTCTACATTGCCAAAGAGAGTCATCATTATGACTCGACAGGGGCAGTTATGGAAACAGTTATTGTAACCAGTTTTAAAGATTACATTTGGAAGTTTCAGTGAGGATAGGTGGCAGCTTGAAATGGAATATAGAATGTTTATATAAATAGTTTTATGTTTGGTGCTTTTATAGAGTTATCATGCTAAATGTGTAATTAGAATTCTGAAAAGAATTTTTGCAAGCAATGTGCAAAACAGATTGTATGAAGAGATATATTTTTGTATTTTTTAAAGATTCCAAGTAAATGAATCTTTAGGATATGAAATGTGTTAGTTTTGGGAAGTGAAGATTCTTTGTAGTGAAACAGAGAGATCCTTTGTAATTTATTTTTTTAGAAATGTTATATAAAGTTGTATATGATCATGTTAGTGAAGCAATCTAATCATTTTGTAACCAGTGAGGCATTTGAAAATTCTATCAGTGAGATAGCATTGTCAACAAGACATACAAAGAGCTAGTGAGGCATTGCAAAACAGAATATTTTAGATAAGCTAGTGAGGCATTTTTCAAGTGGTTTTATTCCCCAAGAGAGTTTCCACTTAAGACATATCATTGTGCCATATTCTTGTGTATGTTTTGTTTATACTATTGTTTATTCTATTGCTTCATATTGTACAATTAAGACACATTTTAAAAAGCATTTACAAAGTGAGATTTTGTGTATGAACATTGATTCACCCCCCCCCCCCCCTCCTAGTGTTCATTTGACTCCAACAAAGAGTCTAGTACATAATATTTTTGGTGGATGACTCATAAGTCAGGCAATGATTTTTGTTTTTTAGGTTTTCAAAAGTTCTTCATTTTTTGTTAACAAGGTTGAGTGAATCTAGGAAGATATTAGAAGAAATTATTTATATTTAAAGATCATCTTTCTAGATTTTTACAAAGATAATAGAGATGGGTTTACGGTATCGTTGTGTTGTGTCCTTGAAGACTCCTCCAGGATTTACAATTTATTTCATAAATGGGATTTTTCAAGTCACTTAAACCTTTCACAAATATTTTCAATTGGGAACTCCAGGATGTAGTCTTAGAAGAGTTTTTTACTCATTTACAATTGCTCTAACCTAGCTTGTAGGTGAAGTGCACACATTTCCTCACTGTTCTGATAAATTTGATCCTTTCTTAGATTTGAGCCTAAAGATCATTCAAGCAGATTCTTTGTTGAAAGCATTATCCCATTACATTGTAGTGGAGCAGTTAGATGGGGGCATGAAATTATATCAATTTAAACGATGCAAAGTAAAAGTGAAGGCTCTAAAGCAACTAAAAATTGATAAAGCACCACATGTTCTTGCAATTCATCTTAAGCACTTCAGTGTAGGGGGATATGGAGGAAAAATAAACCAAAAAGTAGAGTTTGGTTGTACTTTGGATCTAAAACCTTTTGTTATCAATACACATGTAAGTAGGCCTTATGGAATCTATTAATATCATTTGTGTAATATCTATTAGTTTTGTACTATATTTGGTGTTTTCTTATGATTCTCTAGTTTCTCTATCTATTCATCTATCATAGGAAGGCAATTTTAAGTATGCTCTTTATGGTGTTCTCATTCATGATGGTTGGAGCACACATTCTGGTCATTATTTATACTTTATGTTGTGTCATATCTATATTTAAAGACCTATGGTGCCCTTTTTCATTCTAGTTTTTTATTTCAACCGTGCATTTTATATACACATATGGGTTGGTTTTAATTTTTCCTGCCATTATATATGATGATAAAACTGAATTCTCAAGTTGCTTTATGTGGAGCATGTTGAGAAGAAAGGAAAAGTAATTTTGTACTTGGTTTTTGAATACCTTGATATAGATCTGAAGAAATTCATTAATAGTGTCGATATGTGATTAATGCCAATCCTTCGCCCCAAAAATTGATTTAGGTATTTCTTTCACAAAACCTTTGTTTATATTTATATTCAAATATTAGCAACAGTTTACTAAGTGGGTAACTTGGTTTCTATTTATTGATGAACTACAGAGTTTCATGTGTCAACTCTCCAAAGCTATAGCTCACTACCACAACTATGGATTATTGCACAGGTGATGTTCAGTGTGCACAAAAGTATATATAAGTTATAAGTATAAATATTATAGGTTTGAATATTTGTTTATAAGTATACATATTATAGTATACATCTTACACCAACAACAGTAGTAGTATGCTGAGGCTTTTTAGTGCTAATGCTCAAGGACTCAAAGTCATACAAAATATTCATATTTTACCTAGGTGAAAGGACTGCTAAGGTAAATAAATATTTGTTACAACATTTGGATCATGATTAAGGTAAAACTGCTAGATTTAAGGAACATAAAAAGAAACTGCTAGGTTGAAGGAACATACAAAAAAGAAAATAGCAGCATAAATTTTAGTTTTGTAAAAAAAGGAAAACATTGGATTTTGTAGAGGTAAAAACATTTAAAAACTAGTCTGCAATATCTAAACATTAAAACAAATCGAAAGGAAGCAAAATGCACCTCTTGTAGAATGCACCTCTTTTAAAGCCTAATAAGCTTATTCCCTTACCCAGACACTGAAATGACTTTATGAATACTCAGTCTTTTTTGCAACACATTCAAAATTTGCAGACTGATAACATGTATTTATAAAGCCTTTTTTCTAACAAACAATGCCAATAAATGAAAAATTGACACAAATATTTTGATTAGATTTTCTTATAAAAAAAAATCATTTTAGGATCATACTGCCGACCATCAGATGCATTAATTTAGTGTTTAACCTCCATAGTCAAAGATAATAGTGACAAACAACACCAACTTTTCCAAATGGGCATGTTGTAACAAAAAGTGGGACCATAAAAAATTGAATTATTGGTTGATTTCTATGTCATATCAACAATATATTGAACCATAAACCAATAATAATATAGGCATATGGACTAGTATAGCCATATGTTTCCAAAAACAAGTTGTATTTTTTGCATTGTTTTTATTCCAAATGTAGGCTACGTAGGAATTATTTCACTGTTAAACAAAAAAAGGACTATTGACAAATAATATTTGAATTTGAAATGACCAGAAAACCATAGAATATAAATATTGCTTACATCATTCTAATATCACTGTATAAATCCATTGGCCAATAGGCTTGGAGAATTTTTTTTATAAAATATGACATAATTATGACATAAATAAAAAACTTTACAAAATATTGTCTACACAGTTTAATTCTTGATTTATATTGGTTGTTTTTTGCCATCATAATATAGCTTGTTGAAAGCATAAGTATACCTGCCACCAACAGGAACTAATAAGGAATATGAATGATCAAAACAATATGGGAATGAAAAAATAGGACCCTCTTATGAGTATTTAGACTTTTATAACATTTTATTTATGATACTAGAAATAAGGTATAATTTTGAATGTGTTATTTCATTATTTTTTGGACATTATGAAGAATATTTTATAGGCTAATAATTTATTTGTTATCGATGTATTTTATGATATTTTAAAGGGAATTAAGTTACATTAAGTGATATCATACTTGTCTTTTGAATATTGCATATATCATTCATAATGTAATCCATCGAAAAGTCTTGTGAGTTTCTAAGTACCCATTTAATATTTATTTGATTTGGAAAATTTAAATTCATTATTTTGAATTATTGTTGATTAGTATTTTGATTTATCAATAAGAATAGAATATAGAGTTTTTTATCATTGTGTTGTCACTAGGAGGAATATTTTTAGTTGTCACTTATCTCAAATTTTTTCTTATCTAATGTCAAAAAATATGTGAATGGTTGTACATGCTTCCAAAAAAATACTAATAGAAGAAATAAGCACATCCTTTCTAAACTATCTTTATGAAATATACTTACTTGAATGTGGAAACTATAATCAAGGTTAAAAATCATTAAAGTTAGGCAATAAAACATATAAATCAAACCCTAAAAAAAATGAAGCACAAATAAGCATAAAGACATAAAAACATGGAACAATATTACCAAAGATTCTACATACCACCATTGATTCACCTTCATTGCACTTCTCCAATTTTCTTGATATAAATAATTGCCCTCAGATTTTTGAGTATGCAAATAGGCCTATGACAATGACAAAGAAAAATATTGAAGATTCTTAATGACTATGGATGTGCTTGACTTGATAGTAGACTTGATAGCAAGATACCATAAGCTTTGTGTGCACTCTAGATAGCAAGATGGTGAAAATGACAATGACAAAGAAAAATATTGAAGATTCTTAATGACTATGGATGTGCTTGACTTGATAGTAGACTTGATAGCAAGATACCATAAGCTTTGTGTGGACTCTAGATAGCGAGATGGTGAAAATGACAATGACAAGGTCTTTTATAGGAAAGACAATTTTGAATGAAAGGCTAAGATTGAACGCCAATAATCAATGGCCAAGAATGAAAGATGTTGTATGGACTAGGGTTAGGGCTAATGATAAGGATTGATGGTCAAGAAGTAATTATAAAAAATTAATCAAAGGTCAAGGTTAATTTAGACATGGATAGATAAAGAATTGATGTGGAGGATAAGATTAGCACGGATAAAGAGGTGAGAGGAGATTAAATTATAATAAAATTATTTAATCTAGATGGCAAATGAATAATTAAATAATTTAAAATAATTATTTAACTATAGAAGAATGTGAGAAAGTGAATCTTTTAAATTAAATAATGATTTAATTCAAAATTCAAGAGAGTGGACCAAATTAAATAAGTAAAATTTGTTTAATTTAGGAGAGAAGAGGCTAATGAATAATTAAATAGCTAAAACAATTATTTAATTATAGTGGAAAGTGGTATAAAAATTAAATAATTCAGAATTTTCTTTAATTTTAGAAAGAAGGGGACTTAATTAGTGACGTAATTAAGTAAATAAAATTTATTTAATTAATCAAAGAGGAAATAAAAGATAGAAATGAATTAACTAAATAATTAAAATTATTTAATTAATAGAGAACTTGTGACTTTAGGAAATAATTAAATAATTAATGATTATTTAATTATGACGAAAGAGGAAATAATGAAGAATTTAGGAGTCACAAGCCTAGGATAATTTTAGTGTCTACATTTTTCCCCTCTTTTATACAATGCAGTTTTTTGCATTGTGTCAAAGAAATTTAATTCAGAAAATTGCCCTAGTGTAAAGAGAATGAGGAAGGATAATGAGGAGGTAGTTGACCCCTCGAGAGAACATGTAGGTTCAAAGAACATGAGTGTGCTCTCTAAATGGATGAGAAGACTAGAGGATGAAGGATAGAAGAATTGTTAGCATGAAGGATATGGAAGTTAGTACAGAACAAGAGCTTCAATATTTTTCCAAATACATAATAATTCTTGCATTTAATCATCATTGGGTGGTAAAATATAACAAATGGACAAAAAATACCATGGTATGACATAGACCAAGGTGTGCAAGGTCGTCCACTTGCAAAAAAAACAATCACAAATAAGGAATGTCCTTACTCATACTAAAGGAAAAGTCGCCCCAGTTTTTTTGCCAAGACAATCCACAAACAATAGTCAAAGAAAATAGTCATGAGACATCATCGCTCCTCTAAATCCTTCATGGGAAATCCTCGAGGAATCTAGTAACCTGAATCAAAGAAAAATAAAGAAAAAGATAAGTCAAAATAGACCACAAGGTCAACAACTATTCAGAGTGTTTGCCAAAATGTGATTGTTGGATGATTTAACTGACTAGGTGATTGATAGGTTGAATGTTTGACAAAGCCTAGTTCTAGGAGAGGAAACATGTTGTATAAGACATCAAATTTGGTTTTGATCATGTGACCACTTGTATAAGGAAAATGACAAAGTTTGTGTTGGACTCAAGGGAACACTGAGAGGGGGGGTGAATCAGTGTTCTGGAAATCTGAACTTTCCGAATCTGATACTTAAACCATTTCAACATTAAACCAAAGAAAGATGCAAACATACAAAGTAATCATCCACAACAACATAACACAATGATTTTTACGTGGAAACCCTATTAGGGGAAAAACCACGATGGAGGTTAATCCATAATTTGAGTACTCACATATAAGATTTACAAAAGGGAATACACTTGCATTCAGGCACACTGCCTAGAGCTCACTGCTCAAAAGAAGGCTCACTGCCTTACAAAATTTGAGATTAAACCATCAAAAGGGTTGAACTGAAATAGTAGCATCTACTTATGCTAGGTTACAGTTCTGGTTAATCTCATGCATCAAATTTTGGATCTTCTATCTAATTCTCCTCTTAGCTCTACTCTACTCTGCTATTCACATCAAAAATCCATGCACAGATGAATTCACACCACTATTATTTTTATTTTCACACCTTGCATGAATATAATTCACATCTCACACAATTCACTCTTCTAAAATGATTTTACCAATCTCATATATATACCCGCTATCAAGGATTTGACCATTCATATGTCGTCTTACACAAAACATAAAATACTTTCCAATTATTGGCTAAATCCACCACTAATTATTTATGTGTATCCTCCAAAGTTTGTTAAGACATAGAGAGGACCTAAAAAAAAATGATCAAGCATGAAAACACTTAAATATTTTCTTCTTAAACATCCGTAGTGGCTAATTTTGTCAAGTCAGCCTTCTAACACATATAACCAGAAAATTAGTGCACTAGATCTCCCAGATCGTACACCAGCGAATGCATAGCCACAAAATTCTAGAGTAAGGTATTATAAATACCCATCTAACTTCCCTGAGGTGTGCAACACAAACTGATAAAAAAATGATGCACATTGATCGACATCTTTACCTTTAATCAGATACTTTGTTCTTCATTTTTTTTTGTCGATAATAATCAAAACTAGACTGTGGACCGGATAAATGACTTTAGGTTGCCATCAATGACAAAACTAGAAGTCATATGCCAATATTTTGACCAATGACAATGTCTAGTTTCAAGAAGGACACATCCCGTATAAGACATAATTTGACTAATTGATAGTTTGACTATTTGACTATTTTGACAATTTATTTGGTTTGATTGAGTGACTTTGTTGGTTTTCTATCTTGTTGGTGTGTGACTTGTTTCATGTTTTGACAATTGTTTATGTCTAAGCTGACAATGTTTGATTTATTATGACTGACATGAAAAATCCTAAAGGATTAATCTAGGTGGTCTCAGGGGCTCCTTGACAGATGGCCTTGCCTACATAACAATCCATAGAGACCTCGTAGTTCAACATGCTATGACTTTGCTTTATTTATAAAGGATAGAGTCATGATTCTATTTGACCAAACCTAACAAGACTGAACTAATGCCTCAAGGGCACATTGATAGATGGCCTTTCCTACTAATGCTATAAGATTTCCACAATCCATAATGCTTACATTTTTTGTTGTTTATCTTTGATTATAGTGCTTAAAATTTTTGCATCAACATTTCAGGTCACACTCTATGATCCATCATCAAGATGTAAAGAGAGCATAAAAAGATGAAAAATCTTTAGTTGCTGACCCAAATTTTCTTAAAAGGAGGAAAGAAAGGAGGAAAAGGGCACAAAACACGAGGAGAGAGAGAGAAAGGTTGAACTTGGATAATGTGAAAAGATAATTTTAATGAGAAAAAATTGCAAGACAAAGAATGTATATAAATATATATATTTTTAAAATAAAAATACTATTATCTTATTTTTCTTCAAAAAAAATTATGTTTTTTATTATCTTTTTAGCTTTTCTTTTATTAATAAGTGCATATTTATGTTTATTTCTGCATTTTATATATATGAATTTTTATTCATTAAAAATTTATATACATATAGGTTTTGCATTTTTATATGCATAATATTTTTAGCATATTTTAATTCTTATTGTATTCTTTGTTATTTTGTATATATATTTATTGATAGTATTTTCTTATGAATAAGTTTGCATAGTTTTTATTGGTATATATATTCATTTTTATATATTCTCTTAGTTTGCATTTAGTGCTCATTAGTATTTTTTTAATTTATTAATTATTTTGCATTCTCAACATATAGTGTATATATGTATATATATACACACATTTTTATATATTCTCTTAGTATGCAATAAATGCTTATTAGTATTCTTTTAATTTATTAATTGGTTTGCATTCTTAACATATAGTATTTGTATTTTAAATATATATATCTATATTTGTCTTGCAATTTGTTCTCATTAAAATTATATTTCCACATTATCCTTTCAACCTTTCTCTCTCTCTCTCCTCTTGTTTTGTGTGCTTTCCCTCCTTTTTATCGCCCTTTCCAAAAAAATTGGGTCTACAACTAAACTCTATTCATCTCCTTCTGCTCTCTTTACATTCTAATGATGGATCACAAAGTGTGATCTGAAACGTTGATGCAAAAAATCTAAACACAATCAAAGCCAAAAACAACAAAAATTGTGGCCTTGCCTACGTTTAGTCATAAAGGCAACATAGTTCGATAATGACATAGGTTTGACACAATTGAATTTGACTCTTTTTTTAAGGATTTTTTGAAATTTATTTAGATGTTTTTGTTTTTTTGACATGTTTTAATTTTTTTGTCCTTTCGAGAGTTTATGATTTTTTTTGTCTTTTGGGAATATTTGATTTTTTTTGGATTTTTGATGTTTTATGATTTTTTTTCTTTTTTTGAGTGAAAGTGACCTCTGATAGTAAGTGTAGGATCCAATTACATAGGTCCAGTATTTTCCCCTAGTCGAGTATACGACCAATTTATTAGGGGTGAAATGGGATAGGTGTTACAGAAGGTGAAAAGACACATGATGCCAATCGTTCCAGGCTATGCAAAGGACAACCAATCATTATTGTGGGTGATATGGAAAAGGAAAATGATGGGGAAAATTCAGATTCGAATGATGGTAGATGAGGAACCAAAGTCAACTACACATGGCACGTGTTTTCTAGGTTTTCACCATGGTACTTATCCAAAGCACCACTGAACTGGTTTTCACTATTGGAAGAGTTATTTCTCTTTATTATTTTCTTGATTTTTATTTTTATTTTTGGTGTTACCATGACACCCGTTTGTTAGGTTTTCATCAAGCTAATGATTTTTTTGATTTTATTGTATTTTTTAATTAAGATGGGACTTTTGGAAGCTATGTGTAGAACCTCTTTAGATGTAGACTGTTGATTTGTTCTGACAAGGATTCCTGTACACATCTAAAAATGGTCATGGTCAATTGAACCTGTTAATTAATTAAATATGAATTATTTAATTAATGTTTCTTAAGTCATATACATGTAAATAAATTTAATTATTTATTTATATTGTTCATTTTCTAATTCTTCTAAATTAATTAAATAAATTTATTTATTTAATTAATGCTATCTTCCTCTTAATTAATTAAATAGATTTTACAATCTATTTAAGTTAATTATCAAAGTTTAAATTCTAAATTTAAATGATTATTCTTCCCTCCACATTTAATTAAATATTTTCAATATTTAATCATTTTCCAAATTCCCACTTCTCTCACAAAAATTAAATATTCTCAATATTTAATTAAAAGGCTTTTTCCTTTTCTCATAATTAAATATTTACAATATTTAAATAAAGCCTTTTCACATTTCTCTCACACATAATCAAATATTTATTTATTTAATTATGAGAGACACCTTTCAATTTGTCTCTTCATTTTCTGTCTCTCAGAATTCCATCTTTTTGAATTCTCGATCTCTCACCATTTATTTCAACATGTTTGAACTCGACCGTCGATCTTGGCCAATCGAATTCCTACCTTCAAAAATCTATAAATACAGCCCTTTCATGAGCTAAAAAAAGACCTCGAATCTCATACTTTCATGCGTAGTTATTATAGTCGCATATTAAGCATTTCATAGCATTTTAATTCAATAAGCTCAATCTTGTAGATGCATATGCATTCATAATAATCTCATTCTCTCAAGTTCCATTCTATAAGCTATGTTTGCACAACTAAGAGAAAACATATTGAAGCGAATCCTTGGAGATAGAGGACAATGGAACGAATTTGAAGAAGTTGCTGTCAAGAGTTTGCATTTACTTTATTGATTTAGTTTTCTTCAATCTAATGTTGCATTGGTGTATTACATTAGATTCAATTTAATTGACACATCTTCTCATACACATTTTTGGCGCCCACCGTGGGGCATCCCCTCGTATTAATCTTTTTCTTGTAGAAAATCTTATGTATTTATAGATGACGGACTGAAAAATTCACTTTGGCGCATGTGATCCTCGGTTTAGCGCATCCATAGACTGTTTCGGCGCATCCACAAACTATTTTGGCGCATCCATAGACTGTTTTCGCGCATCCAGAGACTATTTTAGCGCATTTGGCACCTGTTTTAGCGCATACGAGCCTTCTTTTAGTGTATCTGGGTTCTATTTTAGCACATATGGGCCTTCTTTTAGCGCATCTGGGTTCTGTTTTAGCACATATGAGCTCTGTTTTAGCACATAGACTTCAGTTTTGCACTGCTACAGTCAGTTTTTAAAATAGCAATATCTTGGTCATACGGAGGTCTTTTTTGACGATTTTTTTTTGAAATGGGGTAGAATTTCAGAAGCTATCTAATGGTGCAGGTTTTTATCAGCTTTGATAGAGTTAAAATTTTCAAATTATCACTTAACGTCAAACCACAAAGAAACTTGGTCTAAATTTTAGGGTTGTTATGCTTAATCATTTATCTAACCTTCATATCTTCTTGTTTCTTGATTTAATATAACATTTGGAGCTTGTATTGCAGATTTTAAAGGACCACGAAGCATGAAAATGAAAGAAAAAGAATTATCACATGATTGTAACAAGTGTTTTTAAACACTTTAGGAGCAATTATAATCTCATTCTTAAATTGTTGTCTGGATCCGACGCGACCGCGGCCAGAGGTTATTATTGATGTATGAGGAATAAAATCAACCAATCCTAGGGAAGACACTTAATTTTGAATTAACCAATCCTAGGATAGTCACCAAACATATTTTTATTTGGTTAAAATAAATCCCATGTTTTTAGTGAAGCAACATTTTCACTTAGAATAGAAAATATTTCAATTTGGGATTTAAAATTGAACCATTATTTGCATGTTGTGATTGTGGGTAATAGGTCTATGCCCTCCCCTTAACTGGGTGATCAGAATACCAGACTTACCTTTTATTTTATGCAATTTAATGCTTTATTACATCCTTTAGAAGGCCTACCGTAGTGGGAAAAAGTACTCACCCTACGAGAACGACCTAAGTGGGAACACCTAAAGCCAAGGTTTCAAACCCACTACAATCAAAAGCAAGTTGTGTATGAAAATCCAACTTGACGGCAGTAGATAGGATAACCATCCCCAAAGCCTTTGTTCTAAAGGTTGGGAGGTCTCTCGAGGGAGTATATCTATTGTCACGTCGAACGAAAAGACTTACTAAGAACCTAGTGTAAAGGCCAGCCGTGTCAGTAACCAAACATCATTTTAATCACAGTGCAAGGGGAGGGAAGAATTTGCCCCCAAGAGACTCACCATATAGTCGCCATGGATTGTTTGCTCAAGGGATTCAGTATCCACTTCCGTCACTTTGAGTACGCACCTAAAAAAGACAAAAACACGGGCGTCCTCTAGGGGGTGACATGACTATGTGAGTCAATGCGATTTTAAGTTGTGGGCTATGATTACTATGATGACCTATTTGATAAATTAAGAGTGAGTCTGATTGATATGCTTATCTTGTTCAAAACCTGTGGAAATCTCAAAGAACATACACTCTTTGTTTAGATTCTAGGATTAACAAAACAACTGTTTGCTTCTCTATGTTGTGTTTTTCACATTTAAATCGGATTAAGATGATCCAAAAACTTTAAAACATGGGTCATAGCGAAGAAAATCTTGTTCTTAGGCTTTATGGAAATAGCTTAAATCAAGAGATAATAGAAGAGATGCTCCTAGAAGCTTAACAAGATCCATAGTTTTTCTTAGATATGGAAAAGATCTTAGAGAAAAATAAAGATGGATACTTTCTTTTATTGGCAAAACAAGGTGCCAAATTGCCCTCTAACTACAATATGGAGAAAATTAAAGAGAATCCTAAAAAGAAGGAAATTCCCTTAAACGATCTTAGTACTCTTACCCAACAAGTAAGAGCACTCCAAAGGCAAGTCAAGGAAATGGAAGGGGGTACAACTAAGAAGTCCTTTGACGGAAATATGAACGTGACCTTTTCTCCTCCAAAAACATCAACCAAATATAATGTTTCTGAATTTTCGCAATGGTTAAAAGGGAAGCCCAAATCTAAACTATCAAATAACATTGACCAATCCTATCATGCCATGCATTTATCTTCATTCCCCATAATTCAAAATGAACCTCATGGTTCTTCCACCCAATTCAATGATCCCATTGAATTTCCTTCTTCTATCATATTCTCTACATCTAATGATTCATTTCAATCTACACATCTCGATCAAAACATTCTTTCCACTCCATCCCATGATACCAAAATTCTACAAACCCTTCCAATCTTTGATCAAGATCCCATATCTCAAGAATCATATGATTATCCCCTCCTTTCATTATTCACTCATGATAATCCTCTTCCATCTCAAGAAAAAAATATTCTTCTAAGTCCTCCCTCCACCCCATCTTATGAATCCATACCCTCTCATGAATCAATCACATCCCAAGAGCATGAAAATTCTTCCATCCTATCCAAAGCTTCCCTTCCATCTAATGATGAAGCTATTCCATATCCTTCATCTAATGATGCTTTTTCAAGTCAAGATCAAAGTATCCCATCATCCTCATGTCAAGGGCTCATCACACCTCTTCAAGAAATGCCAACATCATTGGATCATATGGTTGAAAACATTGAAAATTTCTCCACCATAACTGTTGGAGATAATGATCAAAATCAATCCATCAATGAGCACTGTGAAGATATGTCTACCCCATCTAGTGATCAAATCAACTTTCATCAAGAGCCATTTTTTAGTTATGATCAAGACCCCTCCTACAAAGATCTATTTCAAGGAGTGTTGACGATATTTGATATTATTGACATAATGCATGATCCATTAACCAATGATCGTATTGAAGATGTCTCTACAATGCCTAATGAGTTAGAGGACATATCTCAAGAACATATTTCAAAGCATGATCAACAGCTATCACCAAGGTCTAGCAATGGTCCCTCCCAAGGCATATTGACATCCTTCGACCTCACGGTTGTGAACAATGAAAGAATCCTCAAGTCACCATTTGATCCAAGTCCACTCAAAGATCAAGAGAATATTGAGCCACTTCCCATGTCTTATGACGATTTCCAAAAACCCTTTGAAAGAAATCCATCCTTTGAAATCGACCCATGTCAAGAACTTGATCCAAAACATGTCGAAAGTAATTCTAGAATTAGTCAAAATCAAGGATTCGTATCTCCAAGCTGCTACAATGATATAATGGACACTCTCCTATCCATACAAGATGACCATGTCTATATAGCACATACGCATCCATCTACCCATGAGATGCTTTCTTTGGATGGACACATAGATGATCTTCATTCAAAACAAGAGTCTCATACTCTTACTGAGGAACAAGAGTCCCGTACTCTTAACATTTGTACACATGATCAAGAAATAGAGAAATCCAAAGACATGTCAGAAATGGGTCATGAAAAATTCTACAAAAATTTTGAATCAGAAGCATCATGTGAAAGCATATCAAGAATGAATCATGAGGGATGCTTTTACAAGGACAATGAAGCATCAACACCTCTTGAAGGAGAATTACAATCTAATATTTCACAAGATCAAGCTAAGGATATGAATCAAGCATTTATCCCACAGATAAAGGATCCTATCACTTATAAAGTTGGATCACTCACCTTTGTAAGGGAAAATCATCTTATCAATAAAGGAGCTATCACCTTTGAAGATCCACCACTAAGCAGAGAAGGAGCAATACCTTGTTTCCAAGGGAAATCATATCCTTTTGCAAATAAAATGTTTCAACAGATGAATTATCAAGGCAAAGGATTAGGCCTACATGAACAGGGTATCCTAGAACCAATATAGATTATTGAAAATCCTAAGAATCAAGGCCTTGGTTACTCGACAATCAAGGGATATGAACATATCAGTAATACTTCCACAAAACTGGGGGCAACTTCGTCTCAAGCAAATGTCAACATAAGGAGCACGAAGAATCCTTATGATGAAACCAATGTCAATACTACAACCCACTACCACAAGAATCTTCATCCACCCATCACCCCATCCATGAATTGGAACCAATGTCAAAAGAAAGACTTGAATCAAAGCATGAAGAATGTTATCAAGGAAAAAGAAGCTAAAGAGCATATAGGACAAATCAAATACATCTGGATACCAAAGAATACAAAGAAAAATTATCCCTATCAAACTCCATTAGTCAAAGAAACTATGGGGAAAAATCAAAAAGGAAAAAGTATCCATCAAAGCTATCCACAAAGGAAAAAGCAGGCTTCTCAAGCAATGTACAAAGTGTATCAAGTAGTTGGTCCAAATTCCATGCACACTTCCATATCCACCCATTATTGCTCATCTTCCCAAGTTTGGAAAGTCAAAGGTTCCAAACTATCGACCAATTCATCTTTTACTCCTAAACACACTCCATCCATGCCTCCACACATGTTATCCAATTCTCACATTGACCATGTATTGGCAGCAACCCTTCATCATAAGGATTCAGAAGGCACTCTATCGTGATGTGCACACAAAGATGAGGTTAACTCCGGTATTAGCAAAGCAGATCAAAGATCTCAAAAGTTGCATTCAAGTGCACGTATCTTGGCAAAGTAGCTTCTTCAAGTAGGATACCGATGGCACATTATGAAAAAAGCATCAACATCAACACCACCAGGTGGTTCAACGTCAGCTTAAAATCTCTCAAAAAATACAAAAAAAAATAGAAAAATGTCCTGAAAAAAATGGTTACCTTGATGAAAACCTAGCAAATAGGCATCTTGGTGACAACAAAAAAAATCAAAAATACAAAAAATCCAAAAAAATCAGAAAAAAGATTGAAAAACAATAAAGAAAAAAATCGTCCTCTAGTGAAAACCACTACGGTGGCACGTTGGACAAGTACCATGATGAAAACCTGGAAAACAAGCATCATGTGTAGAATCGAGCATCTACGTGTGCCAATTCAGGAGAAAGCATCTTATCACATCCATAATAAAACTAACATTCATCCATGAACCGTTTATCCAGCCCATTAGCATCTATTTACATTATCTTGATCTCAACAAAGTTTGGTAAACACATTACACTTGTTTATGGTAAACATCTTGACATGGGTAATTTTTCATTGATCCTATCCAATCCAAACATTATCTGAGTCTTGAAGCACTATCCAAGTGAGCATCCTTTGTTCAAACACCTTATCTTATCACAAGATAATTGTTGGCATCCTTTGCATGCTTACAGTATCTATCCATACACCTATTCAAGAATCCACCCATGGCCATTCCATACATTGCTAGACACTAGGGGCAAATGTTTACTTCTTGTTTTGGGAATGAATCTTGATATACATCCTCCAACTTATGTGGTGATCTGAACATTGGAAGACATAAAATCGAATTGGTCAAGCATTTGCAAGCCAAAAGATCCAAATCCCTAGCCCATGGCATATTTTGACAAGAAGACGCTCCTTATCAAGTTTTATCTTTTGTCGAACATCAATTTGAACAATTCATATCAGTCACATCTAACTTGTGTGTCAGTGTCACATCAAATCATAAAAATAATTTTGTTCCAAATCAAGCTTCATCAATCTTGATCAATTGAATCCAATCAATTATCACCTTGTTTGACTTAACACACTTAGTCAAACTACCATCTTGTGAACGAGTTTACTCTAGGATAATACAACTTCCTTGGGTTTACAGGTTCATTATCATCTTCATTTGACTTAACACACTTAGTCAAACTATCAATCCATCAATCCAATCAATCAACCTTAGCTTGGTTTTCAACAAAATCTCAAAACAAAGCACTGATATCATCATGCATGTCCATATCCAAATCATCAAAATCCAAAAAAATCAGAAAACATCAAAATTCAAAAAAATCAAAATATTCCTAAAATCCAAAGAAAAATTAATAAATCATATGCTTTCATCAATAAAATGGTCATGTCTCACCCTAGACTAGGGGCAAAATCCTGAACTCCTTGGGGGAAATCAACTCTTTTAAGCAAACAAGAAACATGTGTCAATTATCAAGTATCAGATCAACAATCGAATATCCAAACAAGCCTGGTCAAAACAACTTTGAGACATGTCATACCTTGAAACAGAAACAAAGTGGATGATCTTAATCTGAATAAAATGAATGGAAATCTTAACGCATAAGTTGCAAAATGTTGTTTTGATATTTGATGACGTCATATCTTTGGAGTGGTTCAATGATGTACTGAACTAGAATCACAAGGAAGAAGTATGATTTTGCTTTGCTTGTTGTCTATAAGATAATCATTAGTATTGTGCAAATTGATCATGGGACATGCTCTACAATGTATCATTGATGACATTTCAGAATTTGCATAGGAAAATGGTTAACTTTTGTTTGTTTATGCAAGCAATACTCAGGTCATCTTGGTTCAATTATACCTCGATGCTTGTATTAACTTGCTACATTAAACATTATGGAAGCAGTACTCAGGTCATCATTGGTGCTAACATACCCTTTGATGCTTGTACTAACTTTCAACATATCAAAAGGCTCAATGATGACAACTAAACACAGCAGGAAATGGCAACAAGGAGAATGGTTCATTATTTCATTTAGGATTGCATAATTCATTATTAGGACTGTATAATGCATTTGCATTTCGAGGTTCTGTTTAAATAGATTTTTGAGGGTTGGCCACATTCTTGAATATCTTTTTCAGACAATGGTTGAGTATGACTGGACATTTGTCACATCTCATCTGCATCATCTCAATCATTTCATCCAATCATTTCTTCCAATCTCATCTTATCAATCAATTCAATCTAGCATAAATCATTTAATCATACCTTTGGTCTTGTTCCTAGCCTTACTGGAAGCCTCAATAATCATCATCATCATCAGGATGTATCCTTCCCTAATCAACAACACTATTAATATCATCAAGCAATCATGCAAATCAATCAACAATGGATATCATCAATCAATCAATACATCAAGCAAGTTCAAAACAATTTCTATTTGTTTTTCATATCGCATGGAAACAAATTTAACAGTCATCATGACTCAATTTTCCTTTCAATCAAGAAATCAAATCTATCAAGCCTTTCAATTAGGAAAGCAAATCTATCAAGCCTTTCAATCAGGAAAGCATATCTATGTTTCTATTTGTTTTTCATATCGCATGGAAACAAATTTAACAGTCATTGCGACTCAATCTATTTGACTTTCAATCAGGAAAGAAAATCTATCAAGCCTTTCAATCAGGAAAGCAAATTTATCAAGCCTTTCAATCAGGAAAGCAAATCTATCAAGCCTTTCAATTAGGAAAGCAAATCAATCTCATCTACTATTTGTTTTTCATATCACATGGAAGCAAATTTATCAATAAAAAAGCATCATCAATCAAGGCAAAATCAAAGTTCTTCATCTTCATATCAATCTTTCAATAGGGGGTTTCATCAAATCATCTTTATCCATCGATGAATCAGATAGCAAATCAGTAAAAAAAATTTCAAAAATCATCTTTATTTGATTCATCACCCGAGGGGGCATATAGCATCATCAACAATTTTTTTTCAAAGTCAGGGGAAAATTCTTTGAAGCAATGCGTAAAACACATCACTTCAAAGAGGGGCAAAATGTACACATCTAAAAATGGTCACGGTCGATCGAACCTGTTAATTAATTAAATATGAATTATTTAATTAATGTTTCTTAAGTCCTCTACATATAAATAAATTTAATTATTTATTTATATTGTTCATTTTTTAATTCTTCTAAATTAATTAAATAAATTTATTTATTTAATTAATGCTATCTTCCTCTTAATTAATTAAATAGATTTTACAATCTCTTTACATTAATTATCAAAGTTTAAATTCTAAATTTAAATGATTATTATTCCCTCCACATTTAATTAAATATTTTCAATATTTAATCATTTTCCAAATTCCCACTTCTCTCACAAAAATTAAATATTCTCAATATTTAATTAAAAGGCTTTTTCCTTTTCTCATAATTAAATATTTACAATATTTAATTAAAGCCTTTTCACATTTCTCTCACACATAATTAAATATTTATTTATTTAATTATGAGAGACACCTTTCAATTTGTCTCTTCATTTTCTATCTCTCAGAATTCCATCTTTTCGAATTCTCGATCCCTCACCATTCATTTCAACAGGTTTGAACTCGACCATCGATCTTGGCCAATTGAATTCATACCTTCAAAAATCTATAAATACAGCCCTTTCATGAGCTAAAAGAGGACCTCGAATCTCATACTTTCATGCGTAGTTATTATAGTCGCATATTAAGCATTTCATAGCATTTTAATTCAATAAGCTCAATCTTGTAGATGCATATGCATTCATAATAATCTCATTCTCTCAAGTGCCATTCTATAAGCTGTGTTTGCACAACTGAGAGCAAACATATTGAAGAGAATCCTTGGAGATAGAGGACAATGGAACGAATTTGAAGAAGCTGTTTTCAAGAGTTTGCATTTACTTTATTAATTTAGTTTTCTTCAATCTAATGTTGCATTGGTGTATTAGATTAGATTCAATTTAATTGACACATCTTCTCGTACACAGTTCCTCTTTAGGATTTGAAAGTTGATATGCTCCTGATCTAAAGACTACTATGAAAATATAGGGACCCAACCAATTTGGCTCAAAATTTCTTGGCTTCTCTCGTTCTACTTGATTCTTATGATTTTCCATTAAGACTAGGTCACCAATGTCAAAATGTCGATTCAATACTTTCTTATTGTAGTTGTGATGGAGACAATTCTGATATGCTTGAAGTTGGTCCAATGCTCTTTTTCTTCGTTCATTTAAAAGTTCCAACTCATGTATCCTTAAGACTCGATATTCCTCATCACCAATATGCCCTTGGATGGATACCTATAGGGAAGGAATGTTGGAAAAAAAGGGACAAAAACCTGAGAGGGGGGTGAATCAATTTTCAAAAAATTCAAACTTATTTAACCTTGATCAACCTTTAATCTCAAATCTAATGATTAACAATGAAAGCATGAATCAAAAACACATTAGAAACACATGAACACCAAGATTTTAGAACGCGGAAACCCTATTAGGGGAAAAACCACAATGGATATTAGCCCAAAATATTATACCCTATTAGAAGTATAATGAGAAATGAATAAGGAATGCACATGCATTTTGGAACACTGCCTAGAGCTCACTGCTCAGAGGAAGGTTCACTACCTCACATAAAAATAATCAGATTAAATCCATCTAATGAGGTTGAATTGAGAAATTAGCTTCTTCAAAATCCTAATGACAGTTCCAATTAGGCACATAAATAATTCTTCACAGTTCGCTCAATCTTCTTCATACTCTGCTATAAAATCAAATAATCCAATCTTTATTTGCACATTTCACATTCACACTTCACATACACTCACTGACCATATTTCAAAATGAGGAGATAATTGCTCTTATATATCTACTACATGAATTCTCATTAACAACTATGTCGGGCACAAATTAAAGAATAAACTACAAATTGTCGGCCCAATTCAAGAGAAAATCTCAATGCGCACCAAGCTAAGTTGGTAACAACATCGAACACGCAAAACATTCACATTAAAGGGTTTGTTTCTGAGCCTATCTAGTATTTTGTCTGGAAGTTTCATATGGACACACCAAGATTGGAGTGAGATATGTGTTCTTGAGTTCCTATAGTTATTTTTTTACTGTAGCAGGTGTTTTTAGAAGAAGAGTTCATGCGATTCTGGTAAATTGAGTTGTTGTGTATGCTCCTGTGACATTCAATGATATTTCTAGATCTTTCTCTATCATTGTGGTATGTCTGTGTTGATCGGTGTGTTTGTGATCGAAGATTTTTCCTTGTGTGTTTGAATTTCTATATTCTTGGCCAACGTGGAGGTTGTAGCGTGTTGTGGATCCTTGTACAGAAATTTCCACCATTATGATCTTCACAACTTCATAGACTACCTACAACATATTTATTCTAATTTTTTCAATATCTTCGACATATACAGTCTTTAGAATCATCAATGCTAATAGTTTTGACATCAATGACAACCACATATCAACAACACAACCACAACATCCAACAATCTCCCCCTTTGGCATTGATGGAAACATATGATGTGAAAAATACCATCAACACAACTAACTCTTCACATAGTATTCTTCTCCTCTTTTGTTCTACACTTCTCCCCTTTAGATTTTTCAAGGTTTTACACATTACACTTCTCCCCCTTTGACATCAATGGAAAAGTTACACAAGTTATGAACCACATATCTGAATCATCTGAATTTTCCCCCTAAGTAGCAGCCACCACAACATCAATCTAAAACAAGATATGACTATGAATGCATGAATTGATGCAAAGAATTGCATCTTAGTTCAGATTAGGAGGGGAAATCACCCCTAACTTTCATCTAAGATACTCAAAATTATCTTTAGGCAATGGTTTAGTGAATATATTTTCAATTTGTTCCTTAGTGGGCACATACTCCAGTCTGACTTCTTTATCACTCACTTTGTCTCTCAAAAAGTGATAATTGATAGATATATGTTTTGTTTTTCAATGTAGCACCAGATTCTTGAAAATTTTTAGGGCACTTGAGTTATCACAAAATATAGCAATAGGCTCATCATACTCAATTTTGATATCTCTCAGCATTTGCTTCATCCATAATACTTGAGTACAATTTTTTGCAGCAACAATATATTTTTCCTTAGTAGTAGATAAGGAAATGGATTTTTTTTTTTTACTTAGCCAAGACACCAACTTCTTTCCTAAGAAGAATCCACCACCATTTGGACTTTTTCTATCATCTACATCTTTTGCCCAATCTGCATCTATAAAGGCATTCAGAGTAAGATCATCATCCTTAGGATACCAAAGACCAAAATCAATTATCACTTTCAGGTACTTGAAAATTCTCTTTATTGTAGTCACATGTGATTCTTTTGGATCAGCTTGATATCTAGCAACCATACATACAACATTCATAATGTCTGGTCTGGTCTGTGTCAAATAGAGCAATCGACCAATCGTTGATCTATACCTTGTTTGATTAGCCTTAGGAGAATCATCATTTTGTGTTAACTTACATCTTGTTATCATGGGTGTAAATAATGGTTTTATCTTCCATGCCAAAGTTTTTTACTAACTCTCTTACATATTTGAACTGAGATCTAAGCACTTTAGCCAAAATCTCATCTTCTTCCATACCTCTATCGACACATCTAATACCCATCACTAATTCATTTACCTTTTTCATGAAAGCATTAATGTTTTCATCTTCAAGATCTGCCACTTTCCTTTCAGACTTGTTAGCTTAGAAATCTTCATTTGTACATCTCCTTCATACAACGTCTCCAACTTTTTCTAGATCTCATATGTTTTCTTTAGACCTATCGCATTTGTCATCTTTGAATTTGTCAAAGCACTCAGCAATGCTTCTATAGCCCTGATATTAGTTTTATCTTCTTTGATTTCATTAGGAGTAGAGGGACCATTCGAGGAATATTATATCTATTTTTTGTAATCTTCTAGAAGGGTTCACCAATGAACTTCAAATGACACTCCATTCTGATCTTCCATAGAGAGTAATTTGTACCATCAAATCTAGGAGTGTCCTTGTAACATGTCATCTCAAATCACCTCAAACTATTAAAATTCTTCATAGGAACCTGCTTTGCTACCAATTACAGGTGTAAGTGTGAATAATTAGAAAGGAATAAAATACTTCTTAATACGACATTATATCAAAGACAAAGTAAATGGAACTAATTCAAAACAATAATCTACTGAAAGCATCATATTGTCTCCTATCTGCAAATATTTATTAAGCTATGTGCTCTCATATTTAAATGACACTATAACTGTTAAAATGACAATCTAAAGAGCAAAATGATGTTGATGCAATGATATGAAGCTTAATGTGATAATACTAGATGATAAAGGAACTAAATTAGCATGAATTGACATGGAAATTGATAAACAAAGCTATTGGATGTAGCCATGATATGAAATCTTGAATGTTGGATGCTTGGATGTTGGATGCTTGATGCTTGATGCTTGAATTCCTGTAGAGTAAGAGTACATAAGTTAGATAATTTGGATCCTTTTCTTGGTTGAATGAGGCTTTATTTATAGATTTCTTGGCTATAGAAATGCACAGGGATGGAAAAGAGAGGCTTGGATTCAATCTGAAGGAATGAATGGTGAGAGATGGAGGAGATTGAGAGAAATTTGTGTTAGTGTAATATATTATTTATTACACTAGCATAAGTTAACTTAGGTCATATTAACCCTAGGTTACATTTAATCTCTTAATAATGTTGTTAGGGTTTTCTTGTTGTCACAAGTTGTTAGATCAAGATACATGGCAACATCTTAATGCATCCTGTATCTCACCCTTTCCTATATAAGGAGGGTTATTATATCATTTGTAACATCCTTTTTACCTCATCATTTGAGAGGTCTTAATATCAAGCAAGCTCATTCTTGCATATCCTCTTGTGGAAGATTTATCATTGTTTTTGCAGGTGTTCCTGGTTATTAATCTTATTCAAGATTTCTAACATGGTATCAGAGCCCTTCCTGCAAAACTCTTCCCAAATCTAAGGATTGAGCTATCACTGTAAGATCTTCTTTGAGGTTGTCTCCATATTAAGGTTTTATTCGAAGGTCACTTTTGGTGCATGTTGGAGGAAATATGAGCTCATATCCGAGTCCAGGGCTGTCGAGAAAGTTAGATCTGGCTTTTGCTTCACCGAAATAGAGATCGTGATACACAATTGTGAAACCGGGGTTTCAAGTTCAAATCTGACAATCGACTTGCATATTTTGTATTTTTAATCAACATTGCAGGTTACAGCATGCCTTTTCATGTTTTAGGTAGCTGATTCAACCTTTGCATGTCAGTTTTTGGTTGTTGGGGTCATTTTTTGTTGCTAAAGGCATCTATTTTACACTAGATCTACATCTTCTGTACATCTGCAAAAAAAAAAACGCCATCTGGGTACTTTTTAGGTTTTGCATGCAGTCAGTATATTTTGCAGAAACGAACTCAGAAAGCTTCAGCCGTACCCCTCTCCGTTGGCAGTTGTAGATTTGAAGGCATTTTTCCAATGCTCTGTTCTTGCTCATATGAACTCCGTTTCTCATGAATTGTTTTTTGAATTTGGCTATTTTTTTGTGCTCTATGCACTAGTGCAGATGTTTTTTAGTTTTGATGCAAAATTTTTTTAGAAATTGCAGATTCTCAGTCGTGACATTGCACAGTTCTCATTTTGGGAACTTCGACGAAGCATAACTTTCTCATACGACCTTGTATCGAGGTGATTCTTTTTTTGAAAGTACATTTTTTTTCAAGTAGATTGCAGTGGTGCTGTTAGTTTTACTTGTCTGAGTTCCAATACTATAGTTTTAGTTTACACCCTATTTGTGAGGGTTTTGTAATGCATTGAAATCAAGACCACTTAGTATTTCTCGTTGGTGGAAGTTGTAAATGCACTAATATAAAGTGCTGAATCCTATTTTCTTGAGGGGGTTTCTTTGATTGAGTGAAAAGGGGGGGTTCAATGTGTTGACTCTTGTTAGCACATATTCTCTTTTAGAAACATGATTTTATGCATCATAGTTCATTATGGGGTTCTCATTTCATCCTGCTTTGATCATGTTGAAACGGGGGAACTACACACAATGGAGAAATGGTATCATCACACATCTCTGATGGCTTCATTTGTTGCCAAATTTGTATAATATTGTTCCCCCTCCTAGTACTGACAGTAAGAAATTTTCTTGGAATTGCAAAAGGTATCATGTCTTAGGAGTCATTGCAATGCATATTGATGTTTCCACCTTGAAAAGTGCTGATCATTGTGATTGCCCTCATACTCTTTGGACTAAAATTTGGGAGATACATGGAGATCATGACATTCAGCGATTCCCAAATGATCATATTTCAGATTATCTTGTGCCTCTTCATCTTTCTGACAGGATACCCTATGATGCAGATACTATGCAGGAGTTTGAATATTTGGAATACTTTGAATCTTCAAATGAGGATGAGGATGAAGAGGGCTATTCTGATGCTCCTGCTTCTCCATCAGAGACAGTTGATGTACCTTCACCTTCAGTGATTTCATTACAATCAGTATCACTTTGTCTTCCTGATTGGGATTCCTATCTATCAAACATTGCATCCTTGTTTGTGGAGTCTCACATTTTAGATTTGGAGGACATTTTTGAGGGGATATCTCTCCTATTTGATGACAATCATTGTACTCCTATTGTCAAATCATCACAATCTTTGGATTTTGTTTAGCATATGTTTTCGCATCATCCTGATTTGTCACCTTCTACATTGATTGGGTATGTACCTGAGTGGGTTGTGGCATCTTCATCTTCCTTCAATTCCTATCCGGAATGGGAAGCATCTCTGCACTTGCACCTGGTTTTGTTTCTTCCAAAAGGGAGACAAGTTGTTTGTCGACATTGGATCATGTTTTGTCTACATACACTTACCTTTTTTGCAAGTGATCACATATTTTGGGGGGGCTATATTGTCTCTCTATTTCCCTCCTATGGGGGGGGCATTGATTGTATTGTATCCATGTGATGATTGTTGTCCTTGGGGGGATGATGTTGAGTCCTCCAACCATCACCTTTCTGCATTTCATCTCCTTTTTTCGGAGAGGGGTTTTCTTCCCACTGGGTTTTCCCCTTTTCTCCATTTAGTGGGAGATTAGTTGCATTTTCATCCTATGTACATGGGTACCTAAAATGGCCATCAGTCGGGACCCATCATCATCATGCATAATCATTGCATTTTCATTTCCTCCCTAAGTTGCACTTATGGGGGGGTGTTAGTGTAATATATTATTTATTACACTAGCATAAGTTAACTTAGGTCATATTAACCCTAGGTTGCATTTAATCTCTTAATAATGTTGTTAGGGTTTTCTTGTTGTCACAAGTTGTTAGATCAAGACACATGGCAACATCTTAATGCATCATGTATCTCACCCTTTCCTATATAAGGAGGGTTATTATATCATTTGTAACATCTTTTTTACCTCATCATTTGAGAGGTCTTAATATCAAGCAAGCTCATTCTTGCATATTCTCTTGTGCAAGATTTATCATTGTTTTTGTAGGTGTTCCTGGTTATTAATCTTATTCAATATTTCTAACAATTTGGAGATTGTCTCTACCCATGAAAACACCATGCAAGAGAAGAGGAACGATTGATGGAGGAGGATTGAGAGATAAATTTGCAATTTGTCTCCAATTCTTCCTGTGAGGTTTCAATCAGTTAATTTGACATGATGTTAGACATAAATTAGACATAGGATATCTAATTCAATTTTGAGGAAATATAGAGGAATATTCCTTATCCCTTTATTTAAATATTTTTGATTTATTTAAATTGGCAAAAGAGTGATAAATAATTTAATAAAACAGACTATAGAAGTTGTTTATTAATTTAAACAGAATAATATGGCAATTAATCAATAAAGTGTTTGATCTTTATTTAATTAATTTAAGATCGATGTGATAGAATAAAATAGGGAAATGATAATTAAATCAAACAAAGTATTTAATTTTGTTTATTTAATTAAGATGAGATTGGAAGAAATTTAGAAGAATTTAAATGTGAACTATATAAATAAATATTTCTATTTATTCCATAGTAGATGAATTTAAGATAATTAATCAAATAATTCATATTTAATTAATCGGATTCTCCAGACCATTTTAGGTGTATACATTTTGCCCCTCTTTGAAGTGATGTGTTTACATATTGCTTCGAAGAAAATTTTGCTGCTACTGCCAATATCGATGATTTTTAAAATTCACTGTGCCCCAGATATACCCCAGATAATGATTTTCAATTGATTGCCGATAATATGCCCCCTTGGGAGATAAACTAATGATATGATGATTGTTGAGAATTTTCAAATTTTCATGATGATTTGATGAAGATTTAATTTATCTCTCGACAATGATGAAGAAAATATAGCCCGTAGTTGAATTTCAATTAATTCCATGAATGAAATAAATTAAAATAAAATAAAACCCTGCAAAATCCCTTTTCAAAAAAATCTATATAAAGTTCAAAAGTTCATTTTCAAAGTCATTTGCACCTTTTGACTTTCAACACCCAGTCAGAGAGACATTTCAGCTAGCTGGAGTAAGATGTCAATCCCTTACCACACTCATCGTTTCGAGCATGTACGATGTCACCAGCGGCCGACTGCCTACAGACCTCCGATATGCACCCATAATCCTCCTCGTTTTTTTGTGCATTTTTTTTTTTCTATAATTTTAATTCTTTTAGCATTTTTTACTTAGTTTAGCGCATGCAAGTCATGCTGTAGCACTTTCACTCTAGTGTAGCGCTTCCATTAGCTATTTTAGCACTTTGAGATTTAGCGCTTGCGTTATCTAGCGCTTTCATAGGATAATGTAGTGCTTTCATGATTTAGCACTTAGGTAGTTAGAATTAGCACATCGATGCCGAATTTTAGCGCCTAGATGGTCTATTTTAGTGCTTTGGTAAAGTGGCAATTTGATGGACTGTTTTAGCGCATCGATGCGATAAAACAACACTTAGGGTAAAGTAGCGCTTCGGATGCCTGTTATAGCATATTGGAGTGCTAAAATAGCGCTTCGAATAAAGTAGTGCTTTGGATGCCTATTTTAGCGCATCAGATTGATAAAGTAGCACTTTTGAGTTTTAGCACTTTGGATGCCTTTTTTAGTGCATCCATGTCAGAATTGTAGATTTTGACTTAGTTAACCTTCATTTCATCAATTTCGATCATGTCCATTCTTCGGTTTGGTATGATTGATTATCCAAATTCCCTGATGATTGAATCTGATGATTAAATAAGATTTACTCTCATCATAGGCGAGAAGTAATCCTATTTGTGATGATCCTCATGATAGACGAGGAAATGATTCATATCTGATAAACCTCATGATAGGCGAGATTAGATAATGTTTGTGATGAACCTCATGGTAGGTGAGGTTTGTTGATGTTTGTTCATGAATTTTGATTGAAAAATTCATAACTAAGTTTGATTAGACCTGATAGTATAATGACCTTTGATTTCTTGACATAGTGCACTCATTTTTTTTTTAAATCATGATGATAGGAGCGTCTGGGTAATCTCCAGATGCGGGAGCGGTTTTCGTGGACTAACAATTTGATACCTCATCTAACTCCATATGAGATTTAGATCATAGGTCAATGTGGCCTCACGAGTTTACTTGACATGCCCCAGATTAGGATTAATTAGGGTCTCCTTACTGCTTTGGTCGAGCAGTGGCATAGTGACCATAACACCTTCCATTTGCCCACTGGTGAGATGATGGTCACACTTGAGGATGTGCGGAGGATTTTTTGCATACCATTTATGGGAGAGATCGTAGTCTATGATTCACATGAGGCTGGCGGGAGAGATGCTCTCCGCAAAGTGTTTCAGGATCAACACATTGCAGGTTCGAGTGTTTGATGGAGGACGATTGCTAATGCATATGCTTCACTACCAATAGTGCTTGTTGGATTCATTGGAGGTTTCCTTTTCCCTAATTGCAGGTCAAAGGGATTCTCTATGGGTTGGGGCCGGATCTTGAAGAGCATGATCGTACATGGTACGAGATACACATGGGGGATGTGTATGCTGGCACATCTCTACCATGATCTAAATTCAGCGGTATACCTGGGGTGTGCAGTTTATCAGCAGGGATGACCCTGTTATAGGTGTGGGCATGGGATCATTTTTCCATTGGTCAACCATTTCTAGTTTTGGACAGACTGACAGGCCAACCGTATGTTTTTTGATACAGACTTAGACTTACCCAGGCTCAGATGCGTAAGTTGGAGCATTGGAGATGAGTGTTTGATGACATGGAGAGTGTTGTCTAGCGGCCGTATTTAGACTGTGAGTAGTGGGATGAAGATGATGCAATTCTCAGATATCTTTTTGATTCCATGTACCTATATAGTAGGAAACCTTTTGTGATGGAGAGATTTTTGTTGTGACGAGTGTACAAGCAATATGGCATCGTATAGTGTATGGATCAATAGCTAGCCCACTATGCTAGGCGACATAGTGATGTAGCGGATTGGGGACCATGTCTGTCCTATGAGACCATTGTAGAGGGATATAGGGCTCTGCATCCTTCAGTCTGGGACATGTGCAGAGATATCATGAAGGCGGCAGTGACAAGAGAGTACACTGCATTTTTGGCATTGACTCCACATCCTCGCATCACCATTCCTAATGAGCCAACACTGTTACCCGTAGAGGAGGATGATGCCAAGGGTTCCGAGGATAGTGGGGGTGATAATCCATCAAGCAGTAGTACTGAGAGTAGAAGCGGTGACAGCAACAGTGATGACAGTGATGGTGGTGGTGGAGGTGGTAGAGGGGCTAGACCAGTCAGTGTTGGTCCATCATCCAGTAGGCCTCACAAGAGGCAAGCAGTGGCAGTGTCGTCAGTTGATCAAAAAAGAGATTGTTGGTTTACATGTATAGGTACAGACTCTACAGGGCCAGTTGGTACAGGCACAAGGTTTGCTAGTTCAAACATAGACTCAGATGCAGACCTAGGGTTAGGCCCATGCACAGGCACTAGCGCAGGTATAGGGACATTTGGCTACTGTTCACACTCAGGTTTCTACCTTGATAGCCGAGCGAGATAGTGCCCGACATATTGCTAAGAGGGCACAAGAGACGGCCGAGACCCTACAAAGTGTGGATGATGGTACCTCGGTGGCAGATTACATGAGAGAGGTTTTGCGGGCTCGCCGAGAGGCGAAGTTCTACAAGGGGAGATATCATGATGCAGTGTCTGTTGATCGTAGAGTTAGATATGCCCTGTCGAGGTCTGATCGGACTCGTACCTGGATAGTCAGTGAGGGTGTGACACAACCTCCTCGAGGAGATCCCAGAGATCCTGGTCCTTTCGGGGGTGGTACTAGTACTAGTCCTGTTGGACCCGCACATTAAACGAAATAGCAGATCATAGATGCTATTTTCAGTTTGAGATTTTCTCTTTGAGATATGATGTATACTACGATTTAGCTCATTTTTTATGATGTATCTTTATTTTAGACTTCATTGTATACTTGACTTTGATGATATATATGAGATGCAGTTGATTTGATCTTATGATGGTTTATGATTTCTATGTGATGGATGCACTTTATTTATGTGATGATGTATCATGTGATGTTTCTATAATGAATACTTTCATTTCAATGTGATAATGATTATGATGAATGCATTTTCAGAATATATGATATATGGATGTATGATGTAATGTATGAATTTCTAAATGATGAATGCACTTTATTTTAAAAGTGATATAAAATGATGATGTAGGATGAATGATAACATAATGATAATAATGACATGTTTTGCATTTATTTATGTGATAAAATGTATGGATGTATGGATAATAATGATGTGACTTGTATGTCTTTTATCACATGATAATTCTGTAATGTAATGATATGGATGACAAATGATGTATCTATTTATGATATAATGATGATAAATATGGTATGATAAATGCATGAATGATGAATTGATGAAAACTTAATGATGAGATGATAACTTCTATATATTTTTGATGATTTTGGATTTATGTCAAGTATACTCAGTCATATTTGTAGAAAAGATAATATTTATTGGAATCCCTTGTGCAACAAATACTCTACAAATAATGAATTTATTATGAATGCAATCTACTTTTATCATGCAACTATATGCAAACCATTGCCATTTTAACAGTATTTTTGTGCTTGGTATCATCATAGAGATTTTATTGGATGTTGAAAGTGAGTACAAGCGTAAATGGTATGTGTTAGACCAATGACGACCTGAGTACTACTTTCATGATTTTTGATATTGCAAGCGAACACAAGCACCTAGGTATAATTGAACCGAGATGACTTGAGCATTCATTGCGTAAATAGGCGGAGATAAATCATTTTAGTGTGTGAATTTTGAATGTCATCGGTGATATATTTGCATAGAACATCCCCCGACAATTCACACATTTATATGATTAACTTACAGAGAACAGGCAATAAAAAATATCATTCTTTTTCCTTGTTTCTCTAGTTCAATACATCATTCATTTTCTCCAAAGAAATGATAATAATTAATCAAAAACAAAATTTATCCACCTTTTGCTTAGAGTGTTTCAATCATTATTCAGATTTAGATCATCCATCATGATTTTGATGTTTTCATGATTTTTGAGATTTTTGACCAAAGACCTAACTTACTAACCTATCCTAGGGGTCTCGGGGGCTGATCAAAGATTAGCCTTGCATACGTTACACATGTAGAGACCATGTAGTTCGACTGACATAGACCTATGATTTTGTATTTTTCTTTTCTAGACTGACTTTTTGACACATTTTCAGATTTTCTGAGATGATACGGATGTTTGATGCCCTTCTGATTGTGATTGATGTTGCGTTTTCATCATTGATTTTTTTCTTGTCATACAATTGTTCTCCCATATTGGTGAAATCGATATTTATGTTGCCCCTATTGATATCCTGATGTTGCCCCCAAGATTTGGAGTGAGACTCGACCATGTGAAATGATTTGATAATGGATGCAATGATGGCAAGACTAATGATGTGATATGTAATGATACTAACTGCCAAATTTAATGATCTTGATATTTAAAAAATTAGATGGGACAGCTTATTTAGAATCACATATGACGCCTGTTTCCAGGTTTTCACCAATATGTTTTGATTACACTCTTCGTTTTTGTATATTTTTCTCATTTTTCTCTTTTTATTTTTCTATTTTTTTTGTCTTTTTGTGTTTCCAAGATGGTTGTTTGCCAGGTTTTCATCAAGGAAACCGTTTTTCAGAAGTTTGACCCGTGCACTAGGAATTTAGGTATAGAACTTTATGAGATGAATACTATTGATAGGTTCATCAAACAAATCTCCTTCTGATGTTGATAGTTGATATGCTCCTGATCCGTACACTGATATGACGACAAAAGGACCTAGCCAGTTAGGCTCAAATTTCCATTTCTTCTCCTTGTCCTGTTGATTCCTAGGGTTCTCTTTTAGAACCAAATCACCAACTTGAAAGACCCTCAGTTTTACCCTGTGGTTGTAACTCCTTGACATTCTCTTTTGATAAGATGTTAGATGATTAACAACTTGTTGACGACGCTCATCCAGCAACCCCAGTTCTTGTAGTTTAGATATCCTATAATCCTCATCTGAAATGATTCCTCTGAGTGATACACGGAGGGATGAAATCTCTACTTCAATGGGTAATATGGCTTCTGATCCATATACCAAGGCATAAGGTGTAGCTCCTGTTGGTGTTCTGATACTTGTTCTATAAGCCCATAATGCAAGATTGAGTTGAGCATGCCAATCACGTCCAACATCATTAATCATTTTCTTTAGAATTTTTACAATCGTTTTGTTTGAGGCCTCTACTTGGCCATTTCCTTGAGGATAGTACGGTGTTGAAAAACGATGTTGGATATGGAACTTTTCACATAGTTCTTGGACATCTTGGTTCTTGAATGGTCATCCATTATCAGTGATAATGGATTGAGGGATGCCATGTAAACAGATTATGTAGTTCAAGATGAATGAGGAGATCTGTTTCCCAGTGATGGTTGTAAGAGGCACTACTTCTATCCACTTTGTGAAATATTTTGTAGTGATAATGAACTTATGTCCATTCAATGAAGAGAGATTTATTTTTCCTACCAGATCCAGTCCCCATTGAAAAAAGACCCATGTTGTTATAAATGGATGTAGTTCCTGAGCCGGTGTGTGAATCATATTGTTGTGAATCTGACACTTTTGGCATTTCTTGACAAACTAATAGGATTCTTTTTCCATGCACAGCCAATAATACCCCAAACGGAGGAGTTTCTTAGCTAGATTTATCCCACTCGAATGAGTGCCACAAATACCCTCGTGAACCTCGCGTAAGGCTATTTCAGATTCGTTGTGTTCTAAACATTGAAGTAAGGTACCATCAAGAATTCAAAGATAAAGGATGTCTCTGATTAAAATATGTCGGGCGGATTGGCAAATGAAACTTCGTTTTTGGTTCCTGGAAAGATTAGGAGGTAGGGTATTGTCCTAGGTAAGCATAGGTTTTTTCATAGATGGAGGTTTCAATGGTTTCTAGATGGCAGATTTATTGGATTCTGAATTATTATGGGAAAGACATGGTACTTGTTCTACCATAAACTCATAACAACCATGTTTCTCTGGCAATTATAATAATGAATCAATTGTGGCCATAGCATCCACAACTTTGTTCTCCACCCTTGGAATTTGATCAAACTTGATATTGATGAAAACAAAAATTAGATCATCTATTTGTTGCTTGTAGGGCATCAACTTTTCATCCTTTGTTTGATACTCATCATTTATTCAATTAATGACTAGTTGAGAGTCCCCATATACTTGTAAGTCTGTGATCTTCCATTGAATTGCTAATTTGACCCCAATGATCAATGCTTCATATTTTGCCAAATTATTTGTACATTGAAACATCAATCTGTATGATTTTAGAATGGTGTGTCCCTGGGGATTGATTAACAAAATCCCTACTCCTGATCCTCTTTGTGTGTATGATCCATAAAATATAATACCCATTGTTGTGGCATCACTGTCAGAATGTCTGCATTCGGAAACTCCGTTGTCATTGATTGATCATCTAGTAGAGGAGATTCAACTAATTGTTCAGTGATTGCTTGACCCTTGATCGCTTTTATCTCCACATATTGGATATCAAATTCACATAGGAGCATGACACATTTTGCCAGTCCACTTGTTAAGGAAGATTTCCTGAGTAGATATTTCAAAGGATCGATCTTTGATATTAGTCAAATTGTATGAGCCAGCATATAGTGTCTCAGCTGTTCAGTAGCGAAAACCACCACCAAGAAAGACTTCTCTATGAAAGTATAGTTTATTTAATATCCATTTAATGTTCTACTGACATAGTAGATGGTGTGTTATTTTCCTTCATAATCCTCTTGTGCTAATAATGCCCCCAAAGAGATATCAGTCATTGCAATATACAATATCAAAGGTCTTCCTTCTGTTGGGAGTATGAGAATGGGTGGTGACATCAGATATTGTTTTATTTGATCAAATTTTGTTTCACACCCATTGTCCCATTTGAAAACCACATTTTTATGCAACAAATGATTGAACGGATGACTTTTGTCTACCAACTGGGAGAAAAATCTCCTGATTGATTGGAGCCTTCCTTGTAGTGATCTGAATTCACTGATATTATTAGGATTTGGAATCTCCATTATTGCTTTGAATTTCACTGGATCCACTTCAATTCCCTTTTCTGAGACAATGTATCTCAACAGTTTTGTTGATGTGATCCCAAAGACACACTTCTTACGGTTTAACTTGACATTGAATTTTTCTACTCATGTGAAGTTTTTGCCTAGGATATGCAGATGTCCCTCCCTAGTAGAAGATTTTTCCATAATGTCATCCATGTAATCCTCCATGAAGGTGTTCATCATATCATGAAAGATGGTTGTCATTTCTCTTTGATAGGTGGCTCCTGCATTTTTCAGACCAAATGGTATGACATTCCAGTATAAGATTCCACCTGGACATGTAAAAGTCATCTTCTCTTGATCTTCTGGAGCTATTTTTATTTTATTGTGTTGAATCCCTCTTATGTTGTTTTTGTCCTTGATGTCATCCTATCATTCTTTGGAATCTTGATTGTTATTTTCTTAGTTGATCCATGCTTTTTTTGGCACATTTACTTCATTGATTTTATTATCCTAGTGGCACTGATCGTTTAACTCCATGTGCAGATTATAAGTGCTTGTTGAGTTTTATACTGGTTGTTACAGTGTGGTTTGATCAGGCTCTTGCATCCTAAAATTGTTAATGGTTCACTGGTGCAACATGTTTCTTAGAATAATAAGGTGATCATTATTGTGTTAATGGAATTCTGAACTTTTCATGAGATTAGCCTTTATTTTACTTCACAAGGCTTTGGACTTAAATGTGATGCAAAATTATACTTCACAATAATTTATTATTGTATTACATTGCAAAATATATGATATTGGACTTAAATGTGATGGAAAATCGGTTTTGGTTAAAGGGATTTGAATCGGGTCAAAGTGATTAATATTGACTTGGGCTTAAAAGCCGATAGCATGGTATAGCTCGCAAAATTTGGTAAGATCACACTTAAAAAGTCTTACTATGGTACCGCAGACTATTAAGAGGATAACCACGGTAGTGCGGTGGTAACCATTGGTAGCATGTAATACTGTTACCGCCATACCGCGCACTGAAAAAAATGTAACTGCGGTAAAGCGATGGAAACTACCAGTGGCAAGACGGTTGTTACTGCTACACTGCGGGCAGTCAGGAAGGTAGCCACAGTAATGAGGTGGAAACCACCAGCGAAAGAAAATTTTGCTACCACTGTATCACAAGCTATTAGGTAGCTAACCGTAGTAACACGGTGGGAACAACTAGCGGTTTTCAAGCAACTACCGCTGTACCACAAGGTGTTCAAAAGGAGGTCGGGGTTGTGCGGTAAGGGAACAAATGTCAAATCTACTCCTTCAATCACACATGTCATTGATCTACCCACGGATTCCAAAGTATTTTATGCAATTTTGATTGTTTAATGATTTTTCTCTCCGACTCCAAATGGGATTCCTCTTTTGCAAAGGAATTTGATTTGCTTGCATTCAAAAATTAGGGCAAACTATGTTCATTTCTTTTGGTTGAAACCCTACTGGCCGCCATAATGCATCCTTCACCTTGGACGTTACTATTTTTTCCTTTGGAATTTTTGTTGTTGTACAGTAGATCGAGAGCAGTCGCGAGTAGTCAGGAGGTCTCCACAAAAGTCGCTCCATGTGTCTTCTTTCAGCCACAAGCTACAAACTCGTGTTTTGGAAGGTTGTGTGGTCATTTTTCCTCTCCATTACAGATCTGGTAATCTATTCTTTAAACAATAGTTTCATTTTGCCAGCAATCATTTTTTAGGGTTATCATGTCAGTTATTTTAAGGATCTGGGTTGTCTGGTTATGCGTAATAAAAATTTCATCAAATCTTTTCATATGATCATCTCGGTAGATGGATAATGTTTCCTGTGAAGGTATTTCAGTTACGCATCAAAATGCTTTCATCTTATTTGTCAAATCTCCCTAGGTATATGCTTTCTTCAATTCCTATATGTGGCTAAAAATAGTTATGATGCATTGTTGGTTCAGTCAAGGAAAATGGCTATCATTTCAATTTTTAAATGATGTGATCTCACTGCTTTTGTTTAAGCACTGCATGTGTAGGCTTCTAGTGAAGACATGCTCTATCACACTTCTATTCGCGGTCATTGTTGTTCTATCCTCAATAGAAAGAAATAATCTTCCATTTGTGACCATTGCAAGATCCGATCTGACTTGACAATCAATTATTTAACCTTTAAAACAACCATGCATAAATTTTCTAGTATGTGAAATTCGAGAAACAATGGTAAATACTTCCAATTTGTAATGATGTTTCTGAAAAAGCCAAAACAAGTGATTTTAGGGTTCAATGATGACAGAAAGACAAAAACTAAAAACATGGGTATTACTATTTAGTGTTCTGGAAGTCAGTTCTATAAATTGATGGAAAAAGTTGGAAAACACACTGTGTATTCAGATTTGTAGTTTTTTTGTATGGGAAAACATTGAAAATCAAATAGTGAGAAAAGAAAGAAAGGATGTATTATTGAAAAATAGTTTAATGAGACTGTATTGTAACTATGTGATAATATTTTCCTCAAGCTGTCTTAAGGCTTGATAATGGGTGGAACACTGAAGAGTCACTCCTGACTTTTGAGTGTTTTACACATTCTCCGTCAAGAGGCACTCGACTAAAATCAAGTGAAACAAAGAGATCCTCTGTACTATTGTATGTTCTATTAAAATTAGGAAAGGGGTTGGTGCTCCTTGAGTCAATGCTCAGAAATCAGCCTTTGAGGCTTTGTCAAAATAAATTATTGAAATGAAAGCCTGAAAAAGGCAGCAGGTTCAGGAGTGGTTTTTCTACCCCAGGAGGTTTTTCCACTTGGCTTATCTTGTGTCTCTGTGTCTCTTTTGCATCGGCTCTTTACTGCTTTAAAATGCAATGTCACATTACTCATTTTCATTTTATATGATTGCATTCAATTACATGAATAACACTATCACTGAAAAATGAAAACATATGTATGATTTTTTTTTTTAGTTTCAGTTTAAATTATTTAAGAAGTTATAAACACTGATTCACCCCCTCTTTCAGTGTATTTTCACTCCAACAATTGGTATCAGAGCCTAGGGTCCTCTGATAGGTCTTTCCATCCTAGGATTGATTCTAGACTTGGAGTCTATTCAAAATGTCTCAAGCTCATGAAGGTACTTCGATGACTAGAGCTCCATTATTTGATGGAATTGATTATGTATTCTGGAAAATCAGAATGGAGACTTATTTAACTTCTATAGACCTTGATTTCTAGAGCATAGTATTGACTGGGTGCACTGTACCAACTACTTTGCCAACTACTTCTGATGAAAAGAAGAGATATGAAACTAATACAAGAGCAAAGCATGCTCTTCTATGTGCTCCGACTAAAGATGTCTTCATCAGAGTCATGCACTTCAATTCTGCTAGAGATATCTGGACTAAACTTGAAACTATCTATCAAGGAAACGAAAAGGTAAAATAGTCCAAAGTCCTCACCTTAAAACATCAGTTTGAAGAATTGAAAATGAGGAATGATGAAAAAATTGCTGACTATTTTCTAAGAGTTGATGAAATAGTAAATGCTATGAAGGGTCTAGGAGAAGAAGTCAAGGAGTGTGACATTGTAACCAAGGTCATCAGAACCTTACCAACAAAATTTGAAGCTAAGGTAGCTACTCTAGAAGAAAAGAAACATTTTACCCAGCTTACCCTTCACAGTTTACAAGGCACTTTAACTTCCTATGAAATGAGGATTAGTAAAAACAACACCTCTGCAAAAGAAGCAACATTTAATGCTAAAAGGAAAGAAAAGGATGAGCTCTCTAAATCAAAAAAATTTTGATTCTAAAGAATCCCATTTTGTAAGGAAACTCAAAAAGGGGTCTGGAAAGTATAAGGGAAAACTTCACTTCAAATGCATTAACTGTGGAAAGATAGGTCACTTTGCTGCAAAGTGTCCCTATGGTGACACAAACAGTGATAATGAGAAATTTGAGAAATTTTCCAAGAAAAAGGATTATAGACCCAAACATAAATTGAACTTTAAAAAGAAGAAAAGTATGTTCAGCAAAAATGAAACAGATTCTTAATTTAATGACTCTATAGATGAAGAAGATGAAAATATCTTTATGGCTGAAATCACTCAGCAAGATGAAACAAACAACAATGATGCCGAAGAAGGTGAAGTAGACTATGAAGGAGAACTGAAGTGTGCTCTAAAAGAGTTGAGAAAAATTAAGAAACAGTTGCGTGCTCAAGAACAGAATGTTGTTCAAGATAACTCACAAGAGCAGCTCACTAATCTTGAGATAATTTCTCTAAAAACTCAACTTGAAGAATCCAAGAGAGTTGAAGATTGCCTTCGAGTTGAAATAAGTCTTAAAGACCAAGAGATTCATAAACCTGAACATGAGATTTTAGGTCTTGGGAAGAATATTGAAAAGTATGAAAGCACTCTTAAACTGAATGACATGCTTAGCAAAGAGAAATTAAACAAAGACAAAACTGGCATTGGCTTTGTTAAAGGTGAATGCTCAAATGATAGTGAGAAGAACAATATTGTTTCTAGAAACAAAAATCTTGAACACAAACATTATGAGTTTGTCAAGGATCACATTCATCCTTTTAGGAGCAATAGAAAGGTTTACAACTCCTACCCTCTCTTTTATGGGTACTGTTACTTCTGCAATAAATTTGGTCACAAAGTAAATTCTTGCAGATTTGTAAATGCTAGAACTCCTAGATTTGGCTTTAGGAAAAATCATGGTTTTGCAAGACAGATTAGATGTTTTACTTGCAAATCTTTGGGTCATTCAACAAATCAATGCAATGTTGATCAGCAAAATAAAAAGCTGAAAACCATCAAATTTTGGAAACCCAAAGCAATTAACAACATTGAATAGACTATGCTTGTTCAAACTGCTTTTCACTCTAACAAGAAGGACCTATGGGTCCTGGACAGTGGTTGTTCAAACCACATGACCGGTGACAAAGAAAAATTTACAAATCTAGAAGACTATGTTGGCGGATATGTAAAATTCAGAGACAACTCTGGAATTCAAATCAGAGGAAGAGGTTCCCTGTTACTGAATGAAGACACTCCAATCTCAAATGTTTATTATGTAGAAGGATTAAAACATAACCTTTTAAGTGTTAGTCAAATCTATGATAGTGGCTATCAAGTCCTGTTCACTTCACAAGGATGTGAAATCAAAAACCAGTCAGGTAAAGTTGTTGCAGCTAGAGGGAGGACTAAAGGAAATGTCTACAACTTACTAGAAACCTCTGGACATGAGAACAACCATGGTATATGCTTAATGAGTCAGGTTGGAGAAATTTGGTTGTGGCACAAGAGACTAGGCCACATTAATTTTGACAATATGGTCAGAATTAGCAAAAATCAAAACGTAAGAGGTCTACCCCCTCTTAGAAAACCTGACAAAGTTGTTTGTAAAGATTGTCTAAAAGGAAAGAAAACTAAGGTAAGCTTTAAGTCCAAGGAACATTTTTCTACAAAGCCTTTGCAAATTGTTCATACTGACTTATGTGGTCCTACAACGACTAGATCCATAAATGGTGAGAAATAATTCATGATGTTTGTTGATGACTACTCTCGTATGGTATGGGTTACTTTTCTCAAGAATAAATCAAAAGCTTTTGAACGCTTGAAAGTCTTTAGAAAACTGGTAGAAAGAGAAACAAACTTAAAATTGAAGTGTTTAAGGTCTGAGAAAGGTGGTGAATTCACCTCACAAGAATTCATAGACTACTATGAGAAACATGGCATAAAAAGATAGTATGTTGTTGCTAGAACACCCCAGCAAAATGGGGTAGTTGAGCGAAATAATAGGACTGTCAAAGAAATGGAAAGAACCATGTTGAATCAAGCAAATCAGGAAAATATGTACTGGAAAGAAGTTGTTTATACAGTTGTTTACATTTTGAATAGACTGCAAATTAGAGTGAAATCAAATTTCAATCCATATCAACTGTGGTATGGAAAATCTGCCCAAATTAAATACTTCATAATATTTGGCTGCAACTGTTTTATTAAAAAAGATGATGAGAACTTAGGCAATTTCCAGTCTAAAATTGATGAAGGTATCTTTTTAGGATACTCTACACACAGCAGAGCCTATAAATGCTTTAACAATAGGCTGAACAAAATTGTTGAATCTGTCAATATTAAATTTGATGAAAATCCTCTGTTAGATGCTGAACCTATGCAGGATGATGAAGAGGATGAATTTGAGCTTGATATAATCATTGAGAGCTTTGAAACTGCAAAGCCCGAGCCAAAACTAGGAAACCCTAATCTTGTTGAAGCACAATCTGAAGATGCTAAAATCAGCTCAGAAAAATGTGAACCCAAAGTTACTTCAAAATCTCTTCTTAGCAATCATCCTAAGGATCTGATTATAGGAGATAGATCTGCAAGAGTTCAAACAAGGAAAAAATCTGTTAACTATGATGAAAAATCTCACATAGCTAAGCTTACTACATTTGGTTTAATCACCCAGTTTGAGCCCAAAATTTTTGATGATGCTCTAGCTGATGAATGCTAGATTAATGCAATGCAGGAAGAAATTGATCAAATTAAAAAAAATCAGACTTGGGATCTAGTCCCAAGACCAGATGACAAAAATGTCATAGGTGGCAAGTGGATCTTTAGAAACAAACATGATAAAAATGGTCAAGTTGTTCGTAACAAGGCCAGATATGTCTACAAAGGATATGCTCAGCAAGAAGGTATTGATTTCAGTGACACTTTTGCTCCTATTTCTAGGATTGAATCCATTAGAATTTTCTTGGCATATTCTGTTTTAAAAAATTTCACTATATATCAGATGGATGTAAAAACTGCATTTTTAAATGGATACTTAGAAGAAGAAGTTTACATAGAACAGACTGAAGGGTTTATATGCAAAAACAAACCAAATCATTTCTACAGGCTAAAAAAGGCTCTAAATGGCCTAAAACAAGCTCCTAGAGCTTGGTACTCTAGATTGGACAATAATTTATTGTCAAAAGGGTTCATTAGAGGAGGAGTTGACAACAATCTATATGTTAAAATTGAAGGAACTGATATTCTTGTTGTTGAAATTTATGTTGATGACACCATTTTTGGTTGCAACAATGTTGCCTTGAGTAAAAAATTCTCACAAATCATGGAACCTGAATTCGAAATGTCAATGTTGGGAGAATTGTCATTTTTCTTAGGTCTCCAGATTTCACAACTTGACTCTGGCATCTTTCTATCTCAAGCAAGGTATGCAAAAGAAATGTTAAAAAGGTTTAAAATGGATGAAAGTCATCCAGTAAGCACCCCAATGGCTACTGGCTGTAAACTTAGCAAAGTTGATGACTCCCCTACTGTAAATTCAATTGATTATAGGTCAATGATAGGCAGCCTATTGTATTTAATAGCCTCAAGACCTGACATAATGCAAGTTGTTTGCATGTTTGCTCGTTTTAAATCTTCTCCTAAAGAATCTCACATCAATTTTGTGAGAAGAATTCTTAAGTATGTACAAGGAACAATCAACTATGGGCTCTGATATCCTAGAAGCAATGATTTATCTTTAACAGCTTATACTTATTCTGACTGGGCAGGATGTCTAGATGACAGGAAAAGCACAAGTGGTGCTTCTTTCTTTCTTGATGATTGTTTAGTGGCTTGGCACAAGAAAAAACAAGAATTTGTGTCACTCTCTACTACAGAAGTAGAATATATAGCTGCCACTTCTTGTTGTACTCAAGTAATTTGGATTTCATAGACATTATTAGATATGGATATTGAAATTCCAAAACCAATTACTATTTTGTGTGACAATACCAGTGCAATAAATATCTCAAAAAATCTAGTTATGCACTCTCGAACTAAACATATAGCTATAAAATTTCATTTTCTTCATGAAAAAGTGCTGGCTAATGAGGTATATGTGCAATATGTTCCTACACAAGCACAGGTTGCTGACATTTTTACAAAACCATTGGCTAAAGATGCTTTTGAGAGACATAGGTCTTGATTGGGAGTGGTCTCTCAATCCTTGCTAACTTAAACAGTCTATCCTGGTGATAGGGGGAGCTAGTTAGCTTTTCCTGTAGCTTATACTTAGCTACTCAAAGGTTCTTTCTGTAGTTTTATGGCACGTCACGATTGGTTCTATTTTATATTTGTTTGGTCACCCTTTATCCTTGTGTCAAAAAGGGGGAGAATTTTGACCATCTGTTACAGTTCATTATCTTTGTTTTGGTGGCTCAGTTTTTCCATCAAGGACAAAGGGGGAGTTTGTTGAATCCCTCTTATGTTGTTTTTGTCCTTGATGTCATCCTATCATTCTCTGGCATCCTGATGGTTATCTTCTTAGTTGATCCATGCTTTGTTTGGCACATTTACTTCATTGATTTTATTATCTTGGTGGCATTGATCGATTAACTCCATGTGCAGATTACAAGTGCTTGTTGAGTTTTATATTGGTTGTTACAGTGTGGTTTGATCAGGCTCTTGCATCCTAAAATTGTTAATGGTTCACTGGTGCAGCATGTTTCTCAGAATAATAAGGTGGTCATTATTATGTTAATGGAATTCTAAACTTTTCATGAGATTAGCCTTTATTTTACTTCACAAGGCTTTGGACTTAAATGTGATGCAAAATTATACTTCACAATAATTTATTATTGTGTTACATTGCAAAATATATGACATTGGACTTAAATGTGATGGAAAATCAGTTTTGGTTAAAGGGATTTAAATTGATCTCCTATGTGCATTTACATCGGGTCAAAATGATTAATATTGACTTGGGCTTAAACTCTGATAGCATGGTATAACTCTCAAATTTGGTAAGACCGTGCTTAAAATGTCTTACCGCAGTACCACAGACTGTTAAGATGATAACCACGGTAGTGTAGTGGTAACCGTTGGTGGCATGTAAGATTGTTACCACCATACCGTGCACTAACAAAAATGTAACCGCGGTAACACGGTGGAAACCACCAGTGGCAAGATGACTATTACCGCTACACCGTGGGTAGTCAAGAAGGTAGCCGTGTTAACATGCCAGAAACCACCAGCGAAAGAAAATTTTGCTACCGCTGTACCACGAGCTGTTAGGTAACTAACCGCAGTAATGTGGTGGGAACAACTAACAGTTTTCAAGCAACTATCATTGTACCGCAGGGTGTTCAAAAGGAGGCTGTAGTTGTGCGGTAAGGGAACAAATGTCAAATCTACTCCTTCGGTCACACATGTCATTGATCTACCCACAGATTCCAAAGTGTTTTATATGATTTTGATTGTTTAATGTTTGTCCTCTTAGACTCCAAATGAGATTCTTTTTTTGCAAAGGAATTTGTTTCGCTTGCATTGGAAAATTAGGGCAAACTATGTTCATTTCACTCTGTTCATTTCTTTTGGTTGAAACCCTACTGGCTGCCATCATGCATCCTTCACCTTGGACGTTACTATTTTTTCCTTTGGCATTTTTTTTGTTGTACAGTAGATCAAGAGCAGTCGGGAGTAGTCAGGTGCTCTCCACAGAAGTCGCTCCATGTGTCTTCTTTCAGCCACAAGCTGCAAACTCATGTTTTGGAAGGTTGTGTGGTCATTTTTCCTCTCGATTAAAGATTTGGTAATCTATTCTTTAAACAACAGTTTCATTTTTCCAACAATCATTTTTTAGGGTTATCATGTCAGTTATTTTAAGGATCTGGGTTGTCTAGTTATGGGTAATGAAAATTCCATCAAATCTTTTCATATGATCATCTAGGTACATGGATAACATTTCCTGTGAAGGTATTTCAGTTACGCTTCAAAATGCTTTTAGCTTATTTGTCAAATCTCCCTGGGTATATTATTTCTTCAATTACTATTTGTGGTTAAAAATACTTATGATGCATTGTTGGTTCAGTCAAGGAAAATAGCTATCATTTCAGTTTTTAAATGATGTGATCTCACTGCTTTTGTTTAAGCACTGCATGTGTAGGCTTCTAGTGAAGACATGCTCTGTCACACTTTTATTCGTGGTCATTATTGTTTTGTCCTCAACAAAAAGAAAGAATCTTCCATTTGTGACCACTGCAACATCAGATCTGACTTGACAGTCAATTATTTAACCTATAAAACAACCATGCATAAATTTGTTGGTATGTGAAATTCGAGAAACTGTGGTAAATACTTCCAATTTGTAATGATGTTTCTGAAAAAGCCAAAACAAGTGAGTTTAGGGTTCAATGGTGACAGAAAAACAAAAACTAAAAACATGGGTATTACTATTTAGTGTTCTGGAAGTCAGTTCTGTAACTTGATGCAAAAAGTTGGAAAACACAGCGTGTATTCAAATTTGTAGTTTTTTTGTATGGGAAAACATTGAAAATCAAATAGTGAGAAAAGAAAGAAAAGATGTGTTATTGAAAAATAGTTTAATGAGACTGTATTGTAACTGTGCGATAAGATTTTCCTCAAGTTGTCTTAAGGCTTGATAGTGGGTGGAACACTGAAGAGTCACTCTTGACTTTTGAGTGTTTTACACATTGTCCGTCAAGAGGCACTTGACTAAAATCAAGTGAAACAGAGAGATCCTCTGTACTATTGTATGTTCTATTAAAATCAGGAAAGGGGTTGGTGCTCCTTGAGATTGGTATCTCTAAACAGACGGGTTGGTGCTCCTTGAGTCGGTGCTCAGAAATCAGCCTTTGAGGCTTTGTCAAAATAAATTATTGAAATGAAAGCCTAAAAAGGGCAGCAGGTTCAGGAGTGGTTTTTCTACCCCAGGAGGGTTTTCCACTCGGCATATCTTGTGTCTCTATGTCTCTTTTGCTTCAGCTCTTTACTGCTTTAAAATGAAATGTCACATTACTCATTTTCAGTTTATATGATTGCATTCAATTACATGAATGACACTATCACTGAAAAATGAGAACATATGTATGATTGCATTCAATTACATGAATGACACTATCACTGAAAAATGAGAACATATGTATGACGTTGGAGAAATCGTCCATGATTGACAACATAACATGCCATGTCGTCAAGTCCACAATCATGTCTATATTTGGTAATGGAAAATCATCCTTCAGGCATGCTTTATTCAAGTCCCTAAAATTTGTACATATCCTAATGCTATTGTCTGGATTTTAAATAGGTACAATGTTTGATATACACTCAGCGTATTCTATAGACCTTATGAATCCAGCATCCAACAATTTCTTTAGCTCTGTTTTTACCATCAATGCAATGTCGGGATGCATTTTTCTCAATTTTTTCTTGGCAGGCTTCATTCCTGAGTGCAAAGAAAAATGATGCATGAGTAGATTTGGATATAAGACTGGCATATTGGAATATGACCAAGCGAATTTGATGCTTCTTTCCTTACAGAAATTGATGAAGTCTGATCTCTCTTGATCTGTCATGGATTCTACCAAATGTAGGATTTTTCCTTTTTCTTCAATGTCGATGTTTGTAGACTGTGTTGCTTCTACCAGAACTGATGAGTTCTCATGATAATGTTCTAGAAGGGTGTCAAATTTCCCATATTTCAGTGCCTCGAAAAGTTTTTCACCGTTAGATGCATTCTTTATTTTTTCTTTTTTGAGATCTAATGCTGCCATAGAATGGTTTTCACCATTAGATCTATTTTCCCTATTTTCACTTTTACAACTGGAAGATTTGAAACCTCCTGCTAAGTCATTTTGTTATGAGTATTATGGATAGAACTTGTACTAGTTTCATCATGACATAGGAAATTTATGATGGCATCATCATTTGCAAATTTTGGTATAGTCAAAGGTTCGATAGGTTCCCAGTCAATAAGTTTAGCATGGATTAAAGGCATGAAGTCATTGGATTGACTTAGGTCAATGGAGGTGAGGGTTAGGATAGAAATATCATCATAGTTATTATCAGGGATATCAAGATCAATGATGGTACCCTCTTCAATATCATCTAGTTCACTCAAATTATGTTCGTCCCCACTTGAGTCATCAATATTTAATGATCTTGCTACGAATGGTCTAGACCCAAAGCCTTGTCCCTCCTCACGTGTACGTGCATACTATTGGATTACATCAACTTGAATATTGGTGAAAGATACATCACAACATAGATCTCACTCATATTCATTTGAATATTTTTCACAGCTATCTCTAAGCTGAAGGATCCTTTCAACAACTTTCTTTGTCATTTCATGTTTTGAGTATCCCAGTCTTGACTTCTCTTTTGAATGGACAGTGAGGGGCTAAATAGGCTCTATGATTCCATCCTTCCTTAATCCAATAGCTCCTTGTCTCTCATAACCCATTTTTTCTAGGATAGATTTCCCTTTTCCATACTTGTCGGTGTTGATATTGACATTCTTGATACTGATATTTGATGTTGAGGGTTCCTCATCCTTGTATAACCAATCCAGGATTTATTTGTTGTCTGATTCATCCTCTATGGTGCCAGATTTTATGAACCTTTATTCAAGAACTATGATAGGTAATGATGTTTGAGGTTTGATCATAGATGGTTGACCATATGTCTTAGGAGATGGCATTAACTGTGAAAGATTAAGCGATTGCTCCATAGAATATTGCCCCATTCCCTTATCTGCTAGTTGGACTTGCTCTTGAAATTTTTGTGATAGAGAAGTTTGGGAATCTAGATTGTCTGTTGATTGAGTCTCAACAAGACTTGTTTATTTTTCTTTATCCTTCTTCTCTACCCACTTAATGGTGATTCTTGGAGGTTTTTCATCACTTGATTATTTTTAACTAGATGCTTCCCTATTGTGAGGCACAAATGTATCTTTAGAGATTCTAAGTGTGTCACAATGTTGAGGATGATTATAATTAGCAGATATAATCACCTCTTGTCCATTTACTAGGAATTTTAAACATTGATGATATGTTGAAGGCACGACCTGCATTTCATGGATCCATGGCCGTCCTAAGAGTATGTTCTAAGTCAACTCTCTTTCCAATACTTTACATGCTATGTGTTTCATCATGGGTCCCACTTGAATGGGTAACATAATTAATCCTTTAGACGATATTTCTTCCTCATCATATTCTTTTATAGTCATTTTCCTTCGGGCATCAATAGCATCATTGGAATACCCTGGTGCATGGATTAACTTTAGAGTGCATATGTTCAGACTAGCTCCCCCATCTATTAAAACTCTCTTGACGTGATGATTATGGATCAAGACTTCGATATGGAGTGCAGTGTTATGGGGATGGTTTAGTGAGACATCATCCTGTTCAGAGAATGATAGGCAATGTGGGGTAGTCAAATGCCCCACCATAGCTTGGAACTAGCAAACATCTAGATTCTTTGGTACTATACTGGCAACTGGTGCTTGTTCTAGAACCTCCTTATGTGATGGTGATATTTTAAGGAGTTCTAGTATCGATATATGTGCAGGAATGTTTTGAAGTTGATCAACAATGCTATAATGAGATGGAGGTGGATATGCATTTTTGGACCCAACTGCCTTTAACACTACCTTGGATTTCCCCCTAGTCATTACATTTGTTGGTTGATATTCTTGATGTTCTCTGATTTTTAAGATGTTTATTTGATTTTCAGAGTTTTGTTTGCTTGGAAGCAAATCCAAAGGGGTAGTGTCATTGGTTTCATTTTCATTCACATTATGATCATCGGTATGATCACTCTCTACTTCAGAAAGACAAAGGATCATTTTTTCATAGACATGATTTACGTTCTTACCTTTGTTGTTTGCAGAGGATGAGGCTCCTTTTTCATAGTTTAGAAAAGGGTCCTTCAACACCGAATGATTGTTATTGTTTTGGTGTCCCTCCATATATATTTTTTTGTTGTCGATCAAATCTTGTACCGCGTGTTTCAATTCCATACAATCATTGGTTTTGTGACCTTTTTTGTTGTGAAAGTTGCAATAATCTACGTCATTCCACCATTGTGGTTTGACCTTTGGATCCCAGAACCTTGCTTCTTGCGCAGTGATGAGACCACTAGTGACTAATTATTTCATTGTCGATTCCATGGTTTGGCCTAAAGGTGTGAACCTTCGCCGGTTTGATGGTTTTTGATATGACTATGTTTTTTCCATCTCGTTGCTTTGTATGACATTCGACTTGATAATTTGATCATTGTTTTTATTCTTTGAAGTAGATGTTGTCAAATTAAAATTTGGTTTGACATTTTAGGAATCATTTGTTGTTTCATTGGTGGTCATGTTTTGATTCTTTTGCCAAAATTTTGGTTTATCACTACTTGAGTATTGATTGGAGGAGTTATTTGTGTTATTTAACTTATCATTGAAATTCTTAATAACTCCTCTTTTGACTAGTACTTCTTCAATCTTAAGACCGTTTTCTATTACTTTTTCAAATGTTGGAGGACATTGCAATTCAAGTCTATAACTCATTTCCTCCGTTAATTTGTCAATGAAAAACTCCATATTTTCTTCCTCAAGAATGGATCGAGGGTATCTAGTGAACAGTCATCGCCATCTTTGTAGGAAGGACAAGAACATCTCCCCTTTGTTTTGTTTTAGGTTATATAGATCCTTTATCGTAACATCGTGTTGGATGTTAAAGGAATACTGGGAGATGAATTTGTCGACGAGTTCCTCAAAAGTCCTAATACTTGGTTGTAATTTTGAAAACCATTCCATACATGATGCTCCCAAGCTCCTTGAGAATAATCTAATTAATTAAGTTTCCTCTTGGGAAATCTGAAGGCTCATTATTTTGAATTCCCGGATCTAATCTATTGGATCCGTTCTTCCATTGTATTTATCATACTTTGGGAATTCATAGTGTCTAGGAAAAGGTATCATGCTGACTATTGCATCAGAAGGATAAGGAAAAATGTGATGTATCGCATACCTTTTGGTACTCCCTTCGTCATATCCTGTATTTGTTGTTGTAATATTTTCATTTGGGATGTTAAAGCAACAACGGGATCTATTTCTTGTGTGGGTTGCGGTATTTCAATCTCACTTGTTCTAGGTGATTCCTTCAGATGATTTACGTCAAAGCCCTTGGGAAGTTTAGCACCCGATTCAGCCAACATTAAAAGATATTTCTCCATGTCTTGTTCTAAGATCTTTTCCATAAATTTATGGAATTTGGGATCTTGTTGGGCTATTTGAATATCCTCTGGAGTTATTTCATTCTTGTCTCTTTGATGCAGACCATTCTAAGGATTTTCCTTTGCCATTGAATGTGATGTTTCAAGTTCTTGCTCTAAGAGTCTTTGTTTTTGCGACCTAGTGAAGATTGGCATACAAATTTCTGCTCTTTCTTTTGAAATGTTGATCTTCTATGCTGAAAAAATGTCAATTGATTTTTTAACAAAGTTGAATAAGATGACTAATCTTATTGATAAGATTAGGTTAAAAATTGGATTACTATACTTTGTTTCATGATAAAGTATGATGATATCCTGATGATGAAACTTCAGTGTAGTAGTCGACTATGTATTTGATTTGACACCTCTGATTTGCAAGATCTTCTTTCAGTTGATAAGATTGGAAACTTGTATAAACCTATCTGATTTTGGTTTGTAGACAATGATTCTGATAAAAAGAAACTTGTGTTCTAGTTAAAACTATAGATAAATGATAGATAGACTGACTGGAATGATTTTGGAACTCTCTATTTTAAAAGCACTAAAACAAAGTACAAAAGCGCTAGAATAGAGTCCCGAAGTGCTAAAGCAGGCGATGGAAGCACTGGAAAAAGTGATGGAAGCGCTATCTTGATAGATGCACTAAAATAGTGCCCAAAAGCTCTAAAAAATATGAGGAAAGTGTCATTTGATGAAAGCGCTAAAATAAAGACCATAAGCACTAAAACAGTGCCCGAAAGCGCTAAAACAGTGACCCGAAGCGGTGAAACAGGTTTTCAAAGCACTAAAAACATGACTTTTAAGACTCTCTATTGTAAAATTTGATCTGGTCTTGTGGCATACTCTATCATGGGTTGTGGAAAATAGGACTGATGTATGCGTTAACTATGGTTGTGATATTGTGTGAGAGCTCTCCTTTGGAAGAAAGCTCGTGAATAGAGTGGTTCTACAGCATAATCTAGAGTATGACCCCTAGAAAAGTTGTGTTATCTATGGATGAAGGTTCTATGTTGTAAAATATTTTTCGATTCTGATATAGAAAACGCCTTCTTCTTAAGTTATCCCCTATAACTGAGTGGTTTTTGGGTTTGGTGATTTTTATTGTTCTCTTAACAAATGTGGTGGACTTCCACTTTCGAATCATGAATTTATTGACCTATTCTGACTTGATGTTTTCAGGATAATCTTTAATCTAATTTTAGTGAATTTTGTGAAAACACAGCAAGCATTTGTGGAATAATTGTTTTAATCTAAATATATCCTATGTATTCAAGAACCATGAATGGTCCTTACTGATTTTCACAGGTTGCTTTGACAAATGTACACAAATCAAACAGACTCACTTTTAAGGACAAATAGGTCATTTTTATACTCAACAGCCCACATCTTGAAATTGTGTTGATGCACACAGCTGTGTCACCCCCTAAAGGGTACCCATGTTTTTTTCATTTCCAGGTGCATATTCAAAGTTGGATTTCTCGTCCTTTGAGCAAACGGTCCTTGGAAACTATATGGTGAGTGTCCTGGGGGTAAATTATTCCTTCCCCTTCCACCGTGAGTATGACAATGTTTGGTTATTGACTCAGCAAGATACTACTCTAGGGTTCGTAGATAGGGCTTTTGTGCGGTGCGACAATTGATAAAATCCCTCACGAGACCTCCCAATCTTTAGAACACAGGTTTTGGGGATGGTTATCTTGCTCACTACCGTCAATTTGGACTTTCATCAACAACTTGCATTTTGATTATAGTGGGTTGGAATCCTTGGCTTTAGGCATTCCCACTTAGGTCATTCCCATAGGGTGAGTACTTTTTCCCACTACGACAAGCCTTCTAAAGGATTTAATAAAGTGTAAATTGCATGAAATAAAGATGAATCTGACACTTTGATCACCCAATTAAGGGCAGAGAATAAGCCTAATCACCACACAAGCACAACATATAAGTTGTTTTGTTTTAAGCCCAAAAAGATAGATTTTCTAATCTATGTGAATATTTTGCTTCACAAAAATCATGATGTTCTTTTTAACCGATACTGGAAAAAGTGCAATGACCACCCTAGGATTGATAAATTTTAAAATAGCGATGGCTACCCTAGGATTGATAAATTTTAAAAACCAAAAGTGACTACCCTAGGATTGATAAATTTTAGAAACCAGAAGTGGCTACCCTAGGATTGATAAATTTTAGTCTAACTGTGAAAAAATTAAATTCTGGCCATGGTCGCATCGGATCCATATTGAATTTACAAAAGCACTAAAATAGTCCACCAAAGCGTTGTAGTTTTTACCTGATGTGCTAAAATTGAAAGCGTCGAAACAAAACACTGAAGTGCTGAAATTTTCAATGGATGTGCTAAAACAGTCCACCAAAGCATTGTAGTTTTTACCTGATGTGCTAAAATTGAAAGCATTAAAACAGAACACTGAAGCACCAAAATTTTTAATGGATGCGCTAAATCAGGTTTTCTGGAAATGGATCACCGATGCGTTGAAACAATTCATGGAAGTGCTAAAAAATTTTACGGATGCGCTATAGTATCACGAAAGCACCGAAATAGAGCACGGAAGCACCATAATTTTCCACGGATGTGCTATAGTATTTGACAAAAACATAACACGACAGAAACCTGCACGATACTTTTAAGAGAAATTGATAAAATTGGGGTTAATGCCCCACGGTGGGCGCCAAATTGTAAGTGTGAATAAGTAGAAATGAATAAAACACTTCTTAATATGAACTTATATCAAAGACAAAGAAAATTGAACTAATTCAAAACAATAATCTACTGAAAGCATCATATTGTCTCCTATCTTTAAATATTTATTAAGCTATGTGCTCTCAAATTTAAATGACACTATAACTATTAAAATGACAATCTAAAGAACGGAATGATGTTGATTCAATGATATAAAGCATAATGTGATAATACTAGATGATAAAGGAACTAAATTAGCATGAATTGACATGGAAACTGATAAACAAAGCTACTGGAGGCAATCATCTTATGAAAGCTTGAATGTTGGATGCTTGGATGTTGGATGCTTGATGCTTGATGTTTGAATTCCTGTAGAGTAAGAGTGCATAATTCTGATAATATGGATCCTTTTCTTGGTTGAATGAGGCTTTATTTGTAGATTTCCTGGCTGTAGAAATGCATAGGGATGGCAAAGAGAGGCTTGGATTCAATCTAGAGGATTGAATGGTGAGAGATGGAGGAGATTGAGAGAAATTTGGAGATTGTCTCTACCCATGAAAACACCACGCAAGAGAAGAGGAAATATTGATGGAGGGGAATTGAGAGATAAATTTGGAATTTGTCTCCAATTCTTCCCGTGAAGTTTCAATCAAATAATTTGACATGATTTTAGACATAGATTAGACATAGTATACCTAATTCAATTTTGAGGAAATATAGAGGAATATTCCTTATGCCTTTATTTAAATATTTTTGATTTATTTAAATTAGCAAAAGAGGGATAAATAATTTAATAAAACAAACTATACAAGTTGTTTATTAAATTAAACAGAAGAATATGACAATTAATCAATAAAGTGTTTGATCTTTATTTAATTAATTTAAGATCGATGTGATAGAATAAAGTAGGGAAATGATAATTAAATCAAACAAACTATTTAATTTTGTTTACTTAATTAAGATGAGATTGGAAGAAATTTAGAAGAATTTAAATATGAACTATATAAATAAATATTTCTATTTATTCAATAGTAGATGAATTTAAGATAATTAATCAAATAATTCATAATTAATTAATCGGATTCTCCAGACCATTTTTAGGTGTATACAACAGGCAAAACAAGGACAAACAACTGAGAGGGGGGGTGAATCAATTGTTACAAAATTCAAACTTATTTAACCTTAATCAACCTTTAATCATAGATCTAATGATTAATAGTGAAAGCATGAATCAATAACACATCGGAAACACATGCACACCAAGATTTTATACATGGAAACCATGTTAGGGGAAAAACCATGGTGGATTTTAGTCCACAAGATTATACCCTGTTAGAATTATAATGAGAACTAAATAAGGAATGCACATGCATTCAGGCACATGGCCTAGAGCTCACTGATCAGAGGAAGGCTCACTACTTTACATAAAAAAAATCAGATTTAATCCATTTGATGAGTTTGAACTAAGAAATTAGCTTCTTCAAAAGCCTGATGATAGTTCTGGTTAGGCACAGGAATACTTCTTCACACTTCGCTCAATATTATTCACACTCTTCTCTAAATTCGAATGATCCAATCTTTATTCGCACATTTCACATTCACACTTCGCATACGTTCACTGAGCATATTTCAAAATGAGGAAATAATCTCTCTTATATATCCACTACATGAATTTCCATCAACAACTATGTCGGCCACAAATAAAAGAATAAATTACAAACTGTCTGTCAAATTCAAGAGAAAATCTCAATGCGCACCACCCTAAGTTGGTCACAACATCGAATGTGCCAAACATTAAGAGATTAATTCCCAAGGATCCACAACACGCTACAACCACCATGTTGGCCAAGAACATAGAAACTCAAACACACAAGGAAAAATATTTGGTCACGAACACACCGATCAACACAGATGTACCGCAATGATAGAGAAAGATATAGAAACATCATTGAATGTCATAGGAGCATACACAATAACTCAATTTACCATAATTGCATGAACTCTTCTTCTAGAAACACCTACTATAGTAACAAAATAACTATAGGAACTTAGAAACTCATAACTCACTCCAATCTTGATGTATCATTATGAAACTTCCAAACAACATACTAGATAGGCTCAGAAACAAACCCTTTAATGCACGACTTCTAATTACCAACTTACATAACTTTCCACCATTCTGATCTTCATAGCTTCACAGACTGCCTGCAAGATATTTATTCTCATTTTCTCAATATCCTCAACATATATAACCTTAAGAATCATCAATGCTAATAGTGTTGACATCAATGAAAACCACATATCAGCAACACAACCACAAAATCCAACAATCTCCCCCTTTGGCATTTATGGCAACACATGATGTGAAAAATACCATCAACACAACTAATTGTTCACATAGTATTCGTCTCCTCCTTTGTTCTACACTTCTCCCCTTTAGATTTTGCAAGTTTTTTCACATTAAACTTCACCCCCTTTGACATCAATTGCAAAGGTACACAAGTTTTGAACCGCATATCTAAATCATCTAACTTTTCCCCCTAAGTAATAGCCACCACAACATCAATCCAAAATAAGATATGACTATGAATGCATGGATTGATGCAAAGACTTGCATCTTAGTTCAGATTAGGAGGAGAAATCACCCCTAACTTTCCTCTAAGATACTCAAAATTATCTTTAGGAAACGGTTTAGTGAATATATCTACAATTTGTTCCTTAGTGGGCATATACTCCAATCTGACTTCTTTATTACTCACCTTGTCTATCAAAAAGTGATACTTGATATAATATGTTTTGTCTTTGAATGTAGTAGCAGATTCTTGGAAATGTATAAGGCACTTGAGTTATCACAAAATATAGCACTAGGCTCATCATACTTAATTTTGATATCTCTCATAATTTGCTTCATCCATAATACTTGAGTAAAATTGTTTGCAGCAACAATATATTCTACCTTAGGAGTAGATAAGGAAATCGATTTTTTCTTTTTACTTAGCCAAGACACCAACTTATTTCCTAAGAAGAATGCACCACCACTTGTACTTTTTTTGTCATCTACATCTCCTACCCAATCTTTATCTATAAAGGAATTCAGAGTAAGATCATCATCCTTAGGATACCAAAGACCAAAATCAATTGTCCCTTTTAGGTACCTAAAAATTCTCTTTATTGCAATCACATATGATTCTTTTGGATCAACTTGATATCTAGCAACCATACACAACATAATGAAGACCCTAATAAACATCCTTGAACATGCCAAACATTAAGAGATTAATTCACAAGGATCCGTAACACGCTACAACCACCATGTCAACCAAGCACATAGAAACTCGAACACACAAGGAAAAAAATTTGATCACGAACACACCGATCAATGCGGGCATACCACAATGATAGAGAATGATATAGAAACATCATTAAACGTCATAAGAGCATACACAAAAACTCAATTTACTAGAATTGCATTCTCTTTTTCCATAAACACCTACTATAGTAACAAAATAACTGTAGGAACTCAGAAACTCATAACTCACTCCAATCTTGATGTGTACCTCTGAAAATTCCAGAAAAAATACTAGATAGGCTTAGAAACAAACCCTTTAATGCATGACTTATGATTACCAACTTACAAAACGTTCCACCATTCTGATCTTCACAGCTTCATAGACTGCCTACAACATATTTATTCTAATTTTCTCAATATCCTCAATATATATAGCCTTTAGAATCATCAATGCTAATAGTGTTGACATCAATGACAAACACATATTAGCAACAAAACAACATACAAAAAGGAATTTTTACCTCAATAGGTAAGATTGGTTTAGAACCGAAGACTAGGGAGTATAAAGTGGCACCAGTAGGAGTGGGAATGCTAGTGTTGTAGGCCCATAAGGTGGAGTTAAGTTAGAGGTTTCAATCACGACCAGTGTCATTGATAGCATTTTTAAGGATTCAAAGGATTGTTTTGTTAGACACCTAGGCTTGGTTGTTACCTTGGGGGTAATATGGAGTGGAGAAATGGTGTTGGATGTGAAATTTCTTGCAAATTTGATAGAATTATTGGTTTTTGAATGGGTGACCATTATCAATAATGATGGATTGAGGAAAACTATATTGAAAAATAATATAATTGAGAATAAACTTATAAAATAAAATTCTAGTAATGTATGTCATTGTGATGGCTTTGATCCGTTTAGTGAAGTACTCAGTCGAGGTGATGATGAATTTATGGCCATTAGAACATTTGGGCTAAATCTTGCCTACAAGGTCGAGCCCCCATTGGGAAAAGGGTCATGGTTATGTTATTGGATGAAGTTCTTATGTTAACATGTGTATTAAATCTCTATGAATTTGACATTGTCGACATGTTTTGACAAAGAAGTATGAGTCTTTTTCCATTGTAGTCCATTAATAACCTAGCCTCATGATATTTCATGCTAAGGTTGGACTATTAGAGTAGGCTCCATATATACCCTCATGTACCTTGCATAAGTTTTCTTGTGATTCTTCAGACAAGACATCACAAAAAGGTATTATCTAGGGCATGTCTATAAAGGGTGTCACCAATGATGGTGTAGTTGGAGGCTTTATAGATAAATGTATTACGTTGGTTAGTCAAAACGTCAAGGGGAAGGATTTGGTCATGAAGGTAGTCGTATATGGCTTGGTACCATGGGGAATTGGGACCAACAATTTCACACATCATCTTGGACTCAGGGATTTCAAAGGTAAGAACCAAGAGCTATTCTACCAAAAACTCAAACTGAGGCACATTATTTTGTATGTACAAGAGAGAGCCAATGGTGGCCATGGCATCTACTACATTATTTTTCATGAGCGGCACTTGATGAAAAAAAATGATGTCAAAATACTATCTAAAACTATTTACCATTCTCTTATAGGGTGTGATCTTTTCATCCTTGGTATCATAATCATTGTTAACTTGCTAGATTATCAATTGATAATCACCATATACTTGTAGGTACTTGATCTTCCATTTGATGGCCATGCATAATCCTTTTAGGATGGCTTCATATTTTTCTATGTTGTTCATACATGGAAAATAAATTATGAATGAATTAGGAATTGTATCACCTTGAGGGGTGACAAATAGTATGCTTGATCCAGAACCGTGATTTGTGTGACCCATCAAAGTATAATTTTCATGTCATTTTTATGTCTAAAGTGAGGATAGATTCATTTAGAAAACCTAAGACTAATGGATGATCTACCTTGGTTGGTGCATCCACAAGTTGGTCGAGAATTTCCTATCCTTTATGGATTTTCTTTTGACATACTAGATAATATATTCACCGAGTATCATAACCCACTTAGCCAACCGCCTTGTCAATGTTGCTTTATTGAGAATATATTTCAAGGGATCTATCTTTGAGACCAATTTTGTTTGGTGGTTCAACATATAGCTTCTTAGTCATTGAGTATCAAAGACTACTGCAACACAAGCACATTCTATTGGACTGCAATTTAGTTCATACCCAACCAAGGTGCGACTAATGTAGTATATAGCTCACTCATGACTTTCATCATCATTCTATTTAAGTAATGCCCCCAATGCAGATGTTGTTGCTGAAATGTATAGGATAAGAGGTCTTCCATCAATGAGAGGCATTAATACTATTGGTGTCAATAGATAATCCTTGATTTTTTGAAAAGATTCCTGACACTTTTCTAGCCATATAAATAGTAGCCCCTTTTTGAGTAATTTTTGGAAAGGATGAATCTTGTCAGCCAACTGTTCTATGAATTTTCTAATGGATAGGAGTCACCCTTGTAGTGTTTGCAGTTGACTTATATTGTTTTGTGGAGGCATGTCCATTATTTCTTCGAATTTCATGGGGTCTACTTCAATGCCTCATCTAGAAACTATATACCCCCAAAAAAAATTTCATGTGACTAAACACACGATTTTAGGATTCAATCTTACTTTATATTCTTCCAATGTCTTGAAAATCTTGTCTAAAAATCTCAAGTGGTCACTTGGAGTAAATGATTTGGCTAGAAACTTGTCTACATAATCTTCCATTAGAGTATGCATCATGTAATGAAATATTGTTGTCATGGCTTGTTGATATGTTGCTCCTGCATTCTTAATTCCAAAGGGAATGATGTTCCAACAATAAGTTCCCCATAGACAAGTGAAATTTTTATTATGCTGATACTCAAGTGTAATTTTGATTTGATTATATCCCAAGAATCCATCTATGAGGGACAACATCTCATATCTAGATATCAAGTCCATGATTATGTCAATGTTTGGTAAAGGAAAATCATCCTTAAGACATGCCTTGTTTAAATCTCAAAATTTTGTACAAATACAAATGCCACCTATTGGTTTTTTCACTAGCACAAGGTTGAAAATCCACTCTACATAGTCAATTGATCTGATCAAGCTGAAGTCCAGTAATTTATTCAATTCAACTTTAACCAATAAAGAAATTTGTGGATGCATTTTTTTGAGCTTTTTTTTGACTAGTTTAGTGTCTAGATGTAAGGGAAAACGATGTGATATCAAGTCAGGATCTAATCCAGCCATGTCAGTGTATGACCAGGAGAATTTGATATATCTCTCTTCAAATAAATCTCAAAATTTTGGCTATTATGATTCTATTAATGATGTGGAAAAATGGATTATTCTGGGATTTTTATCTACACCAAGGTTTATTTCCATGGATTACTCAATTACCATTGGTGATTTCGCTTAAGGAAATGTGGATAATGTCCAATCCTCCATCCTTGGGTGCCTCAAACAAGTTTTCTCCCTCAGATATGTCCTTTACTTTTACTTTTTCATGGTCTAAAGGTTCCTTTTAGTTTTCACCTTGAGAATTTCCAACCCTTCATCCTTGGGTGCCTCAAATAGGTTTTCTCCCTCAAATACGTCCTTTATTTTTAATTTTTCATGGTCTAAAGTTGCCTTTTTGTTTTCTTTATTATTTTTACTTTTGTGACTAGAGGGGTAGATAGACTCCCCAAAGTATGTCATATGATCCAAGTCAACAGTACATCAAACCTTATAGTCTCCACTAGGAATTCCTTCGCACAGTCCCATGAACTCAGTGATTGCTTCATCATTCTCGAATACATCCAGGATGGGAGGTCCTTGTTGATCCCAATCAATGAGTTGGGGATAAACTAAGGGTATTCCATCATCAAAAGTGTCAAGGTTCAAGCTGGACAAGGTAAGGATGAAATTATTGACATGGTTCCAAAAAAATTTCTCCAATCTTCTCTTTTCTTTGGAATAGGTTGGTCTACATTTGACATATTTTGTGGTGGACCAACCTTAAAGGTTTGTTTAAATTCTTCTTTAGAGGTAGGTTAACCAAGCTCTCAAAATGTTTCTTGAAGTTCGTATTCACTAGATAATTTATTAGATCCCCATTCGTATTAATTAAAATTAGTCACTACACAGTCATCATCAAGTGTGTTAGATGGTTCAGAGGTGTTAGATAAAGTAGATGTCTCGATAACCTTAGAAGCATTTTTTTCCTCTTATAAAGGTTTCATGGTACTAGAAGCACCAATCTTAATCGGTTTTAACCCCATCCTTAGGCCTTTTGGTGGTTTGAATACACATAAAGGTTTGGTCATCCCATTTTTGTTTAATCCAAGTCTATTGTGTCTATTGTAGCCTTTTTCCTACATTATTTTAAACCTTTTCCATACTATGTTGGGTGAAAATTTTGTAATCCCTTTTAATAGATTATAAAACCTTGATTTCAACCATAGTTATGTGAGATGGAATCTCTCCTCTAAAAAAGGGGAGGCAGCCTTCTTATTTCTTATTGAAACTAAGGAAAAGTAATCAAATATTTACAATAATGTACACTACAATAATGATTTGGGGGTGTGTCACATTCATGATTATCTCTTTTTTAGAGAATATATTTTACAATGTTTCACAATTTTAACTTCTTGATGCAATACAACTTCAAAATAAAATTAAGCAGTAATTCCAATATTCCTATCTTGTCAGAGCAAAGCCTATGAATACCAACATGATAATGATAAGTAACAAATAAGGCAAGCTCACAAAGGCACAAAGTTGCTCTATAAATTCTAATAATGGATCCTTCAAGATAATAATCAACATTGTAAAAGAAGCACAAAGTCTTCTATATACACCAGATAAATTCCATGAATAGCATGAATAAATATAAGCACAAAGTCTTCTATATACACCAGATAAATTCCATGAATAGCGTGAATAAATATAAGCACAAAGTCTTCTATATATACCAGATAAATTCCATGAATAACGTGAATAAATATAAGCACAAAGTCTTATATAGAATTCACCAATAGTATCAATAATATCACAATTCCAAGGAATAAGTGTAACTCAAAGTTTGCACTGATTTAATAAAAATCCCTTTCAATATCGATTACTTAAAACTTTCAACTTCAATCAAATCATAAGATAATTGTTCCTAAAAAAATTTGGTATGCAACTTCACTTCTTTATCGATCAAAATTAGATTCATAAAATGGACTCAAAGTTTCAATATTTTCTTCACAATTGGGAAACACCTCATTGCAAAAGATAAAAGGTCCCCTATACAATGGAATTCTCTCTTATTTATAGATGGAGGATGAGAGCTAATCTAGGAAAAAACCCTAACTAACTAGTTGACTTATTCAAAAAATTTGTCCAAAATTATAGGACAACATGTTTGTTTACATGTAATTACATTTTTCAAAATGACATGTAAAATATCAAAGCCTATCTACAAAATGCATAGAAGAAAGAATATGAACTATTTAACTGTGGACATACAAGATTTATTTTTTTATGGTTCCTTGCTCTTGGCTCTGAAGTCTTCATATTTTTTCTGAATCTCTTGCAAGACTGCTTCATCTGGATCCATGGTATAATCAAATATGGTATGGACTTTTTTAATTGAATTCCTTATAGATGAACAAATATTCTTGCACCTATTCAAATGCATCTTCATATTTTCTATAGTAAGTTTCACATCACACAAGGTGTGCATTGAAGTGTTTGAGAAGGCTTCATTTTCTAGCTAGTTTAGAATGGCTTCTTTGAAGATCTCAGCAATCTCACTTGCCAAAAGGAAGGTATGATTATCATCAAGAAGTTTGTCTGAAAACTCCTCTATCCCATTCACCATGACAATGTGATGTCCTTCGCCATCTTCTTGTAATTTTTGTATGTCCTTGATGAGGGATTTGATAACCTGTATGCGGTTTCTAAGAGATTCCTTTACTTCCACATACTTATCTTTGTTAGGAATTGATGCAAGTATGGATGTGTTTGGTGGTGTTGTCATTAATGTTGTCATTGATGTCAACACAATACAGGTTGATTAAGTTGAGCTTTCTCCAAGTTCTTTGAGAAAATTTGAGAAATAATGAAAATAGTTTTGAAGTGTGATTGATTATTGTGGTCCACATTTCTTTTGTGTTGATCTTATGCCTATGAAGATTTGTCGGTTTTTTCATAAGCATTAATGAATAATATATCATGAGTTTTAGCTTTTGTTTCAATGGAGAGAAAAGGTTATATTCACTGGTGTGTGAATTGGTTTGTCAGATATTTGGTTGTGGACTAGGAGAATTTTTTTGGATCCATAGCCTTTTGATATTTGGTTTAAGATCATACAAATTTGAGAGATGACTCTTTCTAATGGTTTTTGTGTTCTAATAATTTTTCTTGTGGTTTGGCACTCCAAAAGATCTGCTCCAAAGCTCTTGTGTTTTTGTTGGTTGGTTCAATTGGACTGCTGAAGAGTTTTCTTTGAATCAAGTTTGTTGAAGTTGTTGCGGATGTACCTAAAGTTTTTTTAGAGATAGCATAAGATCTAGTGAAGTGTGTTGTGCAATCCACATGAGGTTATCCTACTTGTGATGTGTGTACTTCAAATATGATCAGTGTTTTCATTAGGTTTGGCTAACCTAGTGTTTTCACATTACATTAAACTTTTTCATCGATTTGATAAATCGTGTGCATGATCCAAGATGTTGTTTAGGTCCTAAATTAAATATGTAATTTTTCCTCTCACATTCTTATCCATTGTGGGAGTGTTGAGTAGCTGACCTATTTTGAATTTATAATTTGAAATTGTACAGTCGACCTTGTGAATGTTTATAAGGTTGAAGATGGTATAAAAGTGAATCACGTTGCAGTGAATTAGTCATCCATCCATCATTCGACTTGAGAAAGATAAGAGTGTGTTAATAAGTGTGAAAAGAAGATTGTGGAAGAGAGAATTATCACAATAGTACTTTATTGTATCTACAATCTTCTAATCAAGTTGTGAAGTGTGTGGAACTCCTAGTGGTGGATATTTATCTATTTCTTTGTATTTTTTTGTAGGCAGTGAGCCTCCTTTTTTGGACAATGAGTCCTAAGGTAGTGAGCCCTTAATCTGGGTTGTGAGACTTTATATCTAGGCAGTGAGCCCTCAAGCAGTGAGCCTGTGTATCTAGTTTTAAATTCTACTATATTTTGAATTAATCCTCACCGTGTTTTTTCCATCATTGGGTTCTCCACGTAAATTTGGTGTCTCTAGTGTCGTGTTTTTGTTATTTTCATTTATTTTTCAAAATTAATAACATATTGAAGATAAAGTAGAATTGATTAAATTTATAAGTAAAGTCATTTGTTACAACTGATTCACCTCCCCTCTTAGTTGTCTTGTGCATTTCAACAACTGGTATCAGAGCTCTGGTTCCTCGATGTAAAGCTTAACTGCTTGAGGTAGATCAGATGGCGCATAAGTTACAACCTCCTATGTTTTATGGAGCTCATTATAGTGACTTGAAAAAATAGTTGAGATGTTATATAAATTCACTTAGTTTTAATACTTGGAAAGCTATGGAAATGAAGTATGTGATTCCAGCAACCGGTCTTGTTGATGGTTGTTTTCTACACAGCAACAACTCAAATAGAACATAAAATATCCTATCTCTCTTGAAAGGTTGATCTCTACGAGAAAAGAGATAACCCCAAGGTCTCTTAGGTGTCAATTCATGAAAATGCAGTGGAACCACTTAGTGATAAATGTGAAAATGTTATTAATCACAAAGGGGACTTACAAAAAAAATGCTAGAAACTCTAAACTTATCAAATTTTATAATAGAATGATACTTAGATTCCTGATTCCAACTGAAGTTCAAAGAAATAATAAAAGATGAGGGTTTCAGAGATTCTAAGATTAAAATTACTCCTAAAACCAACAGTGCTAATAATGAAATACCTGGAATGGACCAATCCCTCAAAACTAATTTCTGTTCAACCAAGGCTATACCTACAATCCCACATAAACAGTGCAATCTTCTAAGGTATTAAAGATTTTCAGATTATAAACATTCATTCAATGGAACTGGATGAGTGCCTACATTTACACTAATAACATGAATATCAGGTACAAGTTAACCTTGTGTAGCAATCCCATAATTGAGAAGTTGTCCAAAGTATGAACTAGAGATCGCTACAACACTCTAAGCATCAAATCACAGGCACTACTAAATTATTTAACTCTAATCTAAGTGCATTAAGATATCTCCAAGAAATTTCAAAGATAGAATAAGAACCATATAGGACAAATCAATTCAAAGAAGACACCAGTAATAACACAATTTCTTTGATTGCATTGAATCATCAATGATTACAACAATTTTGATGTTCTATGTTACAACATTTTCTTGAACTATGACTAACTTCTGACTCTAACCTTCTGCTCTAATTCTAAAAAATTGACTAACTACAAAAATTGATTGGAAACCAACTAAACCAACCCTTACAAATGAGGCCAAAGGCCATACTTATATAAATCTTGCCCGCGTGAGCCGGAGCTAGGGTTACAAAGAAGTTCGGCCACCAACTAAATCGGCCCCAACAACCAGCAATAAATCACCATCCTGCATTGAATGCATGAGGTGCCCTCCTCAAATCGATCCTGGACTCTGCAAGTCTCGAATCAGACAACATGAACCCATAGGTCCCATCCGCCATTAATGCCTCACCCGCACGAGCAGAAGAAAAACAACACGTGTGCAACACTAGATCGAATATGAGCCACCAATAAAACCCGGCTTTGAGCAAATAGATGACTCAAACCAAGTCAAACCAACCTGAGCCCTCCATGCCACATCTACCCTAGATCAATGGCCACTGATCATGCCGACCTTACATGTGAGGATGGGTTTCGCCTAACCACGGCCGCAATGTGTACCCAACTGAACCCTGCAAATACCACCAAATATTCAAAGTACACCCATCCTTTCGTTGGCCCTGACTGCAACCTTCACCTTGATCCAAACTGAATTCAAAATGGCCATAATTAATTCTCAATACATCATCAAAATCCAAGTCAATCCATCAGAGTTCCTAAGGCAAGAAAACCATGCACAAACCTAGGTGGAAGCGGAGCCAAAACAAGAATGGAGGGAAAAAAAGCGAAGGTGAAACCAAACTCGGCGCAGGCGGAAATGCAAAATAGACAAGACTTTTCGCAAAGTCCCGAGTTTAGATCCTATCCTAGTTTCATTTATGATGAAAGCAAGAAAATCCACAGTAGACCCAAGGAGAAGAAAACAACCCGAAGGCCGAAGACAGTCAAAACAACGAAGAAAAGGAAAAAGGTGAGAAGCGGAGCTAGAACGGGAACAAAAACTGAACCGTGAACTTTGTTAAAGTTCAGAGTTAAGTTCCATCCCAGTTCTGCCTACAACAAATGAAGGAAAAAGTGAACCAAGGAAAACCTAAGGGAGGAAACCAACCCGAAGGCTGAAGATAGGAAAAACAATGAAGAAAAAATGAAAAGGTGGGAAGCGGAGATGAAATGAGAATGAAAACCGAACCATGAACTTTGTTAAAGTTTAAATTTAATTTCCATCTTGGTTCTGCCCTCTGCAGAACAAAAGAAACAAGGCCAAAAGAGGAAAAGAACAACTCCCAAGACCCAAACAAGATACCAAGCGAAAAAAAAAGGGAAAAGGAAACCCACCCCTAGAGAAGATATTCGCGAGACTCCAATACCACCAGGAACTCAACACAAAGGCACTCATAACCCAGACAAGCACCAAAGACTAAAACCCCAAGATTTTCAAAGATAATCTCAAAAAAGAGGGAAAGGCCACAAAAAAGGGCCAAAAAATTCAGGTAGATGAGGGTCCCTACTTTCAGTGGGGCCTATGTGCAAAACTACACAACAAATGGCGACTCCACTGGGGAAATACTCTAGAGCATTTGAATGAAAAACTGGAATCAAGAACTTTGAATCTCTAGTTTCGGTCAAAGCATCAGGTTACCAATGGACAAGGTTTTAGAAATCACAAACAAGCAAACCTTTCATGTACCAAGGTCAAAGTGTGTGCACATGCATTTATTTCCCTTTCCTTAGTTTTAATAGGGACCAAACTTACTCTAATAGGGCTACATAAGGATTCTAACTCCAAAAGTAGCCTGGATAGAGCCTTGCTATAGCCCCAATGAGGTTATCACTATGAACCTCCCAAGATAGCTCTACTGCCAATCAGGATTCCATAGCCCCGATAGAGATACTAGTATTCCTTTGATAAAGTGAACATTTCCGTTTGATTTTCAATATTTTATTTTTCTTTTCTTTTGATATTCTTTTTGAGATTCTTTTAAGCTTTTCTTTTCACCTTGCAGGCAATGAAGCCTGCACTTAGGGATGAGAACCACATCAACACTAGAGTAGAATATAATATTTTTCACCCGATCATACCTCATAAAGACCATATGCAACCTTGGAATTCTTAAGATTTGTGTGAAAATATAAGACCCAAATAAATTCTTGAATTTTGACTTAATCAAGTGACTCCAATCCCCAGTACATGCAACATCAGATGAAGGAATTCCACCAGTGTGAATGATTCTGAAAAGATGATAATAGTTTGTAAAAGAAATCCCCAAAACAACACAGACAAGCAACCAATCATACAGGTGCAATGAGCCAAACAGAAAGCAAGAAAAAATCCAAAGCAGGAGTAGAGCAGAAAGAAAAACCAATCGAAGTAGACCAACCCAAACCAAAAGCAGAAAAGAAGCAAAACAAATAAAGGAAACCCTAACCTAACCAAAACAAAACAATAGAAAGGGAACCTAATCTACCTATGTACAAGGAAAGAGTTTTAAATAGCTCAGGACTGAAAATAATGCTTCAAATACTGTCCGTTGACAGGCAGTGGGATATCTCCTCCAGTGAAGGTTTTCAAATGAAAAGCATTATCCCCTAGAATCTCTGCAATCTGATAAGGGTCGAGCCAATTTTTTTCAAATTTTCCATGCTCCCCTTTTCAGTCATGGGCTTTGTCCCAATGGAGAACCAAGTCAAAGATTCTAAAAGCTTTCACCTTGGCTCTCCTATCAAGCTATCTTTTCATTATACCCTAATGTTTGGAAAAGTTTTATAGGGCTTCATCTCTTCTCTCTTCAAGGTGTAACAATTCAGTTAAGCGGGCTTCATGCTTATCCTCTCCATCATAATATTCATTGATAAATTACAAGGTAGGGATCTTCAGTTGGATGGGAAATACAAGTTCCAATCCATACACTAATTGATAAGGAGAGGTTCCTAGTGACATTTTTCTGTCTAGTACGATCTGCCTAGAGAGAAAATCTAAGTTGGGTGTGCCACTCCTTGGGGTTTTTCTCTAATAGCTTTCAAATGACTGTCAAGATTTTCTTATTAGAGGACTCGGCTAGGCCATTACCCTGTGGGTAGTAGTTAGATGCAAATTTCATAACAATTCCATGATCATAGGCCCAGTTAGAAAATTTCAATGATGCAAATGTGGGACCATTATCAAAAACTACAGTTAATGGACAACCAAAGCGATTAGTAATACCTGACTCCATTAAATTGATTACCACCTCAAAGGTGCATTATTTGCAAGCATGAGCCTCAGTCCATCTAGTAAAGTAATCAGTTATAGTAAGAGTATACCTGTGGCTCGTAGATAAAGGTGGATTGATTGGACCTTTGAAGTCCATTCCCCATTCTGCAAATGGTTTAACCTCTATAATAGGCTGAAGTGGAAGGGTCGCATGCTTCTCCCTAGTTGTCATGATCTGACATACATGGTAGGTCCTCACATGGTTATGTGTGTCTTTGAGCAAGGTGGGCCAATAATAGCCTTCCCTAAGGATCTTGTTTGCAGTAGAAGGTGTTGAGCCATGGCATGTGCCATATATGTCATGAAATTTAGTCATTACTCTCCTAGCTTGTCTCTTTCCTAAGCACCTCAAATAAACCCCCTCATGATTTCTCTTGTATAGAATAGATCCCTTCATCATAAGACTACCACTCTTCAAATGTAGAGCTCTCCTTTGTACTGAACTAAGGTGTTTGGGACATTGCTAATTCAATAGGTAATATATAATTTCATCATACCAATTTCTTGGAGACACTTCTTGGAGGTGATATTGCTGAGCTGTGAGGTCAGGGCCCATTTCAGCCATTGTTTATGTCAGTCCATGCCCCCTCACCAATTTCTTTGGTTGGATCTCAATATCTTACTCCTGGAACATGGTCACCCACTTTTCTTTGCATTATCCTAAGTCATTTTGCATCAACAACAACTTAATTGTAGGATCGGGCACTATGGTAAAGACCTTATTCCTCAAGATATAGTGCCTAAATTTATTTACCGCTTAGACTAGGGCATAGGCGTATTTTTCCACATTGGGATACCTCAGTTTGGCATCCTTCAAGGGATTACTCATGAAAGCTATGGGATGCTCATTCCCTTGGTCAAATTTATGGGTCAGCATGTCAGCACAGGAGTGTTCAGAAGAAAATTAGTATATAGAAAAGGGTCTGGCATAATCTGGACTTATTAGTACTGGAGCTTTAGCAATAGCTCTCTTGATTTATACAAATGCCCCCCTAGATTATGCACTCCATTCAACCTTTGCTTCTTGTTTCAGCATGGCATTCAATGGCTTTACTATTTTTGTGAATCCAAAGAATGACTTCATTTCCCTTTTGTTCGCCGGAGGCTGAATTTTCAATATAGCCTCTACCTATTCTGGATCAATGGAAATAGCTTGTTTTGAAATGACATTTCCTAGCAACTTTCCCTCAATGACTCCAAAGATGCAATTTTTTGGATTAAGTGAGATTCCAAACTCCCTGCACCTCTAGAATACTTTGCATATATCTGCAATATGATCACTTCTCCTTTTGGAAAAGACTGTCAACTCATCCATGTAGATTATGATGCACTTGCCAATGATGTCCCTGAAAGCAATAATTGTTTCTCTCTAGAATGTAGCTTCAACATTGATAAATCCAAAGGGCGTCCTCCCATAAGGAAAAGTTCCCCATTTTGTAGTTTTGTGTTTATCCTCATATTGCACCATAACTTGATTGTACCCAAAATACCCATCCAAAAAAAGACATCATCTAAGATCTGGTGACAATCTGAAGTACCTCATCTAGTGAAGGGATTGGATAATTGTCCTTTTCTGATGCCCTATTAAGATTTTTGAAATCAACATAGTCTGATTTCTCCATTTTTCTTCCTCATTGGAACCAAGTTTGCAACCCATGTTGATTGTCTTACTGGGAATATGATTCATGCTGTGAGAAGCTTCCACACCTCCTTCTAAATGATGGGTTCTAACAAAGAATTAATTGGTCTCTTCCTTTGCCTGAATGGCTTGACATTTGACTTGAGGGGAATAGTATGTGTAATGATTGAGGTATCATATGTCTTCAAGTCATCATAACTCCATGCTATCACATCTTGATATGTATGTAAGGAATCAGTAATTCCTCTCCTTTCCCTTGGAGTACACACCTTACCAATGAAGACATCATTTTCATTCTCTAGAGTTCCCACGTTATATGTTTCACATTGACTACTGAAAGATTCCCTCTTCAATTTCTATTCTTGATCTTTTATCTTATCCAAATCAAATATCCTTTCTAACTGCACCATACCTCTCGGGATAGTGTTAGTTTTCAGGTTAATGACCCCTTCTAAGTCCATTTCTACCTCTTGAGGCTCTACCTCATCAATCACTTGACAAGAAAACACATCACAGCTAGTGATGAAATCAATAATATGTTTATCATCTTCAAATACCTGGAAATTAGTAACATTATCAAGCACTGAGGGTACTGAGGTAAGTTCCATAGTGAAATTCCTCAAGCTTCAAAGTGACAATGGCTACAATGTGCTAGCTGCTTGGGCCAAAGAGTTGGCAATTTGATTCTTACCTCGAGGGATCAACTGAATGTTGAATGCATCAAACCCTTCAATGAGATACCATACTCAATGTCTGTAATTAGCCATCCTTTTATCATGACATGAGTATTGTTTCCTTACTTGCTTGACCACTAACTCAGAATCTCCAAACACATGCAAGATTCTGACTTTCTTTCTTAAGGCCATTAATAACCCACAAACAAGAACTTCATATTAAGCCACATTATTAGTGCATTGGAATTGGAGTCTATGAGCAGCAAAGTAGGTTTTACCTCTGGGGCTAATCGGTTCAAATCATGCTCTAGCACCCTGCTTTGATTTGGATCCATCAAATCTCAATATCCAGCAACCATCAACCCCCGGTTTCTTCGAACTAACCTTGTTCTTACTAATGCCCAGAGGTTCCTTAGGGGACCTTGGGGTTTTTCCTTTAAGATCACTTTGAATGTTTTGTATGTCCAACTTGATAACTGGGGTTGGATGAATACATCTTTATATCTGCCCCACGGTTGCTTGGCATAGGCAACACTCTAGCTTAGAGTGAGGGGAATTGTGGACTCTGTACCAATTGGTCAGCAGAAATTCTTCAAAATTCATGTGCCTACCAAATTTAATTTGATCTTTCACACACTTTTGGATAAACTCTTGGAAATCATCTAGCAAGCTGAGTTTTCTATCTACTTGATCATCGAGCTCCATTGTTTGTTCAAACTGCACTCCGAAGTTGCTGGCCTCTGATGTGGATTCATCAGGGGAGCTTTGCATCATAAATACTTCCTCTGTATCAGAAACATGGGAGGCCAGGATATAGTTCCCCATGCTGACCTCATACACCAATATTTCATTTGAAGTATTCTGATATTCAGTGATCACATACTTCATTTTGGGTTCTCTCTCAATTCTGATTTGATTTGGGACTCCTTTCTAGGGGAGCCGCATGTGAGAATGATCTGTGGATGTGTATCCATTTAGTGCCTTGGTGAAATCTCGACCCAAGATCAAACAATAAGTGTTAAGAATATTTTCTACCTAAATATTAAGTACTTGTTGCACTCTAGGATCTGAGGCAACTTGCGTGGGAATCATGTTCAATTCTTCTACTATATTTACCTTTGTCTTGTCCAATTGGGTGACCTTCTTCTGAGAAGTTTTAGGGGTAATTCCTAAATCCATACAGATAGAAAAAGGCATAACATTTGTAGATGCCCCTGAATCCAACACACAATTTTGCATATTCTTTCCAAAGATACGAATAGAAATCAGAAAAGGAGGGGTTTCCATTTTTCCTTGGAACAAACTCATCTAAGTGTCTGCTTGTGCAACCTAATTCATATATTTTTCTTTCCCTCAATCCCTAGGTGGTGCCTTTACTTAGGCCTTTAGGTGCCTATGAACTAGGATTCATACCCACTACCTCATTGAATGCTACTCCTAGTGATGTGCTTGAATTGAAAGACCCTAAGACTCCATTTCTGATTTCAGGAACTCTTAATAACTCAAAAGAAAAAAGACTCACCTTTACTTTCCTGATTTATTTAGTCACATATTCACCTAACTATCCCATATCCATGTCAGTGTGGGTCTCTCTATAAGGGCCAGTCTACTTATCTTTTGTTGCATCGAGATTGCTTCCTTTTGACATATTAGGTTGTCCTCCTTCCACAGAGTACTGTGCTGGCCCCTGAAGATAGGATGGATTATTAATGGCATGTGGATTTGGTGGAGTGTTAAAATTGTTAGGAGGAGTAGATGTGGTAAATGGGCCTCCAACTTGTGGATTCTAGTTAGGCCTACTCCTCAAATCATACTTTCGTGTGGGTTGCTGAAACATTTGTACTTCCTCAACACCAACTTCTTCTTCATCTAAGGGATCGTTATCATTCTTAGTTTCCTCATCAAATAACTGAGAGATTTCATCTTCATTGAGCACTTATTCAGCCTCCTCATTCTAGTTGCTTGACTCCTCTTCTGGTTCATTCTCTTCATCTCTTGGGAAAGGAGCATGGTTCAACACCAAAACTTCGGAATCATAGGGATTTGAGGGCACCAATTCCTGACTAGTTGAGTTGTTCTCAACTTCATATTGAAATATGGAAGTGGCAATTTGAAATTTAGGACAATCAGGCTCATAGTATTAAATTTTCTTGTGAAGTCTGCACCATCTTGACAAAGCTGCTTCTGCTAGGTATACACCACTTAAAGGTTTCTCTTGGTTGGAAGGTTGATTCAGCGGAGTGGGAACTCTTCCATTATTAGGTCTAGTATTCCATGGCCTATTCTACCTAGGTGGTTGTCTCCTTTCAAACCCTTGTCCACCTTGTTGGCTTCTATCAAATTTTTGACTATAACCTTGTCCTTGATTCTCCCTATCATGACTTGACTACATGCTCCTCTGAGTAGCTTGGAGTTAGTGATTTCGGTTCCTCAAGTGGGTTACTTCCATATTCAAAGTTTTTTACCGCTTTAATTCATCGATCCTTTCTTTATCAGGGCTATTGTAAGGCACTGAATTCACATTGTTTGGATGATATCCTAACACTCCTCCAAAACCAGCAGACTGATTCAAAACTTTAGAATTCTGCAAATATGTAGGGAAACTAGCTTGTGACTATGAATAAAGGGGTTGATTGGCACCTTGCCGCTGATAATTGGGCATTGGGTGAGTCTAACTTATTGGATGACCTAGGTGAGGGACCAAAGGAAGCTACGGGATGGGATTCATGATGGGAGTGTGATTAGTTAGAGCTTGGTTAAGAGATTGGACTTGCCCAGGGTGAGCAGTTGATCCCAAACATTGTAGGAGTCCAGACAAGTGTTGTCTCAAGTTAATACTAACCTTAACAGCCTCTTTATATGCAGTGAGCAGGGTAGTTGGGGGATTATTTCTCCACTTAAGGAAGGTGGATGTAAGGCTATAAAGGGCCTCAAAGTAGACCTCTAGGGCAGTGGCCTCATTTTAAGCATAAGGTGCTTGAAGTCTAGTGTATGCTCGATGGAACATATTATTGAATGATCTTATAGGCTCATTAACTTCTCTCTTGAATCCAGTAAACTGCAAGTGGAGCTCATTAGCACTAATAGGAATCTTAAACTTCTGTAGAAATTTAGCCTCAAGTTCAATCCAATTATGAATGGATGCAACAGGTAAATGATTATATGAGTAAAAATCCTCCTCTCCCAGAGAATAAGGGAAAAAAATTTATGCAACACCTCATGATTACTCCCCCTATCTCTAAGACACGTCTAAAAAATCCTAATATGCTCCTGTGCCATTCTATTAGGATCATTTGTGTGAAACTTAGAGCAAAAATGCTCAATGTTCTTGGGCATAACATTGTAATTATTGAATGTCAGAGGTGATGGGTTATTTTCCAAGAAATCCATGGGTGAAGGTGGAGGTGGTAAAGGTTGATTGATGATTGGTTGGGGTTGTTGAATGGAACCAGCCTCAGAATCAGATGAAGATGAGGTAGATGAGCGTGAGGATGGTGGCAATGATGGGTTGGATGATGACTCATCCCTTCATCTAGTCCTTCTTGACCTGGTTGGAGGTGGTAATTCTTGAAACTCTTCTTCTTCTCCTAGTGTAGATTTGGTTCTCCTTTGAAGCCTCTCAGGAGAGATGGCATTTAAGAAATGCTTCAACTTTTTTACTCAGTGCCCTCCTTCTAGCGCCAATCCTGTTGATGGGTGTTTTCTCCATAGCAACAACTTAGATAAAATATAAAATATCCTATCTCTCTTGAAAGGTTGATCTCTATGAGAAAAGAGATAACCCCAAGGTATTTCAGGTGTCAGGTCATGACAATGCAATGGAACCACTCAGTGATAAATGTGAAATGTTGGTAATCACAAAGGGACCTTACAAAAAAAATGTTGGAAGCTCTAAACTAATTAAATTTTTATAATAGAATGATACTCAGATTCCTGATTCCAACTAAAGTTCAAAGAAATAATAAAAGATGAGGGTTTTAGAGATTCTAAGATTAAAAGTACTCCTAAAACCAAAAGTGCTAATAATGAAATACTTGGAACAGATCAATCCCTCAAAACTAATTTTTGTTCAACCTAGGCTATACCTACAATCCCACATAAATATTGCAATCTTCTAATGTATTAAATATTTTTAAACTATTAACATTCATTCAATGGAATTGGATGAATGCCTATAATTAAACTAATCACATAAATACCAGGTATAGGTTGACCTTGTGCAACAATCCCATAATCAAGAAGCTATCCAAAGTATGAACCGGAGATCGCTACAACACTCCAAGCATCAAATCACAGGCACTACTCTATTATTTAACTCTAATCTAAGTGCATTCAGATGTCTCCAAGCAATTTCAAATATAGAACAAGAACCATGTAGGAAAAATCAATTCAGATAAGGCACTAGTAATAACACAATGTCTTCTATTGCATTGAATCATCACTGATTACAACAATTCTGATTTTTTTTGTTACAAAATTTACTTGAAATATGACTAACTTTTGACTGTAACCTTCTACTCTAATTCTAAAAAAATGACTAACTGTAAAAACCGATTGGAAACCAACTTAAACAACCCTTACAAATGAGACCAAAGGCCATACTTATAGAAATCATGCTAGTGTGAACCAGAGCTAGGGTTATAAAGAAGGTCAGCCACCAACCAAATCAGCCCTGATAGCCAGCAATAAATCACCGCCCTGCATTGAATGCATGAGCCACCCTCCTAAGATCGACCCTAGACTTTGCAAGTCTTGAATTAGACAACATGAACCCACATGTCCCATTCTCCATTAATGCCTCACCCACGTGAACAGAAGAACAACAACGCATGCGCAACACTAGCTTGAATATGAGCCACCAATCAAACCCGAGCTAGGCAAATGGATGACTCGGATCAAGTCAAACCATCTTAAGCCCTTCATGCCATGACTGCCCTGGATCAATGGCCATCGATCGCGCTGACCTTGTGTGCGAAGATGGGTTTTTCCTAACCGCAACCTCAATGTGTACCCGACCAAACCCTGTGGATCCCGCCAAACCTTCAAAGTACACCCATCCTTCTTTCGGTCCCAACTGCAACCTTCAGCTCGATCCAACCTACATTCAAAAGATTCGCAATTAATGCTCAATACATCTTCAAAATCCAAGTCGATCTATCAGAGTTCCTAAGGAAAGAAAACCATGCACAAACCCAGGTGGATGCGGAGCCAAAACAAGAATGGAGGTAAAATAGGCAGAGGCGGAAACGGGACCAAAACAAGAACGAAGGGAAAACAGGTCAAGGCGGAACCAAACCCAGTGGAGGTGAAAACGGAAAACAGACTAGACTTTTCACAAAGTCCCAAGTTCAAATCCCATCCTAGTTCCAGTTCCGACAAAAGCAAGAAAACCCAAAGAAGACCCAATGGGGAGAAAACAACCCAAAGGCCGAAGACAGACAAAACAACGAAAAAAATGAAAAGGCGGGAAGCAAAACTAGAACGAGAATAGAAACCAAACCGTGAACTTTGTTAAAGTTTAAATTTAAGTTCCATCCTAGTTTATCCCCCGACATAACAAAATAAACAAGGGAAAAAGAGGAAAAGAACAACTCCCAAGACCCAAACAAAACACCAAGGGAAAACAAAAGGAAAAAGGAAACCCACCCCCAGAGAGGACATTCGCAACACTCCAAAACCACCTAGAACTCAATACAAAGGCATCCATAACCAAGAAAAGCACCAAAGACCAAAACCCCTAGATTTTCAAAGATAAGCTTAAAAAAGGGGGCAAGGCCACAAAAATGGGCCAAAAAAGTCAAGCAGACAAGGGTCCCTACTTTCAGTGGGACATGTGTGCAAAACTGCATAACAGGTCCTTCCTCTGCTGATGAGGTTGCAGCTTTTGAAGGGAATGAAAGAGTGAGATTTGCTAACTTTAGTGTTTTATCTTAAAATGAAAGAGCGAAAATTATTTCTCTGGCTAAAACAAATGAAGTATGGAAAAAATTGAGAGACACTTATGAAGGAAATGAGAGATTAAATTTGTCAAGGAAACTAACTACTAAGAAAAAAATTGAGAAACTGAGAATGGAAGATGGAGAATAAATTGCAATCTATTATCAGAGAGTTGAAACTATAGCAACTTAAATAAAGAATCAAGGTGGTGCATTGAAGGATGAAGATATAATTGAGAAGATCTTGATGATCTTACCAAACAATTACAATGAAAAAGTATTTGCTCTTGAATAATAGTATGATTTGAAGATATTTACTAAGGAGCATCTATTTGGAGTCCTGACTACATTTGAGATGAGAAAATTTGCAAGAGATAAGGAGAAGACAGAGACAACCTTTAAAGAAATGAAGATAGGATATGATGATGATGATGATGATACAAAAGATTTGTAAGCAAATTTCACAAGGAGATTGAAGAAAGGTATTGGTAAATACAAAGGTAAGTTTCCTTTTAAGTGTTTCAGTTGTGGAAATATTGGTCATTATGCATCAAGATGTCCTAATAGAGCTACACAAAAGAATAATAAGGATGGTAATAATAATAACTACAAGGATGAGAAGGATAATAAGTTCAAGAAGTTGTATTATGTCAAGGAAGATGTAAGAATTTTTAATGATGAAACTGACTTTGAGGAAGATAAAGATGAATGTTTGTTTCTAGACCTAGAAAAGAAGTGTGCAAAGGAATCTAGTTTGGAGAATAAGAAGAATGAAGCAGAAGGTACTCTGGTGACTTCTTTTCATGCCAGAGAGGATGAAGACTCTTGGGTAATTGACAACGAATGTTCAAATCATATGACTGGAGATAAGAGTAAGTTTACTAAACTTGGGAAGTATGATGTAGGTATATTCATGTTTGGAGATGACTCTAGTGCTAAGATTGTTGGTAAAGTAACAATTAGCTTTGATGGAAAACACAATACTGATGATGTTTATTATGTAAATGCTTTAAGTAATAATATCTTAAGTGTTGGAAAAATGTGCAACAAAGGTTTTAATCTTGTGTTTTAGGATAAGACTTGTGAGCTTAGAAAAAGATCCAAAACTATGGTAGTAGCTGGAAGAATAACTCATGGAAACATCTATCAACTTAAATCTGGTGATGGTCAGTGTTTTATTTCTCAGATCAATGAGATTTGGCTTTGGCATTGAAGAATGGGACATGTTAATTTTGATAATCTAGTTAGAATCAGTTCTAGAGAAGTTGTGAGAGATCTACCTTGAATCACAAAGCCTTCTAATTCAATCTGCAAAAGTTATCAGATGGGAAAGCAAACAAGAAACAATTTTAAAGGAAAAGATCAATCTTCTACCATAATGACTAAATTAATTGATATAGACCTTTGTGGTCCTACAAGAATAGGAAGCTTGAATGGTGAAAGGTACTTTATGCTTTTAATTGATGATTACTCTAGGATGACATGGATTACATTTCTTAGAGAAAAGGCTCAGGCTATTGATAGATTCAAGGTGTTTAAGGCAAGAGTAGAAAATGAGGAAAACTTGAGGATTAAATGCTTCAGATATGATAGAGGTGGAGATTTTACATCTAGTGAGTTCAATGCATTCTATGAAGAGTGTGGCATAAAAAGACATTATTCTACTCCTATAACCCCACAACAAAATGGACTAGTGGGAAGAAGGAACAAGGTTGTGCAAGAGGTAGCTAGAACCATCATGAAAGAATCAATTTTTTCTTGATGTGTATTGGAGAGAAGCTATTCATACTGCTATTTACATTCTTAACAGAGTTCAAATCAAAGGTAACAACACTCAGACTCCCTATGAGTTATGGACTAGTAAGACTCCTATTGTGAAATAGTTTAAGGTATTTGGTAGTAGATGTTACATTAGAAGAGATGAAGAAAATCTTGGAAAATTTGATGCTAGATGTGATGAAGGAATCTTTCTTGGATATTCAAATAATAGTGAGGCTTACAAATTTTTTAATAAGAGACCAAGGAAACTAATTGAAAGTACTAATGTGAAGGTTGATGAAGCTATGTATAGACCAGTGGAAATAAACAAGGTTGAACCCGATGATCCTATCTTTGAGAAATTTCAAGAAGAAGAAGAGGATGATGATGATGATAGGGATGATAGAGGTGGTGGAGGGAGAATGTTCTTCGATGTACACTTTAGGACTAGGCCTCATACAACTAGAGTGGTGGAGCAGTTGAGTACTTCAGCACCATGCATTACCATCAAGGCTCCATCAGAGGGAGAGATTGACACACTTCAGGCACAGGTCTAGGCTCTTCAAATCTAGCTAGCACAAGCACATGCTACCATCAGTGAGCTATAGATACATATAGCATAGCCACCACCACCTAACCCACAGATAGCCCAAATTACTACAGAGTGAGACAGTTTCAGAGATTGATACGTATAGGCAGAGGGGGTAGAAGAGAGACTCCTGAGATCAATTAAGCGTACCTCCATTGGAGAGGTTGTTTCAAAGGGACTGGAGGTTGCCCGCTAGGTGGAGTATTACAAGATGAAATAATTTTGAGGCGGTACCCCCTGAGCATAGGAAAGCCTATACGTAGTTAGGCACCGATCATGTACCCACTCATGTAGTCATACCAGGAGTACCACTAGGAGTGTGCCACAGCTTTTCAGATGAGAGATAGGTGCTTCAGGCAACAGAGATCTAGAGAGACCTACCACCTCCAAAGGCAGCAGTAGTCATGATCCCCATCCAGATACCCCTTATTGATGATTATGTATACACCCCTTTTATTGTACTTTATATATCTTTTTCAGACATTGGATATCCTTGTACCCATGGAAATTTATTTTTGATGAGATTATGATATGCAATGGAAATTTTTGATATGCATGTGTCTTTGATGATTTTATGGTGTTTAATGAAAAACATCAGTATTACTGTTAATTTTCTGTAATTTCATGATATCAGGCCATTGTATGGTCATATTTTGTGTTAATTCCACTTCTCCTCCATTGAATTTGAAATCCCTGTGAATCTATGTTCTTTTTCAACTGGTCTCAATTAATTTCATTCACTTTTGTAAAAGATATTGGCAATTGTTCCTAGGCGATTAAAACCCTCTTCTAGGGAAATAGTGCATAAACAAAACAATGTATCTCCTACTCCTACCGATGAAAAAGGATAAAAACTTGTGGAAAATTTAACCATTGTGTATACTTTCATATTCGAAGATTGTAGGTTGCAAAATTTTGTCTTGCTAAAGTTAAATCGATGCCCTAAGGTCTGAATTTCATGTTTTATATATTGTCAATGGCAGAGATTAGTAAAATTGAATGTTTTGATGGATGTGTTGGGTCTCTCCAAGTTGGGACCGATTGAATATAATTTTAATAGGATTTAAAAAAAATTCAAGTCAAGATTAAACAAAGACCCTGAAGTTTTGAATATTTTCTACACTGCCCTATTCTGGTAGAGTTGACAGTCATAGTTAATATTGTATTCAATTTGATTTTGAAGAATTTTAATGGAATGGGTTTAGATCACTTTGAGGGTCATCTGATATAGTGTCCTAAGTGGCATTGAAGCCATGTTGGAGGTCTAAGATTCCATTTATATGTTGAAGGTCAAGTTGATAAAGATGAACAGTCATAAGATGCCTAATTAGGCCAGTTTGTTGAATGACAATCATTATCTAAGGGTGTTGTTACAAAACCAAGTTATCCTATCTCTTTTTATGTGTTTAAATACCTTAAGGGACATTTGAATACATTTTTGGAACTTAGTTTGATGATATGGTTCAAGTTATAAAGTCTGAAAGACCTTATTGCAGGGCTACTAGCCTAGGACAGTCAATAAGGGGGGGGAAAGTTGATTGATAAAGGATCTGAGTAGTCAAGTTATGTTTATATGTGGATCTTAATCTCCTTAGATTCTTAAACAAGTTCATGTAGAGATCTAAAACCTAAAGTCCAAGTTGGAATCCTTGGAGGCTTATTCCAATTTTTGAGAAGTTGGGAAGTCAATCAAGAACCAATTTGTGAATCTTTGTACAAACCTATTGTGTCGCCTCCTTGCTTACATCAGTTTGGTATCAGAGCTACAGGGATTACACCTTTGAAGGTGAACTATTTAAGGTTGAAGAAGAAGATAGTTGGAAGTTGAAAGGACAACATGACAAAGGGAACTAGAGAGTTGATTGAAGAGAAGGAGATGTTATGGAGGAAGACAATTTTCAAGACCAGATGCAAGTGTAAAGACAGGGTAAGGTAATGGTAGATTCAGGTAGTTTGGATAACATGGTGTCAGAATAAATGGTAGAAAAGTTAAATTTGGAAAGGTTATCTCATGATAATCCCTATTATGTTTCTTGGTTGAATGGTGAATATTATTTTTTTGTTAAGGAGAAAGCATTTGTAGAATTTCAGATTGGTGGCTATAAAGACGGGCTTCTATGTGATGTGGTACCTATGAGTGTATGCCATTTATTTTTAGGGATACCATGGAAATATGAGAGGTATGCCCTACATGACGGAAGGAAGAATACATATCAGATTGAGAAGGATGGGGTTTCATTTACATTGGAACCATTGATAGAAAATGAAGAAGGACAAAATAAAGAAGCTAGGATAATTATGTGTGGTAAGAAATAATTTGTGCAGGTAAAGGATGAAGGGGAGATAGAGGTTGAAGCCACTTCAAGGCTGGAAGATTTCAAGAAATTAGTGTTTCAGAATGATGCAATGGTAGAAAAGAAAGAGGAAGAGATGGTGATAAAATTTGAGATAGAGGAAGAACTCCTTGTGAAGGAGCAAGATAAGATAGTAAAGCATGATGAGAGTGTGCAAGAGATGATTCTTTGTCCATTGATGGGACAATAATTGTGTGAACCTGATAGTGCAAAGGTTTTTGGATCAGATGAGACAGAGATCCTAATAATAGAAAAGTATGAAGTGAGAGTGGCCTAGAGAGGTCATAGTGGCAGAGGTAGTATGTCCATTGATTGGACAAGAGGTTAAAATGCAACCATATTCTACCATGATAGAGTTCTATAAGTCTGATTGCATAAAGGTTCCAAGAGCAGACAATCTAAAACTAGATGTGAAGATAGAAAGACAAGTGAAAGTGGATGATTGACCAAAGCAAGTGAGTGAGTTCAAGCATGCAGAAGAAATGATGAAGAAGAAATTCCAATGGAAAAAAGGTAAATTTTTGTTTGTAGGTACAGAGGCAAGTACACCATCATTTCTTGGCAAGAGGAAGGACAAAGGATAGTTTGTAAAGGAGATTGAAAAATATCAGGGCATGAAGAAGTGGATTTCAGGTGGAAAGACAAAATGGAAACAAGTTGGCATAGAACAAATCCAACCAAAGGTGAAAATGAAAGTTGTTGTAGGGCATAGAAGACTATAAGGAGGAGAATTGATGATCCAAGAGGACTTGGAATTCTTTTTCGTCGAATAGAATGGTGCAGGTGCACCATTGGAAGAATGTGCCTCCATGAGGCAACCTTAAGTTTTAAATTTAGAAATGTTAGTCTCATGTTTTAGTAAGTTCAATTTGTCCATAATAAACATGTTTTAGGTCATGGTTAAGCATTTTTGGTTAATTTGGGTATTAAATGTAAAAATTGCAAAAAATGCCTAATTATTGTCAAAGCAATATTGCAAATGCCAAATAGAGGAAGGTGAACAGTCAAAGTAGTTAAGGATTCAGTTTGAGAGGTTGGTTTGGATTTATAAAAAAAAATTGTAACCTCATTTTCTTCAGGGAAGATTGGGGAAAGTTGTAGGATGAAGATTTCAAAGAAAAAAATCCTTATTACTATTAATTTTCTGTAATTTCATGATACTAGGCCATTCTATGGCCATATTCTGTGTTGATTCCAATTCTCCTCCATTTAATTTGAAATCCCTTTGAATCTATGTTATTTTCAACTAGTTTCAATTAATTTCATTTAGTTTTGTAAAAGATAATGGCAATTTTGTCTAGGTGGTTAAAACCCTCTTCTAAGGTAACAGTGCATAAGCAATACAATGTATCTCCTACTCCCATTGATTTAAAAGGCTAAAAAATTGTGGAAAAGTTAACGATTGTGTATACTTTCATATTCCAAGATTATAGGTTGCGGAATTTTGGCTTGCTAAAGTTAAATCGATTCCCTAAGGTCTTAATTTCATGTGCTACAGACTGTCAATGGTAGAGATCAGTAAAATTGAATGTTTTTATGGATGTGTTGGGTCTCTCTAAGTTGGGACCAATTGAATATGATTCTAATAGGTTTTTAAATCATTTTCAAAGTCAGGATTAAACAAATACCTTGAAGTTTTGAATCTTTTCTACACTGCCCTGTTCTAGCAAAGTTGGCAGTCATAGTTAAGATTGTATTCAATTTGATTTTGACGCCTTTTAATGGAATGGGTTGAGATCACTTTGAGGGTCATCTGATATAGTTTCTTGAGTGGCATTGAAGCCATGTTGGAGGTCTAAGATTCCATTTAGATGTTGAATGTCAAGTTGATAAAGATGAATAGTCATAAGATGCCTAATTAGGCCGATTTGTTCAATGACGGTCATTATCTAAGGGTGTTGCTACAAAACCAATTTATCCTATCTCTTGTTATGTGTTTAAATACCTTAAGGGGCATCTGAATACATGTGTGTAACTCGTTTTGATGATCTATTTCAACTTATAAAGTCTAACAGACCTTATTGCAGAGCTACTAGCCTAGGACAATCAATAAGGGAAAAAAAAGTTGATTGATAAAGGATCTGGGTAGTCAAGTTGTGTTTATATGTGGATCTTAATCTTTTTAGATGCCTAAAGAATTTCATGTAGAGATATAAAACCTAAAGTCCAAGTTGGAATCCTTGGAGGCCTATTCCATTTAATGGGTTTTTGTGAGAAGTTGGGAAGTCAGTCAAGAACTAATTTGTGAATCTTTGTACAAACCTATTATGTTGCCTCCTTGCTTACATCAGTTAAGCTCCACACATGAAATTTTTACAAAAAACCATCAATTATGTTATTTTAGAGGGGCCCAACATGATCACGTAGGCTCAAACAAAGAGTTTGTAAGCATCATGGTTTCCGAGTAATAGCATGTTAAAGATTGTCACCCTTTTGCACTTTGGACCCTTACGGGATCGAGCCGATTGAACATAGCTTAGAGTGATTATAAGTGTTTGGGAGAAAAATAATACCATGCCTAGTGTAATCCATACATGTTGGAACAGTCCATTTGGTCACATGAGTTGCAGAACAAAAGTTGCACTACTTTGCAACTTTACACTTCTTGCATTTTGACACTTTTTCCACCAAGTGAAAACTAGACACTATAATAAAATGACTCTGAGATAACAAAAATAGAGAGAGGTTATTGTATATTGTCCCAATGTGATCCTAATTCTTTATATGGAATAGCCATAACTAACACGGACTCTAGGTAATAGGTCATCAAGGATTGCTTCCCTTTTGCAATCTAGACTGTTAAGGGATTATGCTGCATGAATTACAAATGCTTGAGGGTAGCAAGAAATTTGAAAATTTGAGTAAATATCATTAAAAAATTTTATGTGAATAGATGGTATTCTATACCGATATTGATATTTAATCATTAGGTTGATTTTTTTTAATAAATGAAGTTTTTATAATAAGTTAGTCAATTGGTGCTAGTTATAGTAGGGAGAGAATAAAATAAGAAATAGAATGATTAGTAACCATAAATGGTTATTACACTCACTATATTAATAATATGATGTTTACAATAAAATCAGATTTATTTGGCTGCCCTAATTCTTTTGTTTTTCCTACAATTGTCTAATTTGCTTGATAGACCGTTCTGAAACCCAATTGCTTGTACTTGTAGGTACAATGCCTTAGGTACTCCATTCTCACGAATCTCTTACAAATTCACTCATACATTTGAGATTCTCTTATAATTTCTACATCATAGGTGCTCATTATGAGGTTAACTTCAAATGAATAACTTGAGATTCCCTTGCTAAGCTTCACATGCTCTTTTATAATGGCTTCAAATAAGAATGGAGATTTGTCAAGATCATCAAAATAAGGATGTTGTGTTTATTTTTTCATTGAGATTCTCTTATATGGCTCATAAATCAGCATTTTTTCAACGAGATACCAATAATTTTTTAGTAGTTTACTTACAAATAGGAAAAGTAAAAGAAGGAAAAGAAAGAGCATCCAAAATGGAAATGAAATGAAAATAGATGGAAGGCACTTACAGAAAACAAATCCACACCATTTGGTTGCAATTCGGGAACAACAAGGCATAAATATCGATGCTTCCATTGAGGATAGCATGCTAGTCTCTCAACTTAGTCACTCCTGGTCATACATATTCATTGGGAGTTCCAAGATACCTATTGCACACAACACCTCTCATGAATAGAATAACTTGAAATTCGAGATGCTCTTATAATGTCTACATCATAGGTGCTCATGATAAGGTTAACTTCAAATGAATAACTTGAAATTAACTTGCTAAGAATCACATGCACTTTTATAATGGCTAGAAATCATAATTACGATTTGTCAAGATCATCAAAATAAGGATGTTGCATTGCTTTTTTGGATGAGATTCTCTTGAATGGCTCATAAATCAAACATTTTTTGCAAGGGGACACCGGTTAATTTTTAGTAGGTTACTTACAAATAGAAAAAGTAAATGAAGTAAAATAAAGATCATCTAAAATGGAAATAAAATGAAAATAGATGGAGGGCACTTACAAACAACAAATCCACACCATTGAACTATGTATCCTTTGCCACAGTTCTAAACATAAAGTGTGCTACATTTGCAAGTCTTATAACTTCATCAATCACCTACATACATGATATAAACATTAGATGATAGCATTGGCATCATAAAAATTAATGTGAATACAAGTATAAATTAATAAGAACCAATGTGCCTACTTACAAATTAATCCAACAAACCATCTGGGTATGCTCTACTCTTTATTATGTCAACTATTGCCTCATGGTTAGACTCGTGGACCTTCCACAAGGTCTTGTTCAAAGGTCTACCCCATATTTGGTCAAATGAACATTGGATGCCATGACAAGGTTCGAGTAATGAAGAATCTTGCAATGTGTTTCAAAGTCCTGAAATACCCAATATTTAACACTCTTATGTGGGTACCTTCTAAGCCATGTTCCAGTAACAACAACTGAGTTTGTTGCGTATTCAATGTTTTTTCCATCTATAACTAAGGCCTCTAATTTCTTTTTGGCCTCAAAAAAATGACACAAGTAATAGTTCATTCTTTCTTTGTTGTCTTCATCTTCAATAACTGCATAAACATTCCCTACATTGATATGTGCAACAAATCTCTTGACATTAGTCAACATTACAAATACACTACAAAGTAAGATAACAATAGGAATTTTAAAAACTAAGCAAGTAGATATATTATCTAGTTGAACTAGATCTGATATGTGGTCAAAGTCAACCGATGAATTCATCTGTGTTAGTTCCAATGTCGTCGGAGGGCGATACATGTGAAGTGGGCTAAGATAACTTAACAATCATTTCTCAACCCACTCCTTTGACTCACAATCATCCCAAGCTTGCATTGTACATGAAGAAAAAAATCATGTCATATTATATGTATTAATAATCCATCAATTAAATCTGAGCTAAGAAAAGAGTGTAGCTCAATTCATCATGTTAGTGTACAATAATCCTCATATGGTGGAATGTTAGTATCATCCATCAACCAAAAAAATCTATGAATTGAAGATGTACCTTCATTACCTAGACCCATAAAAGTATTACACCACTCGACAATAGATTTTGCATCTATCAAATTTTCATTGTATTTATACTTTAACTCTTCTCATGTTTTTACTAGTTTACATCATTTCAAAATTCAAAAAAATATGCCTTTTTAGTGATTCAAGTTTAAAAGTTGGATCAGTGTTGGTCATTTCCTTTATAAAGTGTGACACAACTTTGTGATTTTACACTATTGTAATGTGTTTTACACATTCACATAATTCTAGGGCCCTTGTTTTTTTAAAACATACCTTAATTTATCCTTTGCAAAAGAGTTGTAACACACTTTCACACTTTTTCTAAGGTTTATTCAATTAATTAAGCCTAATGGGCTCCTTTTAATGAAATGTACCTAATGTGTGCCCTATTTATGATGTTGTAAAGTGTTGCAACACATTTTCACATTTATCTAGGGTCCTCTTAATCAATGGTGGTTAATTAGAGTTAATTAGCCTCTTTAATTCAAATTCAAGCCTTATTTGTGACACCTTCTGAAGATCTATCCTGACACCCATAATTCAAATTGCATAACATTTAATTGGGAAAAATCAAGGTCCTAGAAATTGGTGATAGGACTCAATTTCCCTAGGTTGCGAATGGGTCCTCCCTCTATAGGACCCCCATTTATCAATAGATTTTAAATGGGGTTTTAATGTTCTTTCACTCCCTGAAGGCAAGGTCATCAAAAACAATGTGAGGGCTCATTTTCCCTAGGTGGAAAATGAGTCCTTTGTGCCCTAAAATAGGCTTCTTACACCAAGGTACACACCTCTTTGACCTTTAAAAACTCCCCTAATAGTTACTATAATAGTTATGGTCAGTTTATGCTTGATATTTGCATATTTTGGCCCTCATAATCAAATCAATTGTCATGATTTAGTGTGGTAAAAACTTAGTGGTTTATCATCTTGATTCTTTTCATTTTGGTAAACCTTACTTTTTCCACCCAAAAATTAACAAATTTTCAAAACCTTTTCTAGATTGTTGAGTTCTTCTTCATATGTTTCTCCATAGGTGGTGAAGTTATCCATGCATATTTTCATGGAATCATGAGCAGAATCTAAGAAGATACTTCAAACTACCCTCTAGAAAGTGGTTAGATCATTACATAGTCCAAAGGGGGAAAAAAAATAGGCATATGTACCCCAAGGGCATGCAAATTTGGTTCTATTTTGGTCCTTTGGAGCTATCTTTATTTGGTTATAGCCACTAAATCCATCTAGGAAGGAGAAGTACTTTTTACCTGCTAGGGAATCAAGTACTTGGTCAATGAAAGCTAATGGAAAGTGGTCCTTGCTAATGGTTTTGTTTAGCTCCCTATAGTCCACAAATACCCTCCATTTTCCTCCTTTTTAGGGACAACAACTAAAGGTGACACCCACTGACTATCAAAAAAAGGGTAAATGAAGCCTGTATTAAGTAAATTTTGTAGCTCAGTTTTAACTATTTCTTGTAAGGTAGGGTTCATTCTCCTTTGGGGTTTTCTTATTTTACTGAAACCATAATTTATGTAGATCTTATGCATGCATAGGTCTAGATAAATCCCCTTCATGTCATGGTATTCCCATGAAAAGTTTGTTGCATGTTCCTATAGCACAGTATTCAAGGATTGTGTTCTTCTTCAATTAGTCCATTGTTAACATTCAACATTTTACCTAGCATGATTTGCATTGTTTTGGATGTTGATTGTATATATGAAAGGTCAAGTCCACTAATTATTGGGACACATTGTTGTGGCAAAAGAGAATGGAATAGTTGAGATACTTCTTTTTGATGAATTTGCAGGTATAATATTTTGCAGTGGATCCAACATACATGAAAGATAGTCTTGTTGTTGCGGGTCCCTATAGTAGTTATTATGTATGATGTGGTCAATTAAGTCATCCTCATCTTGGTTTTTCAATAGGGGGTTGTGTGTAATAGTCATGACAATTTGCAAGGAATAGTGGTATTCTTCATCTATGGTAGGCCATATAGTCTTCTCTAGATTTTCATGAGGTTGAGCTAGTGGATAGAGGACCAATTTTCTTGGTCATAGTTCCATTTGATATTATCATGTTCCTAGACCTACAACCTATGAATGCATCAGTTGTTGCTAACCATGGTCTACTTAAAATAAGTGGATATCCTACAAGGTTGAACTTTGGTTGCAAGACTATGAAATATGTAGGATACTCCCATGAATCTAATGTTATGAATAAGTCCTCAATGATCCCCTCACGTTTCCCTATTGACATATCTACTAGTTGTAAAAAAGTTGGTGTAGGTCTAGCATTAGCTAGCTGAAATAGTTACATTGTCTCCTTAGTCTTGACATTACTAGCTTCCCCTCAGTCAATCAAGGTGTTCCTGATAAATGTCCCAATTATCTTAACATCCACTACTTGACTTCTAAGGTCTATATATTTAGGGATAGCTATAGTCCCTAGCATAATGTCAGCAAGGTTCCAAAGGTCTCTTACTATCTTAGTATAGATTGGGATACACTTGATATCATGAATGAGGGGAATTTTGATACTAACATCCTTAAGTTGGCCCAATAGGTCTGTCTCATCTTGGGTATGATGTCTTGGAATGGCTAAACACTCATTGCATGGAGGCTCTGAACTTGAACTAGTCTAGTTTACATAATTTGACCTAGGCTATAGAGGTGAATTGTCTAAAGCTTTAGCAGTTGGTTCCTCATCTACCATCTCAATGATTTGAGGGGATGAAGGTACAACAAGTGTTTTCCCTAACCTAATGTGGAAATCACTCACCTCTACCTCATAAGTGGGGTATTAAATAACCTCATTAGTGTAGGCATATTGGATAGGATTTTTATTGGGCTTAGGTTTAGATTGGGCAAGTAATTGTGGTGCTCTTAGTGGTTGAGATGTTGGGTTTGATGGATTGGGCATGATAGCTTCTTGTTGTGGTTGGGAAGGCAACAAAGGATGTTGGTAATTAATATTTTGGTGATGTTGTTGTCCCTTTTTCCATTATGGATGACACTAATTTTGATGCACTAGCCATTGAGGGTTTTAGTTGGAGCCTTGGAATTTTTTTTGTGGCCATACATTTGGTTTCTATTGGTTCTAGTTTTGCTGATGATTTTTCCATTGTTGAGGGTTTTGCCATTGGTTTTTGGTATTTGGCCAAGGATGGGGGTTCCAACTAGAGAAATTTTGATTACCGAATGTAAATGATGTATTGAAATTTAAAGGGTCTTGTGGCATACCTTGCCTTGGTTCACATGAACTTCTTTTTGGAATGTAGAAAAATTTCCCTTCTTCAACTTCTAGTGGTTGAAAATTTGGTTTCTTTGATTTATCTTTTGTAATACTTGCTACCCTTTTACACTTGTAGTTAGCTTTTCTTTGTTAATAATTGGGGTAGTATTCAATAAGTATTGCATCAGCCTCCTCTTTATTTTTCTTCACATGTAGAGCATCCAATTGAGTAGATAGATGACCAATAATATATTTCACATTGGACAGTAGCTTACTTAATGGTGCAAGAGCACCTTAAAGGTCTTTTGGAAGATCTTGGCAATTTTGGCTTGTAGATGGTTCTAGCCAACCACAAAGGTAATAAGGACTATGATGTAAATTCCAAGGTAGAATTCATGTTGTTTAGTGGCAAACTTAGGTTTTCTTAGATCCTTGAAGTTTGAAAAAGTCTGAATGATGAAATTAGGCAAAACTAGACAATGTTGTCTTAGGAATTTAGCCTAAAAGTGCAAAAAAGGCATTAATGATGTTCTAAGCCCGGCCTAAGGGTCCTAGCACATGGTAGAAAGGTATATAAGGTCAAAAAAACCCTAATACCTGGGTTGAAAGTTCATTTTTCATGAATTGAGACTTGGAGAGCACATTTTGTGGTTGAAAATCAGCAAGTTTTGAGTGAATTTTTGTGTTTGAGCCTTCATCCAATCAAGAATGGATTGAAAGAACTAGTCTGATTCTTTTATTCTTGCTTTTGTGTCATTTAATTACTGTTTGAAGCATTATATTAGCCATTTAATTCAGCAGGTTGTGTTTTGCAAGTTTTTAGTGTTCTTGGTTACACTGTCGATTAAGGCTAGTTTTTGTAAATAATGATCCCCACTTGAATTCCTATGGAAATGATACCATTTCCACTTGTAATCAATTAGGGGACTTATTTTACAATGTACATATGGTTTCTGGTGTCTTGGTTTGCAGGGGAGATGATGAATTCATCAAGCAGTAGGCGAGTGCAAGTGCATTCTAGCTAGTGGCTTGGAGAGGACAGCAGTAAAGAAAGTTGCTGAATGGATTGGTTTGTGCCAATAGATAGAATGAGAGTTTTGTAACATGTATTCTAGACATGTGGGTGCAAGGAGGAGAGTTGAGGAGGTCATTGAAGCCCTCAAAGGAGAAAAAGGTGCTAAAAACCCTAGAAACCCTTAAAATTAGGGGGTATGAGGACAGTCATATGTACGGACACCATAGAGAATAAAAACCTAGTAAATATTGAATCCTTGGGTACTAATAGGATGGATCTGCAAAAAAAAATTGGGGTTGTTAAGACCATTTTTGAGAAAAGCCAAGAAAATGGGTTCTAGGAGGCCTAATTGGGGCAAAAGGCTACAAGGCCTAAAAGTGAGATTTCTTGAAAGCAATGGGGAAAAGGTGAAAGAATCCAATGAGATGGATCAATGAGGATTCAAAACAACTAAATAACAACAATACTACCCTACCCCATTCCTGGAGAGGTTAGGACACATTTGGGTCAGTGTGGAGCTCAAGGAAGCCCAATGGTGGAATGGGAGTGTTGGTGAAGATTTTGAAATTGGTGGAGAGTCCTATAAGGAGTTGGGGGTTTAGGAGAGATCCCTGAGTAGGGTAGAGTGTAATACCTAGGAAGACAAAAGAATAGGTCTTGGGAAGAGAAAGAGTGCTCTTGAGGTATAGGGCTCCCCATCACTTAACTCCACTCTTGAAACCCTGTTAGATGTCTTGCCAATGGTAGATATTCTTTCCTCCCTTGACCTTTTGGTGAAGTTCTTTGAATGGTTTCTACAAACCTTGAAAATATCTTCAAAGGGTAATAGAGACACCTCCCTTGCTCCTACATAGGACATCAAACTTGAACAAGAATGTGTTTGGATCCTCAATTACCAAACCATAGAAGAATGTAAATGTTGAAGGAGGTATATTCTTTAGAAAAGTAGCCCTTTCGTGGTTGGTAATTAGAAATTCAAAAGTCACATGTTCTGGTGGATCATCTACTACTACATTAGCCATGGTTTGGAAGGTCCCCTTTTTTTTTGCAATAGATGTTGGTGAAAGGGAAAATAATTCTTAAAGAATATCATCACTCTTATCACTGTGGTCACCAATTTATCTACTCTAGCTTGTTGGTTTGAGGGGAGAAATTTTCCTAAAGAATCTCTCTATCTCCGCATTTAATAGGTATGACTTTGTATAGAAATGACTCCTACACAATGTTAGTGAATTGTTTTGGTATTTGAAGGGGTAAAACATAATTATCCTAATACTGAAATAAAATATTAAACTAAGAAAGCTTGAAAATAACATAAACTAATATTTGAAAGTATCACCATCCCTAGAAATGGTACCAAAAATGTAGAGTCCCTACTAATGTCTAGTAAATTTGGTGACTGTTACCAATTTTTCGCTACAGCTCAAATGGTGGAGCTGATTTAAATGTTGTTATATTTAAAAGTGAAATGCATTTATTTATGAATAGGATTGAGTGTTGTTTTGCACTTTGTTTCAGTTCATTAAGATATAGTTATGCTTTGAAAAGAGGAATCAAAGTTTCAGAACTTGCTATTCAATGCTTTACGGTCAAATGAAGTACAGGACCGAGCGTTAAAAAATAAAGCTTCTCAAATGCTTTCATTTATTTGATAAAGTGATTAATATTTACAACATTTCATTTGATTGAGAGAATTCAAATGCTAGTACATATTTGCATTGAGATGAATTTTTTCTTTTCCAAATGAAAAAAAAAGGAATGAAATCAAATATCCACACAAGCCATGGATGTGACTGTGACAGTGCATCATAAACAACCCACTACACTATGGAGGATGCATAAAGGAAAAATCACATTAGTACAAACATAATCATCATTGCCTAATTGGTTGATGATCAACGTAGAAGTGGTGCATCATTTGTCTTCTTCAAGCTTCGTTGACCTATAGGAAGGAAGAGAGGGATGTCAGAGGCTCTGAATATGAATATACCAATATGAACCATCAACGATAATGTAGTATGCTATTGATCATGCATTGAAACAATCAAGGAAAGTGTAGAGATATGAGCTGAAGGAGAAACATCAACACGATCATGATATATTATTTTTTATGCTAACATTGTTTGTTTCCTTGTGCAGGTATAGGAAAAGCCATGTAGCTGTTTATCTTCGAAGACCAAGCATGTGGGAAAAAATGGGCTCCAACAAGGGTAGAGCCCGACATGCTGCCCTTATATGTTACAAGAGGGTCGGGATTGTAATTGCAATCATCATAGTCATTAGGAAAGGAGGTGCAACTGAGAGGGTAAATAAAATTTATCCACAAGCCATTAAACCAACTGTGCATTCATAACAATCATGTAAATTCTATCTGAAAGCTACAAGTGAATAGTGGGTTTAATCCGCTCAATCAGATCAACATATATAGAAGTGAAAATTGCAAATGAATGCTAATTTGACAACTTGTTTTAGTATAAGTTATGAATCTATCATGCTTTTGAGTTGTTGTTTCGAATACTGTTTTGTTGTTTTTTAAGATTGTTCGCTTTGTAGTGTTGTTTCATATTTTCTTTTTTGGAGCAATAGTTTGGACTATCTTTTAACAATGATAGTGAATAGTGCAACTTATGGGGGTTATGTCAAGAACAGGTAAATTCATGAAGAGTTTGTTGCCAGAATAAATAGAGCATAAAATACATGGAGATATGTGAAGAGTCTCAGGTTTCCATCAGAATAATGAAAGGTTACAAGATTAATACAGTAACCTGTAGCCAGTTGTTTAATAAGGTGAAGCAATGATCCAACAAAGACAACCAGTTTCATTTTGGCTGAGAGTGCAAATATTGCTAGAAAATGAGCGGATAATGACAAAATAGAAAGGAATTACTTCTAAAAGTGTTAGTTTTGTAAGAGAGAATGCAGTCCATGGGGTTACAATGATTTAAGGTAAATGTTGCATTAAATAAAATATATGCACTAATTTATAAAATATCAGGTGAACAAATGCATCGTATAGGTAAGCTATCTATTGCAGATTAAAATACATGATTTTTCAGAAAATGCAATTTTCTCATTACTTTCAGCATATCCTTTTGGCTTTCCAATCAAAAAATACAGTATTTCACTAGATACAATCTACCCACATGGGTATTTTAATGGAGCAGAAATATGTTCTCTCATAATATTATACACCCGGGTGGGGTTTTTGCAAAGACAGAATTCACACAGTGTTTCCATGGTCGAGTTCACATATAAAGAAAAAAAATACATTCAGAAAGGTATTTTTCTTCACAAATGGCAAATACCCACATACATATTTTTGCTCAAATGCAAATTTTATTCATATAAGGAAGTACCCATATGAGGGTTTACATCAAAAAGCAGATTTACCATCGTTTTCAATTACCCATATGGGGGTTTTAAAATAAAGCAAAACAATGTAGTTTCAAGAATACCCATATGGGGTTTTCTGCATTTTTCAAATAGAAATGCCTGAGAATGCATGGGTTGAGCCCAGTGTGATTTTCATTTACTCTTCAAGAAAGAATGAGGAGATCCTTTCGAGTTTTTCATAGGAGAACAGAGTCAAGCAAAATTGCATAGGGTGCGAGTTTCTTCATAGAAAGCCATCAGTCAACTATGATATGTCGTGGCCTGTTAAGGAGATAATGCACAAAAATTTCACAACAAATAAGCTTCAACACAAGAACTTGTGGTGTGGCCACTGAATGGGCCCATATTTGTCTAGGAAATAAAAACCATTTACAGAAGTTTAAGTTCATGAGCTTTAATGGAGAGATAAAATACAGAGAAGGGGTTTTGAAACAAAGAACTCACCCTTATTTTTGTTGTTCAAGAAATTCACAGGCCACGCCCAACTCGTTTGGAGCTCCCAATACTTGGGTCGAGCCCTCTCATGGTGCCCAAGGTGGAAACACAGCAAGCATAGTGGAAAATTGCAAAGGAAATCAGAGAAGAATAGAGTAGAAGTTGCAGCCTTATGGCCTGTCATTTGTTTTCAAACAATGAGAAGAGCTATCAAAAAAACCACGAGGTCACACTTACCATTGTTTGGAAGCCGAATATAGTCAGAGTGGAGAAAATTTGACCAGAATGGAGGAGAGTCTGAAGTTTCCAAAGCCTTCACAAGCTTGGGTCGAGCATAGGCATGGAGGCGCATTTCCTCTCAGCAGAACATTCTTTTGAAATGTCAAATGCAAAATGAAGTGCTTTTAGGGTTTCACCTTGGTTTTGTCATGCTTGCCCTAATTCGAATTTGGGGTCTTTTTCCTTCTACGTGGCCAAAATCTCATTTATGGTCGACCATTTGACTAGGAGTCTTTTTCCTAAGTCTTTATGCTATTTGATAAAGTATTTCATGGCTTAGACATCTTTGATTAATTTTTAGGAATTAATTAAACTATTTTTCCTTAGGCATATAAATTAAATGAAATTCATGAAGGGTCATTATGTCAATATGCCTTAGGATTAAGAATAGACCTAGGGTTATTTTGTTTTTGAATTTTTTTTGGAGAAAACAATGAATATATGTAAGGAGGAAATTATTATTTTTTATGATTTTTATAGAAAAAAATCAAAGCTTGTAAAGGAGATATAAGGTGTTATATGCAAAAGATTTTTTAATCTTTAATTGTAAAATGGAATAATAGAAAAATTGCATCATGTAAAGCAGAAGCAAAGAAATGCTTCATAAATTGCTTTGTTTTCTTGCTATTTTTAGAAGTTAAGCATTGAATTTTTCCTTGGTCGGATTGGAGTTTTTCAATTGGAGAGATAAGGTGTTTTCTTGCTTTAAAAGCAGTTTTTTTCTTTTTTTTAGAAGCCTGACAGTTGATGCATGCAAAAAGTGTGACTTTCCACTTTTATGCTGACTTGTTGCACAGTTTTTGGGAGCTTTTCCTTGAGCTTTTTTAAAGAGCTCGGATTAGGGTTTGAGACATATATCTTTGGAGAAAATTTAGGGTTTTCTAGTTCAATCTATTTTTTGCTCTTACACATTTTTGAGCTGAAACTATTTTGTACTCAGAGAAATTTTTTTGGCATACTCCTATAGTGAATAAAGAACAACATTTCTACTTATCATTTTGTGTCCATTTACAGTTCAGTTGATGTTATTCTTGTGATTTCGGTTTAAGATGTCCTTGTTATTTCCTAGGTTGTAGTTTGATGCAGAAAAGTGCAAAAAATACAGGCTGCATGTTTGTTTTTAATAGACCTTCATGCAAAGTACTTATGTAATAAATTGTTCTTGAGAGGTTATGAAGTTTTGTTGGTGTTTTGAGCACTATTTGTGAGGAAAATCTAGAATAGTCAGTATTTCATCATCCAATATTAAAAATCATTTCAAAGTCATAAGTTTTAAGTTTTTGTTCTTCTCTCTATCCCTTTTCCAAGAAGATTTTAGAATAGGATCATTATACAGAGAACCATCTCTATGGAGATTATCTTTCCTTATAGACCACCCACGTCTGGAAAGAGTTTCAATGTTGCAACAAATAGTCTAATTTTTTGCAAATTGACGGGCTGCATATTTGATTGCTAACAGTGACAATCACACAATTTAGAGGGAAAACCTAATTGAATAGTCCACTTGAACTTTTAGAAATGCCTTCATTGAATTATCAACCAGGGCTAGTAAGCTTGTGATGCTATTGGCACTATATTTTCTTTCAAATAATTAAGACTACCTAGATCATCCTAGCATAGACCTGTTACACTTGTCGATAAATCACAATAAAGCATTATAATGAAAGAAGTAATGGTGATGTTATTGCTATGGGTACTTGCAGTATAAGACTGTGACTAATTTACTATCAAGAAATGAATGCTATAATTTAACTTATAGTATTAACTAATCCTACACTTTGGAGTACAACAAGCTTAAGCAAACTAAGGCATAAATGTGAAACAAGAATTGTTCATGAATAAAACAAGGAATCTAGTTAACATGCATTTATGAAATAACTGCTACAAAATAAGATTGTACAAAAAATGAATTGAAGGATAGTTACCTTGAGTGGCCCTTGCTATAGTGACTATCTCCATTGATCTAACTCAAATATAGCTTCTTAGATTAATGTAGTCATAATAACTCAAAACCATTCAATGCACAACTTTAGAATATCACATAAGATTCTATTGATATATCTTATTCATGAAATCATGATTGAGAAAAAAACATTATTTGTGTAAGAACAATAACTAACTAGAAATATCTGGTAACTATATCTACTATTGGAAAATTAACTAACCCCCAATGCCTCAAACACCGACCCATACATATAGGCATAGGGGAGTTTACAAAAAAATGGAATCTAAAATAAAATCATAAATCACCACTCTCTATATATCAAAGCATGATAAAGACTAAAAAATCTATAACTGAAAAAGGAAGAAGAGTCCAAGTAGAACTATAAATTTGTTGTAACAAAACTAGAACGTGGATTGTTTGAATCAGTTGCTTTTGACTCGTAATGGTAGCGGGGTTCTTCTTCTTCAACATATTTATTGAGTTTCATAATGATGCACAATCGTATTCATTATGTGCCTCCATGTTTTAGTTGTTGTGCTTAGCTTATTCTGGAACCTCCCCTACTCTATTGTCTAGAAACTTCTTTGGTTGTAGACTACAGTCTACCTCCTCTAGCTCCTTGGCTACAAAGAGTTAGTTCATAAAACATGTACAAAATAATAACAACCATATCTAATCATAGATATCCATTACAGTTCATACATATTCACACATTAACTATGCAAAAACCATCACATCATCACCATATTTCCATATACTTTAAATTAGGTTCAAGGTTGCATAATAAACATAAAAGATCTAGCATAATATAGGAATATGTATAAGATAAGTGTATGAGAATGCATATTGATGCAGGAGCATCTAGTGGTGTAAGGGCAATCCTGCATCACCCAAAAATATATTTACTTTCATTTAGATTTTTGTAGATGTTTTTGCATTTCTGGATACCCTTTTCATCAAAGAAGAATTCCCAACTTTCAGAACTACTTTTCTACTTTTTCTACTCGACTGCTATTTTTAGCAGGTATGAATTTGAAGGCGTGAGGAGACAAAAATTTAAGGGAAGCTTTGGGATATAATAATAAACACTCTGGTGAAAGAATCACGCGAAAATCATTCCCGGTTCAAAAGTTATTCAAGTTTCAGTTTCTACTTTTTGCCCTACAAAATCTTCGGAGCTAATTTTGAGGGACTTAAAGGCTCTGGATGGGCCCGAAAATTGGCGGAAAACGAAAGTGGTTAATTTTTAGGCCCCACTTTCCAACACTTCATTTTCGCAAGACCTTTCCGAAAAGGTATTATCATTGAAGATCCGACGGTTAGATCTTGAGTTAGGGCTTCCGAAAGTTTGTGCATAATTAGAATGCTATTTTTGGCTCCAAACGAAGAATGGGGCTATTTATGGGGTAGTTTCTGACTTTTGTGGGCAGTTTTTGGGGAAAGAAGATCACATGTTGCGAATAGGGGAATTTCTGTAATTTCTTTTATGTAATTTGCATGTATTGCAAAACTCAAGGATTGGAGATCCTCTGCATGTAAGAATTTCATATTTTGAAAATAATAAGAATCTCTGGTTTTTCTGTGTGATTTTCTTGTGTCTTGGGTTGCACCCTCATCAAGTGGTATCAGAGCGGGTTTTCTTGAGCGTGTGGACAGATCGTCGATCGTGAGGCAGTTCGCACCAGGACTGTGGTTGTGGGTTCAAGATATTCAAGATGCCTCCAAGACTAGCGCGTGGTAGGCGAGGTGGTGCCAGAAATGCTGGTGGAAGAGATCCATTAGCAGCCGAGGGTTTCAGAGCCCTCTAGAGACAAATTAATGCATTACAAAGAGAGTTAAGAAGAGGGGTGAACCCGAGAAGGGGAGAAGAAAGTGAGGATGAAGAAGAGGTAGAAGATTCAGATGTAGAAGAGGAAGAAGAATCTATTGATCAAGATCAAATGCGGCTAATAAGGGCCATTTCGAAGATCGGAAAAAGACCTAGAGTAGAAGTTCCCAGTTTTTCTGGAAGTCTAAATCCGGAAGAGTTGATTGACTGGATCAACGAGTTGGAAGAGTATTTCGAGTATGAAGAAGTAGAGGACCCAAATCAGGTTAAGTTTGCAAAAACGAAGCTGAAGGGCCATGCAAGTATCTGGTGGAAAGAGGTCCAGCTAGAAAGAAATAAGAGAGAAAAGAGAAAGATCACCAGATGGGATTGCATGGTGGAGAAACTGAAGAAGTAGTTCATGCCAATGGACTATGAGTTAGATCTATTAAAGAAATTGCAAGGGTTGAAGCAAGGAAGTAGATCTGTGAAAGAATACACAGAAGATTTTCACAAGATGATCATCAGAATGGGACATGCAGAGGCCAACAAAGAGAAGGTAGGCTGTTATCTTAATGGGTTACGACCGAGCATTCAAGAGGAGTTAAGCCTGGTCAGAATGGCCACCATTGAGGATGCTTACCAATTTTCGCTGAGAGTTGAAGAGAAGTTGAACAAAAGATTTGACAGTAAGCAAAAAAGACGAGGAGGTCAAAGCGGAAGGGGTAGCGGAAGATCTTTTGGAAGCCAAAATGAGGATGAGAAGAAAAATGAAGATGTGGGTACCAGTGGAAGCCAGAGGAATGATAACTTCTACCGCCCACGTGATCAGAATGGTGGTGATCAAAGAGGTAGAGGACGAGGAAGATTTGGGCAAGCACCCGGAAGCGGTGGTTTCAGAGGAACTTGTTTCTGATGTGGTGAAGAAGGGCATCGAGCCTATGAATGTCCACAATACCAAGGAAGGACAGACAAAAGGCCAGAAGGTCATGCAAGGGTTGCACATGTAGATGAGGAGGCTCAATCTGAGCATTCAGATGATGCTGAAAGGGGAGAAGCCCTAGTGGTTAGAAGAGCCCTGGTGACTGAAGAGAAGGAGCTAGAACAGAGGAAGAATCTGTTTCGCACAAGGTGCAAGTGAGAAGACAAATGTTGTGATGTCATTATTGATGGTGGGAGCACTGATAATCTAGTGTCAGAAGAAATGGTTACAAAGTTGAAGTTGAAGAGGGAAAGGCATCCACATCCATATCGGGTTGCTTGGTTGCAGAAAGACCACAAAGTTTTAGTCAATGAGCAGTGCCTGGTGAAGTTCAAGATTGGAAGCTATCATGATGAGGTACTCTGTGATATCATCCCCATGGATGCATGTCACATGTTGCTGAGGAGGCCGTGGCAGTTTGACAGGCGAGTTGTACATGATGGCCATGCAAACACTTATTCCCTGATGAAGGATGGAGTCCGCCATAAGTTGAAACCCCTGAAAAAGGCCAAAGAAAAGGTATGCAGTAGTGCTAGAATTTGTTATGTTGATGGAAGGAAATTTTTAGAAGGCATGAAACATGAGCGTGTGTGTTATGCATTGATTCCTAAAATGGATAAGGAGGGTAGTGAGAAGGTTCCAGTAGAAGTTTCTGGGTTATTGAATGAGTTTCAGGATATTGTTTCTGATAATGTACCTGAGGGTTTACCACCAATGAGGAAGATCAGTCATCAGATTGACTTGATCCCAGGAGCTAGTTTGCCGAATAAGGCAACTCATAGAATGACTCCTGTAGAAAATGAGGAGTTGAACAGACAAGTTGAGGAGTTGTTGAGAAAGAGTTTGATTCGAGAGAGTTTGAGTCCATGTGCAGTACCTGCAGTACTAGCACCAAAGAAGGATGGGGAGTGGAGGATGTGTATGGACTCTCGGGCCATAAACAAGATAACAATCAAGTATAGATTTCCCCTACCAAGGATGGATGACCTGATGGACTGTTTGAGTGGAGCTCAGTACTTCACAAAGATTGATCTAAAGAGTGGATACCACCAAATCCGGATTCGAGAGGGAGATGAATGGAAGACTGCCTTCAAGACCAAAGAGGGCCTATACGAGTGGTTAGTCATGCCTTTTGGGCTAACCAATGCATTGAGCACATTCATGCGGCTCATGAATGAGGTACTGAAAGAGTTCCTAGGAAGCTTTGTTATTGTGTATTTAGATGATATTTTGATATTCAGTAAGTCACTGGATGAGCATATAATGCATATTGGTATAGTCTTTGAGAAGTTGAGAGAAGAGAAATTGCTGATTAATCTGAAGAAGTGTAGTTTTGTGAAGAAGGAGTTAGTGTACTTGGGGTTTGTTGTCTCGACAGAAGGTCTCAAGATGGACCCAGAGAAGGTGAAGGCTATTATGGAATGGCCTACCCCAAGAACTGCTACTGAGGTGAGATCTTTCCATGGTTTGGCCAGTTTTTACATAAAGTTTATTAGAAACTTCAGTAGTATTTGTGCACCCCTAACTGAAACAATGAGAGGGGATAGAAAAGAGTTCAAGTGGAGCACTGGAGCAGCAAGGAGTTTTCATCTATTGAAGCAGAAGGTGACAGAACAACCTGTTTTGGCTCTCCCATATTTCAATAAGGTGTTTCAGGTGGATTGTGATGCCAGTGGTTGTGCCATTGGAGCAGTGTTAAGCCAGGAAGGTAAGCCCATTGCCTATTTCAGTGAAAAGTTAAATGATGCAAAGAGAAAGTACTCTGTATATGATCAGGAATTTTATGCAATAGTTCAAGCATTAAAGAAATGGAGGCATTATTTGTTGCCGAAGGAATTTGTTATGTATACTAATCATCAAGCATTGCAGTACCTGAGTAGTCAGGGAAAATTAAATCAGAGGCATATGAAATGGGTAGAATTTTTGCAGAGTTATATATTTGTTTTAAAACATAGGATTGAGAAGTCAAATAGGGTTGCAGATGCCTTAAGTAGGAGGCATACATTGTTGATAGAAATGCAGATTGAGGTGGTTGGGTTTAGTGAACTCAAGACATTATATCCGAATGATCCTGATTTTGCAAAGGCTTGGAAAGCTTGCAAGGAACCTGTTACAGTTGACAGGACAAAGTGGCTAGATTTCATAATTCAAAAAGGCATGTTGTTTAAGGGAAGTCAATTGTGTATTCTGAGGAGTTCCATGAGGGAGAACCTGATAAAAGAGAAACACAGTGGAGGAATGGCAGGACATTTTGGTCGAGATAAGACCATTTCTATTATCAGTGAGCATTATTATTGGCCTCAGTTGTCACAAGATGTGAAGAAGTTTGTGCAGAGTTGTAGGGTATGTCAAATGGCTAAAGGAGTGAGTCAGAATATAGGGTTGTATCAGCCCTTACCTGTACCAGAGAGGTCGTGGGAGGATATAAGTATGGACTTTGCTCTTAGTTTGCCAAGGACACAGAGAGGGAATGATTCAGTATTTGTGGTAGTTGACAGGTTTTCAAAGATGGCACATTTCATCCCATGCCAGAAGACCCATGATGCAGTCCACATTGCTGACTTGTTCTTCAGAGAGGTGGTGAGGCTACATGGTTTGCCAAAGAGTATAGTCTCAGATCGTGACACAAAATTTGTTGGATACTTTTGGAGGACCTTGTGGAAGAAGTTGAAAACAGAGTTGAAGTTTAGTTCTACACACCATCCCCAGACTGATGGGCAGACTGAAGTTGTGAACAGGAGTTTGGGTAACCTACTGAGATGCTTGGTAGGAGATAAACCAAAGGGATGGGATTTGATCTTACCCCAGGCAGAATTCACTTACAACAATTCTGTCAATAGAAGCACTGGTAGATCACCATTCCAGATTGTGTATGGAAGTAGTCCTAGGACTGCTCCAAAATTGAGAAAGATGGACCAAGAGAAGAAGACAAGTGTTGAAGCTGAAGACTTTGCAGAACACATCAAGAATATGCATGAGAAGGTAAAAGAACACATTAACAAGATGAATATGCAGTATAAGGCTAAGGCAGATCAAAAGAGGAGGTATAAGGAGTTTCAGATTGGTGATGAAGTGATGGTCCACTTGAGGAAAGAAAGGTTTCCAGTAGGAACCTATAACAAACTGAAGATGAAGAAGTTCGGTCCTTGTAAAATTTTGAAGAGGCATGATTCAGGGAACGCATATGAGGTAGAGTTGCCGGATGGATTCAACATTTCCCTTGTGTTCAACATTGCAGATTTGACAGAATATCATGAGAGTGGCGCAAAGGAAGTACCAGCAATGGAACAGTGTGGTATTCCAGCACCTAGTTCAAAAAATGAGGAGATCGAATAAATCTTGGATAGCCGTGTGGAAAGGAGTACCCAAAACAGACAGTATGAAGAATATTTGGTGAAGTGGAGAGGAAGGCCTATGGAAGATTCATCCTGGTTGTCTAAGGCAGAGGTTGACCATTTGAGTTTTCCTCAACCACCTGAAAAGTGACAGGGTCACTTTTCAAATTACCCTGGGTGTTTGATGCAGGAGCATCCAGTGGTGTAAGGGCAATCCTACATCACCCAAAAATATATTTACTTTCATTTAGATTTTTGTAGATTTTTTTGCATTTTTGGATACCCTTTTCATCGAAGAAGAATTCCCAACTTTCAAAACTACTTTTCTACTTTTTCTGCTCAACTGCTATTTTTAGCAGGTATGAATTTGAAGGCATGAGGAGACAAAAATTTAAGGGAAGCTTCGGGATATAATAATAAACACTCTGGTGAAAGAATCAGGCAAAGATCATTCCCAGTTCAAAAGTTATTCAAGTTTTAGTTTCTGCTTTTTGCCCTACAAAATCTTCAGAGCTAATTTTGAGGGACTTAAAGGCTCCGGATGGGCCCAAAAATTGGCGAAAAATGAAAGTGGTTAGCCTTTAGGCCCCACTTTTCGGCACTTTATTTTCGCAAGACCTTTCCGAAAAGGTATTATCATTGAAGATCCGAAGGTTAGATCTTGAGTTAGGGCTTCCAGAAGTTTGTGCATAATTAGAATGCTAATTTTGGCTCCAAATGGAGAATGGGGCTATTTATGGGGTAGTTTCTGACTTTTGTGGGCAATTTTTGGGGAAAGAAGATCGCATGTTGCGAATAGGGAAATTTCTGTAATTTGCATGTATTGCAGAACTCGAGGATTGGAGATCCTCTGCATGTAAGAATTTCATATTTTGAAAATAATAAGAATCTCTGGTTTTTCTGTGTGATTTTCTTGTGTCTCGGGTTGCACCCTCATCACATATGAACTTGTATAAAAACATAATAAAATTATCTAATGACTGGACTCGTCATGTACCATAAAATCAAGCTCAAACATCAAATCAAGAATGCATTCTTGTGCAAAAACTAAAGCTGCATTACAAAACTTGTTTTATATTATTTCTCACTCACACAAAATTTCTTGCTTGACTGAATATAATCATATAAATCTTGATCCTCCCTAAACATACTAGTCAACATCTTTTTAAAACACTCTTGCATCATCTTCCCTTTAACGCACTACTTAACATCTTCATTGAGTTAAAAAAACATAACAAACAAAAGGAAAACTTAGAGTGAAATATATTTTGTGAGCATGGTTTTCTTTCAATGCTCTCTCCTCTTCAAAAATAACCATGTCCTACGTGAGCCTCACAAATATTATCCAACATTGCTCACACTATTTCTTTTTTGTATTGAAAAAGAAAGAATACAAAGAATTACAACTACCACCTAGTAGCTGGAGAAGAAAAATAATACATTATAATGAGCCAACATAAGGCCATGACCCAACATAACAATAGGCTAATACTTGTGTTGAAACACTCTACATAAGTTCATATTGTAGATGTTATGCAAAAAAAAAAAAAAAATCAATATATGACCATCACCCAACGAAACAAGAGACTAATACTTAATCTGAGCACCCACTAAATATCTTATTTTCTTTCCTTCTCTACTATTCAACATGAGATTTAAATGTAGTTTTGAAGTTTCTCTGGCCTCAATTTCTTCGTTCGCTATTATGTGATAGGCTATGGTTCACAGATGATGTTGTAGCTTTTAGAATTTATTCCCCCTATTTCTTTGTCTGTTATTTTGTGATACAATTCATAGATGACGTTGTGAAACTTTGTGGTAGTTGAGCTATATTGAATATGCTCTTAGTAGTTGACCAAGAGTATCAATTGGTTGTACTCTTCCCTAGATTTCCTGCAAGAGATGACTAAGGAATAGAATGATTATCTTGGAAGCCTCATTTTAACAGTAACATTTGTATGGACCAACAAATGTGCATGTTGTAGTGTATGGAGACACAGCCCACCCGATGATCGAGTTTCTCCCAATGCCAAACTTGGTGGAAGGGATGTAGTTGTTGCCCAAGATACTCTCGTTGAAACTGCTCTTACTGCCAAAGCTACTCCAACTAGAAGCACTCTTACTACCCAAGCTATTGTTATAAAAGTACTTGCTCGAGCTACTCCCAATGCTAGATTTGATGACAGGGATGTAGTTTTTGCCCAAGCTACTCCTGTTGAAACCACTCTTACTATCCAAGCTACTCCCATTGAAACCACTCTTAATTGCATTTTTGGCTTTGGCATTGTTCTCACTTGCTTTATTTTCAACTTGATCTGTCAATGGGGCAATAGGGGGAGTATCTAGCCAAGAATCTCCAAATATCATACTCGAGCATATTTAAGTAAGTCTTGATCTTTATGCTCCAAAAATCATAATTCAATCCATCAAAATAATGGCTCTCTATTTGAGGAAAATCTATATCCTTCAGCTATGTGTTCTATCAAGATCTACCTTCAGCTATGTGGGCTATCAAGATCTACCTTCAAGCGGTTAGGCTAATTATGAAGGAATTCTCTCTTATACAAATTGATAAAACACACTTATACTAAGAGGGGGTGTGAATCCACTCTGATACCGGGTATGTGTAGGATCATAATGGAAAAAATAGACCCTTAAGTGGTGATGAAAATTCAGAAAATCAAAGTTAGATAACTTGATGTAAAAATTTGAATAAGTTATCTATGTTATTTCAAAAATATGTAAGAATAGAATCTGTAGCAAATTGAATGTAGTTTCTAAACTATTAGGTTTATTTTAAAAAATATATATTTGGTGACAATTTGAAATTTCAATCCAGTAGTACTTAAATTTCAGGGAAAAAATAAGAAGTAGGTGTCTGTCTGACCACCCTAACCACAATAAAAAGATAATATTTTTTTATAAGATTTTAGATATAAGTAGAGGACTCATGTCCCAATGTGATGCATTTTTTGTTGTAATTTTTTTCCAAGTAAATAATTAATTATGATTTTTTTATTACAAATTTTGAAAAATATAAAAACTCGTATGTCTGACCACCTTAACTTAGTCAAAAATTCATGAAATTCATTTTTTTTTTTTTTAATCCTATAGTATGTGAAGCATAGAATGTGATGCATGTTTCAGGTTCAAAAAATGTGATGCCATTTGAAAGCTATAGATGCTTTTCAATCAGCCTATCAATTAGAACTTTAGTCTTAATTCAAATAGAAAATGAATGATAATTATTTATTAAATTCAAAGTAAATCATAATTTATATTGGTGGAAATTTGAGAATCTCCTTTAAAAACCCTTTTCGTTTCATCAATTTTGGGTAAGAAAAAATTCGTCAGCCACATGGGCCATCATATCACTTACATATAGCCACTTTTTGGCCTATCATGATTTTGCACATACCCTACTAATTGATAAAAATTAATTCCTTCTTAACTCAATATAGAAATATTACTTCATGCCATGATTATCAATAGCAATATTATTCATGCAATATGTAGCAATTTGAGAAAATGCACAAGAGAGGAACACAATTTTACATGGAAATCCTTACGAGAGAAAACCATGGTAAATTTTTTTCTTATATTAATCTTCTAGTTCAAAAATTTGTAGTCACCAACCCACTAGAGACTCCAATATCCACCATTGAGAAGCAACTCAATAAGAGAATCTAATCTCTTCAACAAGAGGGTCCAACCTTACGATCTCCTCATGTAGAAGGTTTCAACCTCCACAAGATCAATATTAATAATTTTAACTTACGACTCCTCAAATCTACCCTAATGCATTCTCACAAATTCACCAAAAACTTACTCTCACAAATCCACAATATAGTTTTCACAAAATTCAACAATAATATCTTCTCGAACTCGGCAATAATGTCTTCTCAAAATTGGCAACAATCTCTTCATGCAAATTTTGCAACAATATCCCCATAAAATCTACAATAATGTCTTCATGAGATTTTCTCATAAATCGCCATGAACTTGCTTGTATCACAATCTCTCCTTCCACAAATTTGATGCTATAAATCTGCTCACATATATCTTGTAGATCTTCTTGAATAACTTTTTATTTCTACTCTTCATACAAAAATATTCCTTGATTTTTTATTTATTTTTACCTCACCTTCAAACTTGTATTTATACTTGCCCAATTATGCAACTCTTCATCCAAAGGGCGTGACATTCCAAGAGGGGTTGACCCATAATTTTTTATTTTTTTTATTTTATCTTTTCAAGGTGGGGTGCACCTCTCCAAGGGGGGTCGACCCCTATAATAAATTTTAAATTGTCTTCACTTTTTTTAGTTTCTTCCCGAGCACCACAATGATAGATGTCAACCCAATAAATATTTTTTTATTATTTTTTATTTTGTTTCTCAATTTGATGCCAAGTTTGGATGAGGTCAACCAGCATAATTCATGAGTCTTCAATATCTCCTTTGACATCAATGGCAACAATATTTCCAACACATGCATCAATTGTTGTATTTGTTTTCCTTATTGTAGGCTACATGACATATTTTTAAGTCAAAAGAAACCTATTTCAGACTATGTGCCCCTGCATTTGAATTGCATGCCAAATTATAAGTCCATATAATTATGTGTTTGTCCTAGCGATGTTCATAGTAGAAGCCAAAACAAGTATCAAAAATTATATCTTGTCGTACTTATGTTTAAAGGGGTTATAGTCTAATCATCAAGGGAATGTGTCCAAATCTAAGGCAACTAGAATCATTTAGTTTTGGCCCCATGGTTACCATCTCATGTATACATCCTATTGCACACATTTTAGTTGTGGTGTTGTCCCACTACATCAAACGATCTCTATAACAAGATGACAATCCATTAAAAGAAAGGAGTGAAGGATGAGAGAGACATAATATAGTGAAGCTTAGACATTTTAATGAATTTAAGATCTTAGCATGCACTATTGTTTATAAATTTGATGTAAACTTTGTCAAAAGATTAATATATGTAATTTGATATTCTATGTCATTTTGTTATTTGTTTTTCCATAAGAATTTACTTTTTATTGCATAATCTTGTGTTTAGTTCTCAATTTCTATATTTAGACTACAAGAATAGACAATCTTTCATTACACCCTCTATTCATGATTATATCCATGTAAAAAAAATTTTTTATAATAATTATCCATTAAAATTATCTATATATTTTGACAATCAAACTCAAAATCTCTCTTTTGTATAATATAGTTTTTTAAAGTTTTAATTACATTTTTTAAAAATTAAATTAAAATGATCAAATTTAAGCCTTGGGAGGACTATTCTAGAGGCACTAAACCTGGCGTACGTCCCCCTCTTTAAGGCACCTCTGTTTTTTGTCTATTACGTGACACCGGTGGAAAGCATGTTGTGGAGCAGATACATTCTGCCTTCAGATTACAGCTTAAAATATTCCCGCGCAAACCTGTCGTGAGATTCTACAATTTGTCCATGCGCGTTGATTCGACCATATTAGCGTATTTTAAAATATAAGTCAGCGGGAACCGTGCAGCCTATATTGGAATTAGCGTGACTAAAGATGAAAACAGAGATTTTTAAATCAATGTTTGATTAGTCTTCACTTAAATTCAATAGAAAAATGTGAACCATGTTAGGTTTTCTTTCCAACGTCTCGAGGACTTCAAGCCCAAAGATTCGTCCTCCCCGGAGAAAATTTTCTATAATGTTGAGTAATCTTGTCTTATACCACTTATTACGCCGTAAGGCGTACCATTGCTGCGGCATTTATCCGTGTACAACAAAACACAATGTTCAAAACACATCAGGGAAGGATGTGTCACGGTTGGCGGTTTATTTGATGTTCTCCTTCTGCACTATTCATTGTCAGACATGACACTAACCCGGTTCAGTTGACACGCACTCCAAGCAATTATCGCTACTACCCATACCATTTTGAGGACTTCACTGAAGATATTCCAGTACACCGGCTACGTCTATCTCGAGAGTTGTCATTAATTTCTAAGGGAACAATCATGAAGTAATTTTTTAGCTGAAAGAATTACAGTGTAACATTTCGTTTTGGGAGTGTGATGATGAAAATGGGGAGGATGTCGAGCCTGAAGGGATGGGGAGCTATTCAAAGAGCAGGAAGATTTCCAGAAATTTTGAAGAGGTGAATTTTTGGACAGCCCCTGTCACTCATGATTGTGGCAAACCCAGTGCATCATACAATTCAAGTGGCAAAGAATTAGTAGAAAAAAGCTTAGGGAACGGAAGAGAATGAAACTTGAGAATGAACGTATGGCAGCTTAAACATAATGGTGATTGTTGAAATGGTGCTCCCAAATGCAGCATAAAGCAACAATGAAATGTTGTCCAAGACCTCCTTGTCTATTAGTGGGTTTCGTCTTTCATCTTTGAAGTTTAAGAAAACATAGAGCAGATCCAGGTTCCCTGAATTAAGACCACTTTTTCTCCTTTCTATTACAGAGGATAGAATTTTATCCACCTCTAACCGTGCCTTAAGCGCCTTGTGAAAGCTCGTTCCGAGAAAATTCACTGGAACAGACAAACTCCCTAAGAACAGTGTCGAAAAGCCTATCAAGATGTTCCTGTTCATGCTTGTCATTTATGCCGAAAAACAACCTGCTTGAAATGGAAAACAGAAGGTGCCTCACGAGAGGAAGTACTTTCACTTCATATTTTCCTTTCCATTGTCTATTGATCTTATCTTGAATGACTGTATTAATTTGAGAAAAATAATTCTGCAATTCTACGGGATCCAGTGATCCTGAAAGAGCATTACGTAGAATCTTATGCTCTTCACCACTTTTGCTAGAAACAAAGTATTTCCCCATAAGTTTCAGGAAAGAAGCGGGCCAAGAATTTGTCAACAGCTTATTCTCATTGGACAGTATGAAGCAATTTCCAGAGGATCCTGAGACTACTACTGTGGGAGGCCCAATTAATGAAATCTTGAAAATGTGCCCGAATTTGTTCACCCTTTTATCGAAAAACTCTTGAGCTTTATTTGATCGAAGTGCCCACAAGAACTGCAACGTTTCTCCGATCAAAGGGAAACCTAAACTTCCAGGGGGAAGCCTATGAGATGGTTTGTGTTTCAAATTAAACACAAGGATGAGAATCCCAACAGACATAGCAAAAGCTGTGAAGATACAGGAAAGAGTAGGAGGAGAAAATATCAGTTCCATGACTTGCTTGGATTTACCAACTCTGTTTATCAGAAAACGATCCGGCAATGGTAGAATCTATTGGGAAACTATATTACCTCCTATTTGGTTGAGCTTCCATACAACTTTCTGCACATGTCGTTTGTGCGTTTCTTGGAGAAGAATCTCTTGAAATTTGATCCACTTGAGAGCTATTTTTAAAGTAAAGTTGTCATCCAGTAGTTGTGCACCTTAATTTAGTGCTTCTTACTATCTAAAGTGGAAATTTCAAATCACTCCCAATTTTTTACAGCAGCTTACTTGGCAAGTCCCCTGCTTATAACTTTTGTTTCAGGTCACATCATCATATATGATGTCACATCATCATGCTTTTTGTCAAGGTGTCCAAAAAGGCCCAAAAAAAGTGAGACCAATACTTGTGCATTCACATCATGGGTAGTTGAGCACTGATGTGGCATCACATAATTGGTTGCCTTTTAGATCAAAGGAATACATTTTGTTTAATTATGGGTAGTCAAGTCACAACTATTGGGCATTATATAAACAACTACTATCACAACTATTGGACATTATATAAACTACTACTACCACAACTATTAAGACATGCTCAACTATTGGGTCCTCTCCCCTACCCAAACTGGTTATCAATACACACGAACCATGGTGCCTAAGCACAATTTCCTTGATTCCTAGGTGCAAGAGGACGTGGACGCTACAGTCAGGAGGGCACAAAACACTAGAATTGGGCACAAATACTATTGATGGACATGTATAGTTGTTTTTTGTCATCTAACTCCATCCTTGCTATGCTATATACATATGGAAGATGGGAGATGAGACAATTGCTCTTTTATAGGCGATTCTTTGCCTTTAAATTGTGTTTTCATCTTTGTATTCAAATTTTATTCAGCTAATTTGTTTCAAATCCTAGAGTACAAAATCTATGTATCAGGAACTAAATTTTAAAACAAACTAGACATTAACTAAATTTGGATAACAAACTAGACATTAACTAAATTTGGATTATAATATCTTAATTTTTATGTTGTAGCTAGACATTTTAGTTAGTGAATATGATTATATCAGGTGGTATTGTTCAGCGGTAATGATTTTGAAATAAATAAATAAACTCAACATTGTATGACACAAGTAACTTGCTTTGATTAGAGTGAGCCAGATAAGTTATGTCGATGTGGTTAGTGCCAGTCAAATGATGAGGTGAGAATGAGTTGATGAGATGATCTTTACTACTTGATGCATCCCATTGATAATTAAGAATGTGATGAACACGAGAATATTCATCAGAACTATCAATAACAAAATAATTTGAAATTATACATGGATCTATTATAGTTGCATTGAGCTAAACAATAGGGGCTTGGTTTAACTTTGATCCATTAGCATTGAAAGCATGGAAGGTAAGTAGATTTGTTTTAGGGCAATTTCTTAAATCAAACTGCAAAAGTAAGGAACAATGAACTTTTTCTTAGATTAAATTGCAAAAGTAAAGAACAATGATTAATGATTCGATGAAGAATAGATTGCATACATAGTTAGCAAGAATGCATTAGTTTTTACACATATCAAACTAGATTGGATGCCATATATCACCAAAAATCGAAGAACTATATGAGATTGATAAACATACTATTATACATAGTCAATATCTTCTCTTTATTTATCACATCACCTTAAACATCTTTAATACATAACTTAATTACATATTAATCTAATTATTTTAATATGTTAGAGTTACGATCATGCTTAGATTAAGAGTTAGGGTTATAATTAGAGTCAAAATTAAAATTAAGGTTATATTTAGGGTTAGGGTTATATTGAGGGTTAAGGTTATATTTGAAGTTAGATTTATATTTAGGATTAACATTATATTTAGGGCTTAAGCTATATTTAGGGTTAGGTTTATGATTCATTTAGGGGTATTGTTCACTTAGGGTTATATTTAAGGTCAACGTTAGAGCTCAATTAGGATTATTGTTCACATAGAGTTACGTTTGGGATTCAATTAATGTTAGGATTCTACATGATAAAACTTTGGGTTAGAATTAGGGTTTAGTTAGGGTAAGGGTTAAAGTACAACTAGGGTAAGTGTTCATTTAGGGTTAGGGTTAGGGTTAGGGTTAGGGTTGATATTTAACTAGGGTTAAGGTCAAGGTTATAATTAGGATTAGAGTTATTTTTAATATTCAAATAGGGTTATGATTAGGTTCTAGGATAAAGTATGTGGTTATGGATAGGGTTTTATAATAAATCTTGGGATTACGTTTAGGGTTAAATTTGGGTTAGGATTTTAAGTTTAGTGTTATGTTAGGATTAGGATTCAATTAGTCTTATAGTTCAATAAGGGTTAGGTTTATGGTTAAGGTTCTATTAAAGCTTGGGGTTAGTGTTAGGGTTAATGTTATAGTTAGATTAGGGTTAGGGTTCAATTAGGGTTAAGGATAGAGTTAGGGTTAAAATTAGAGTTCAATTATGTTTAGTTTTTTTTAGGGTTAGGGTTTAACTAGGGTTAGGAATAGAAGACAATAAGGTCTAGCATTTAATTATAATTAGGTTTACAGTTCAATTTGGGTTAGGGTTTAGTAAAGGTCAAGGTTAGGGTTATGGTTAAGTTTTAGGTTAGGTTTTTATAATGGTTAGAGTTAGGTTTAGGGTTCTGTGGACGTGAAAATCTGCAAATGGTTAGCACAATGACAAAACAACATAAATAGAAATTCCTATCCCTATGAGATAATACTTCATGATTCAAATGCAACCAAACAACAAAATTAAAAAAAGCATCTAAACCATGAAATAAACCTATCCCATATTGGATTGGTGCAACTTGGTTGTGTAGGAAGCTGCCCTTTCCCAATCCATGATAAGCGAAGTGCCAAATGATGAGCAAGATTAGTTCTCACAAGTGGAGAGTAACCATGCCATGAGAATGTGTTGTTGCTAAGCAAATGGTGTTGTGATGAGCAAGATTGATTCTCAAATGAAGAGAGTAACCTTGCAATGAGTAAGTGTTGTTGTGTTGTTTTGGAGAAACGCTTTGCATTTTATAGATTCAAGAGTAGGAGATTGAAAGATTTTGATGAATGTGGGATAATTCACAAACCAATGACAAGGTGCCACTTGTCCAGTTGTGAGAGGGTGAGGAATGTGCAAGTCTTGGCCAATGTGCCAATTTAAAATTCAAATTTGGATGAAATGACATGTTTAGGGGGGATGAAAGGTGCAATAAATGCCATGTTTGACTTGTGCAAATAGCATTTAAAACCTTGTTGGAAGGGACAAGTCCCTTTTGGGGGGAAGATTCAAATTGGAAGAATATTCCATTTTGATGCCATTTTGAATGTAATTAGAGGAAATAATAAATCAAATAAATGATTTATTGGTGCAAGTGGGTGGGTTAGTTAAGAGTTTGGATTTGACTCTAGTTGAGTCAAAAGCTAGAGAATGGTAATCATGATTAGAAGTTAATTAATTTAGATTAATTAACTTAGGGGATTTTAGGGATTTGACATTTGATTTAAATCAATTTGATTTATTAAATCAAATAAGAAGAACTTTAAAAACTTAATTAAATAATTTGATTTAATTAAGTCTGATGAACCTTAGGATTTAATCAATAAATTGCTTTAATTGATTAATAGCAGAAATGAATGTTAATTTGTATGATGCATGATTGTTATTTTTGCATGTCTACATTTTGCCCCTCTTTGAAGCAATGTACTTGTTGCATTGGTTCAAAGAATGATGTTGCCGATATCGCAATTAAAAAAAAATTGATTTTCAGATGCCCCAACGAAAAGAAGTACGTTAGTACATTGCCCCCTTGAGAGATCGAGCGAAAAGATACAATTTGAGGTGGATCTCGCGACAAAGAGGTTCAAAATGGATGTATGGATGGTTAGACTATATGATAATGAAAATGAGATGTTTGGAAGATGCTTAGAATAACAAATTTATATAATCCTAAACAACTTAAATGATTATGCAATGATGTTGTCCTATAATGATATGACGTGATTATGCAAGATGAGAGGATGAATGCAGCATGGATGTAGGATGGATGCGTTGTTAGCGTGAAAGAGGATAGAAGAATGAGAGGGATCAACCCTTAAATCTAAGAAGATGAAGAAGTCCAACAAGTCCTCTAGTCATCGAGACTTTATTGGATATGATGATGAATGATGATGATGTGTTGCTTATCCAAGGATGGGAAAAGAGCATACCTTTCTTTATGTTTGATAACACACATAGGTGCGATGCATCAAGGTATTAAGAACCAGGATGACATGGCACCTAGTGTGATGGACTTGGACTCGTCAAATAGATAGGAGTACTCTTGTTCACACTTGACAAACATAACCTTATTCAGAATGCAGTTCAGATATCACAAACATCTCGGACCAAAACATAACAAGGCAAGCCTTTTTATGTGGTCAACAAGACACTTAAAACATCTTTCCTACAAACAAAACAAAGTATGCATGACGAAGTTATTTTACAAGAATATCCAACAAGCACAACAGATAAAAAGATAATGATTGTTGGCCCATTCCTTTCTCTCTAAACCTGTTTTGTTTAGGCATCATTGAGAGGTCCTTGGAATGAGCGCAAAATAAGATAAGTCAAAAAGACCAAAATAAAGTAAACAAACAAGTTGATGTTCTTCATACCGCTAGCCAAGGGCTAAACTATTGCGAGGTACCTAATGCTTATGTCCATCGTGGGAAAGCTTCATCCTAGGACATGTAGTGATCAGGGTTTTGGTGAGACTGATTTGGGTGATAAGCTATTGATACTCCGAATTGACCAACTTGCTAACTTACTGACTTAGGCTTGAGACTCTGACGATAAGGCGTTTACTTTAGAACCTGCTAAACTTGCTTCTGACTAACTCACCAAAGGGTGAAAGCGACGATGATTTATTATGAGTGATGACAATCACGGGTGAAAGCGAGATGAAATGGATGCACCATTTTGGGTTTTTTTCAAATGTTTTGAGGCTGTTTTTGGAATTTTTGAGATGTTTTACAAATTTTTTTGGTATTTTCAAGATTTTTCAATGTTTTTGGTATTTTCAAGATTTTATGACGAACAGTCTAACTTAAAGACCTATCCTAGGGGTCTCGGGAGTTGATCCATAGATTAGCCTTGCCTACGTTATATACGCAAAGACCACGTAGTTCGACTGGTGGTGAACTGACTTGATGATAATATGGACAAATGGATTGCCATTTTATTGCCTAAAGGACTAACTTAAGATGCAGACTAGATGGGCCAATGGATTGCCAATGCGACGGACGCCTAAAGGACTGACCTAACCATCTCGGGGGATGATCAATGATCAACCTTGCCTACGTTCAAGCTCAGAGACGACGTAGTTTGACAAGGTGGAAGACTGACAAGACTAAATGATGAATTTTGAAGATTTTTCGATATTTCGACATGTTTTTGATGATTTTTCTAATGAGATTTTGAATGTTTTTGGATTTTTGAATGAGTTTTTTGAATGTTTTTGAGTTTTTTGATGAATTTTTTGAATGTTTTTGAGTTTTTTGATGAATTTTTTGAATTTTTTTGAATTTTCGCATGATTTTGACGATTTGGAGGTGGATATGTGATGATATCAATGCTCTATTTTTGGGATTTTGTTGAAAACCAAGCTTAATGTTGATCAATCGGATTGATGGATTGACTAAGTGTGTTAAGTCAAACAAAAGTGATAATGCACTTGTAAATTCCAGGAAGTTGTGTTATCCCAGAGTAAACTCGTACAAAAAGGATAATTTGGCTAGGTGTGTTAAGCCAAATGAGGTGATTACAAATTTGATAATTTGGCCAAGTGTGTTAAGCCAAACAGAGTGATGATAATGAACTTGTAAACCCAAGGAAGTTGTGTTATCCTAGAGTAAACTCGTACACAAGATGATAATTTGACTAAGTGTGTTAAGTCAAACAAGGCGATGATTGATTGGATTCGATTGATGAAGCTTGATTTGGAACAAAATAGCTTTGATGATTTTAATGTGATGCTAAATGTGCGCATTAGATGCGACTGATATGAATTGTTTGGATTGATGTTCAATAAAGTTTGATAAGGAACATCATCTTGTCAAAATATGCCATGGGCTAGTGATTTGGATTCTTGGCTCACAAATGTTTTGACCAAGTTGATTTTATGTTTTCCAATGTTCAGATCACCATATAAATCAAAATTTATTCTCGAAGCAAGATGTAAATATATGCCCGCAGTGTCTAACAATGTTTGAACGACCATGGGTGGATTCTTGGATATGAATGGATATGGATTATCTTGTGATAAGATAAGGTGTTCGAATAGAGGAATGCTCACTTAGAAAATGCTTCAAGGCTCAGATAATGTTGGATAGGATGGGATCAGTGAAAATGACCCATGTCAAGATGTTTACCATAAACAAGTGTAAAGTGTGCTCCAAAATTTTATCAAAATCAAGGTAACTTGGACCTTGGATGCAGATGGATAAAAATGGGTTGGATAAACAGTTCATGGGTGAATGAATGATACGGCTCAAATGATGGCCTTATAATGGATGCGATAAGATGCTTTCTCCTGAACTAGCGCACGTAGATGCTCGATTCTACACATGACGCCTGTTTGCCAGGTTTTCATCATAGTACCTGTCCAAAGCACCACTGAAATGGTTTTCGCTGGAGGACGATTTTTTTTCTTTACTATTTTCAATCCTTTTTCTGATTTTTTTGGATTTTTTTGATCTTTTGATTTTTTTTGTTGTCACCAAGATGCCTGTTTGCCAGGTTTTCATCATGGTACTTGTCCAAAGCACCACCGAAATGGTTTTCGCTGGAGGACGATTTTTTTTCTTTACTATTTTCAATCCTTTTTCTGATTTTTTTGGATTTTTTTGATCTTTCGATTTTTTTTGTTGTCACCAAGATGCCTGTTTGCCAGGTTTTCATCAAGGTAACCATTTTTTCAAGACATTTTTTGATTGTTTTTTGTATTTTCTGAGAGATTTTAAGCTGATGCTGAACCACCTGGTGGTGCTGATGTTGATGCTTCTGCCATAATGTGCCATCGATATCCTACTTGTAGAAGTTGTCTTGCCAAGATATGTGCACTTGAATGCAACTTTTGAGAAATTTGTTCTGCTTTACTGATACTGGAGTTAACTCTGTCTTTGTGCGCACATCGCGATAGAGTGCCTTTTGAATTTTTATGATGAAAGGTCGCTGCCAATACATGGTCAATGTGATACTTGGATATCATGTGTGGAGGCATGGATGGAATGTGTTTAGGAGTAAAAGATGGACTGGTCGATGGTTTGGAACCTTTGACTCTCCAAACTTGGGAAGATGAGCAGTAATGGGTGGATACAGAAGTGTACATGGAATGAGGACCAACTGCTTGATACACTTTGTACGTCGCTTGAGAAGCATGCTTTTTCTTTTGTGGAAATCTTTGATGGATACTTGCCCCATTTTTATTTTGCCCCATAGTTTCTTCGACTAATGGAGTTTGATAGGGATAATTTTCCTTTGTATTTTTTGGTATCCATTTGTATTTGATTTTTCCAATATGCTTCTTAGCTTCTTTTTCTTTGATACTATTTTGCATGCTTCGATTCAAGTCTTTGTTTTGATGTTGGTCCCAATTCGTGGATGGGGTGATAGGTGGATGAAGATTCGTGACATGGCGGGTTGTAGTTTTGGCATTGGTTTCATCATAAGGATTCTTCGTGCTCCCTATGTTGATGTTTGCTCGAGACGAAGTTGCCCCCAGTATGGTGATAGTATTACTGATATATTGAGATCCCTTGATTGTTGAGTAACCAAGGCCTTGACGCTTAGGATTGCCAAAAATCTACACTGGGTCCAAGATACCCTGTTCATGTAGGCCTAATCCTCTGCCTTGATAATTCATCTGTTGAAAATTTTTATTTTCCAAAGGATATGATTCCCCTTGGAAACAAGGTGTTTCTCCTTCTCTGCTCTGTGGTGGATCTTCAAATGTCATAGCTCTTTCATTGATAAGATGATTTTCCCTTACAAAGGTGAGTGATCCAAGTTTATAAGTGATAGGATCTTCCATAAGTGGGATGAATGCCTGATTGATATCTTCAACTTGATCTTGTGACATATCAGATTGTAGTGCTTTTTCAAGAAGTGTTGATGCTTCACTGTCTACGCAAAAGTCTTCCTCATGACTCACTTCATAGGATGTTTCTGATTCATGACTTATGTACAAGCCTTCTTCATGATCTATTTCTGATATGTCTCTGGATTTCTCTATATCTTGACCATGTGTATAAATGTTAAGAGTAGGAGACTCTTGTTCGTTGGTAATGATTTGAAGAGTATGAGACTCTTGTTTTTGAAGATCATCCACGTGTCCATCCAAAGAAAGCATCTCATGGGTAGATGGAGGAGTATGTCCTATGTGGATGTGGTCATCTTGTATGGATAGGAGAGTGTCCATTACATCATTGTAGTAGCTTGGAGATGCAAATTATCGATCTTGAGTGATTTCGGAATTGCTTTCAACATGCTTTGGATCAAGTTCTTGACATGGGTCAATTTCAAAGAATGAATTTCTTTCTTGGATATCTTCATTAGGCATAGGAATATTCTCAAATTTCATGAGGTCAAAGGATGGCCATATGTTTTGGAGAGGATCATTGCTAGACCTTGGTGAAAGATGTTGATCATGCTTTGGAAGAAATTCTTGAAATATGTCCTCTGACTCTTTAGGTGATATAGAGACATTGTCAACACAATCATTGGTGGATGGATCTTGGTTTATGTCAATGGGATCAAATAATGTTAACACATCTTGAAATAGATCGCTAAAAAGTGGCTCTTGATGAACGGCGATTTGATCAATGGATGGGGTAGACATATCTTCAATGTGCTCATTGATGGATTGATTTTGATCATTGTTTTCAACAATTTTGGTGGAGGGATTGTCAATTTTCTCAAACATAGGATCAAATGATGTTAATGTTTCTTGGATTGGATCATTGTTGGGTATCATCATTGAGTTTTGATCGTGATTGAAAAGTGACTCTTGGTGTGTGATGATTTGATCATTGAATGAGATGGGAACATCTTCAATGTGTTCATTGATGGATAGATCTTGATCATTGTTTTCAACAATTGCAGTGGGAATCTGTTGCAAGCTTTGTTGAGCGGGTAAGGCCTGCGTTTGCTGCTGAGCCAACAACGCTTGTTGTTCATCCTGTTGTTTTTGTGCCAACAATGCTTTTTGTTGGGCTCTTTGTTGTTCTACTTCTTCTTGGATTGCTTACAATAGTGCGTAGAATTCTGCTTGCGCTTGCGCTTGTTGGGCTACTTGAGCTGCTTGTGCTTGCTGAGCAACTAGCTGTGTAGCTTGTTGGGCTTGGAGTGCCTTTTTGCTGGAAGCTTCTTGAGCAGCTTGCAACATGATGGAGAATGAATTGGTCGTGTTATGTTTTGGTGGTGGTGGCGGTGGTGGTGGAATGGTGTTGATTGTTGGGGTTGCTTGGATGCTTTCCATCTGTTTTTGCGATATCGATGGAAAAATGGGATGATTTGGTATGATGTTTTGATTTGGCATGATAGATTGAAATTGAACATTGTTGTGGTTGGGAATCATATTGCTTGGATTTAGGTAACTTTGATTTTGCATGTTGTTACCTTGGCTTGAATCAACATATGGAGTCGTCAACATATTGCTAGGATTTTGAACAACATTAGGGGATTTGCAAACATGTCGACCCCAAAGTTTACCAAGTGTGGATTTGAAATGGTCATGTTTAGTAAAGTTGCACTTGGTATGTATGGATTTGGTGGGATAATGTTGTTTGGAAAACTCATGCATTGAGCGTTTGGTTGATAGATTTGCAGATTTGGACTTGGATTTAAATCTATCATTAAAAAAGGTGTTCCAAACTTTGGATCGGGCATACTCATATTTGTTGTACCATTGATGTTTGTATGAGGTAATGCTCCCATGTATGCATTGTACAAGCTTTGAAAATCAAATGGTATTGCAAGGCTTGGATAGTTTGGTTGAATCGAATTGCTCATGATGGATGGATCAAGTTTATATTCCATGTCCCTCTTGTGTTGAGATCGAGTTTGAACCATAAAATGAAGATCAATTTTCAAGAATGTAAGAGATGAACCTCTAATTCTTTAGATCGGTCTAAACCTTAAGTTCAAAGAAGCGAAGAACTAGGATAATTGAAGGATCAAAGTGATGATGAGGATGAGATAAATGGAAGATGAGTGATACAGATGAATGGAACTCTTAAAGCAACTTTGAAGGAAATGCTAAACTTTTTAGGACTTTGATTGATCATGATTGGATTTATGGTTTGACTAAATGTGTTAAGTCAAACAAAAGTGATGAATGTAATCGTAAAGCTCTAGGAAGTTGTGTTATCCATAGAGTGAACTCCTACAAAATGGTAGTTTGACTAAGTGTGTCAAATCAAACGAGGTGATGATTTGATAATTTGGCTAGGTGTGTTAAGCCAAACAAGATGATACTCGTAAACCCTAGGAAGTTGTATTATCCAAGAGAGAACTCATGTATAGGATGATGGTTTGACTAGCTATGTTAAGTCAAACAAAGTGATTTGATTTCGCCAAGAAGTTTAGCATAAAAGATGTTTACAAAGTTCCCAAGAGTTGTTGGTGAGATGGAAATTTGGTTAATGTTTGAAATGGGTGAAGAATGGATGAAAGTGATTGAATTTGATCCTAGACTTGACCTAGAATAACACTTTTGCTTACAAGACCTCGGTGTTGAAGAACACGCTATATTTCCTATGGGAGGAAAGCAAACCTTTCAAACAATTCAGGATCTCAAGACGCTCCTCAATAGCTTTCAGACTAAGCTTTTTGAACTTCGGTTTTGGGATTTTGATCATGTTAGAAAACACATGTGTAATCGAATTTGTCTTTTATCTTTGTCTTAGTGAATCCTTTTTACCAAAAACACTTGCTTGATTATGTTTTCAAACTGAATGTCTAATGTCCCACTTTCATTTTCACCCCACAATGTCCATTATGTGGAAATCAAAGAAATTAGGGCAAAAGTCTCTTATGTTTATCCTTAGTGAAAACAAATGATGATGGAATCCAAACACTTAGAAACCTCTAAGGATATGATCCCTAGGGAAAGCAAGACTGCTTAAATTCGTCAAAGGATATTTGTTTCTTCCAAGGTGTTTGAAATTTGAGGCTCTTGTGTATGTTTATTTTCCAAATGTTTTCAAGATCAAGCAATGTGTTTTTTCCAAGCACTTTCACACTCCTAGGTTGATGAGACAATACCTTGTTGGGTTCCCACTTGGATGAATCCAGCTGCGCATATCTTGTGCGAATGGCTAAATGCTTGACCACATTGGCTCCCCTCCACGTCACTCACTTATTCGGGTCAGCCAAGCATTAGTACCCATGAATCTCCCATGACATAATTTCCATTTCCACAACAAGACCGCATGTTACGTGGGGCGGCTTCAAAGGACATGACCTTTTGCACCAACAAGATAGACAAGGTTTTGGCCTTTTTCTAAACAAAGGGTTCTAATTCGGGCATTCCGTTCGTGGGGGATTATCCAACGTCGGCAAGAGTCCATTGCTGTCCATCTCATCAGAATAATCCTCGTGATATTGGCCTTTGTTCCAATATCCACACTTATATCCCGGGTGGAAGTCGCTTGGCTTTAGCGTGTTCCCGGTTGGGTCGTTCCCTTGGGTGATTACTTTTTCCCACAAGGCAGGCCCTCTAAGATAAACAATAGTGAGCTAACATATCCTGTCGTTCACACAACCCTTGTTGAAAAAAAAAGGGGAGAACCTCCGCAATATATCGTGCTCACACTCGCATGTTTTGTTCAATTTTAAAATGCACAAATTGAAGTGTGGAGGCAATATTTTTGACAACTTAATATCAGAAAAAAGACTTTTGATTCTCAAGATCGCCGTGAGGCGTGAGAGAAGCGCATATGTCTTTTTGATGATATTACTTTGTGAAAAAGATTGCAAAATATGACAAACAGTTGTTCATTTTAAGTCCAAAAGGCAGTGATGAATTCGTTTTAAGAGCACCAATTGAAATGTGAAGTTGCCTTGTTCAATTTTAATCCCAAATTGAAATCTAGTGCGTGTTTCTAAGGTTCAATTTTTAACCAACTTGAAAATGTCAAATCAAATGGTTAATTTTAAACCTAGAAATGAAGTTGAGTTGTCCTAAAACAGAAAATAAAAGCAGCAATGCATGCCCTCGACTATTACAATAAGCATTTAAAAATGCTTTTTCCAATCTAATGAGCAATTCTCCAAGTCAAATGTGCTTGGCATTTTCTGGATTCTCTTCACTTTCTTACTTCGTTATATTAATGATCCCAATGTGAGAGTCTACCATTGATTCTTTGTGCAAACTTTGAAGTTTCAGCCATATGCTGCCCTGCAATATAAATCAAATTGCATTCAAAAAGTAAGGAATAGGTGGCGTTCTTTCTAAGCAATTATCCAATCAACACTAAGAGTCAGATTTATTTAGCAAAAGCCCAAGTGACAACGTTGAATCCTTGATATGTGCGTAGTCTGTAAAATCCCGAATAATAGTAAATAAATTCTACAAGGATCATGTCAAAGTTTAGTCATATGCAGATATAAGTCAGATTGCATAAAGTAGAAATCATAAGCATTTGGCAGAGTATCGAGCTTAAGATTTTCATAAAATAGAATATTATTTAGCTTTCATAAATCACAAAGCAAAATATTGAGCTAAAAGTTCAGAGAAAGTAGATTTCTATAACCACAAAAAGGCTATCGATCTCACTCTTTGCTAGCTGGTTTCATGAGTGCATTGCCTTTGTGACGTTATCGAGCTTCGTGCCAATGTAGAAGGTAGAGTGGAAAGCTTTGACTAGCATCCCCTCTGTATGCTAAGAAAGATTTTGTCAAATATTATAGGCACCAAATCTTGAATCTGAAAATAGAAAATCCACCCAAAGCTATCTCTGACAAACAATTGTGAGTCTCAGACGACACAAAATATAGAACAGATCAGACGCATTAAATTGATTGACATGATGTCTCAAACAATATGCATGGCACGCATATGATATTTAAGGCTACTGGCAGGCAGATGTGATAAAAGAGAGTGGAGAGAATAGCAGGAGAGTCCCGCACATCCAAAGTCATCCGAAGAAGGCTATTCATGATGTTGACAGATACAAGCATTTGTTCATTAACCTACGTTCATGTGTTTGGTCATTTTGAATGCTAGCATTTATCATGTAAATTTCTTACTAAAGATAAACCGAAAGAAAGTAGCGAATAACTATGAAAGCTATCAAGCTAATGTAGTTGGCATGTGAAAGAAAAACACGCCCAAATTCTTTTGAGAAATTTTCAAACTAACACAATTTGCAGGGAATTGACGGTGGTGGTTGGGGTCTATGTCAGACTTCAAAGACTTCCATTCTACGCACCTAGTCCATATCTTGTGGACGCCGCATGTAAAGTCTTCATCATTGGAAAATCTCTGAGAGATATCACATTTATCACAGCAGAATGGCCCAAAGGGATGCAAATACTGTCATTGAGTGAAAGGCACGATAAACGTTACATGCCCCTCTGTGATAGATGTATGCTCAACTAGAGAGCCACGATAGGCTGGGAAGGAGCTTTGACAGGGGAGAATGCTTGCATAACGTGGGCAGATTGTTTGAGCAGCTAAAAGACATTGGCATCTTTAGTGACTGTCGTGGGAAGCATAGTCTAGGCACGTGAATTGCCTGACAGCGATGTCTTTAGTGAGGCTACAAAGCTCTTAAAAAAAGAATGCTTTGAAAAAAAACAAACACAGACTTAGTATCTGCAAAGGAATATTTGTCAAATTTTAAAGTAGCAAAGTGCGCTGGTAGGCCTGTGTGCAAAGTGCGACAGCATATACAAGGCACATGAAATGCCTCAAAGAGATGCAGTTTTATGGATTGCAACATGAATTCATGTAAAAATATTTAGAACTTTTCAAACATAATGGAATTTGCAGGTGTAAAGCTAAACTCCACAGTGTACACAAAATGCAGTGCACAGATAAGGCAGGTGAACTATTCAGGATGATGGTGCCATTCAAGAAGTGTACTACAATGAGCCACAAATCTTGTTAGAGAAAAAGAGTTAGAAGCCCAACTTGCAATCGCTGATTCATATTTTTTGTCAACTAAGTTTGCACTTAAGAGGCAGGAGCTACAAGATGTAAAAGTATCTGTTGATGATGCAACTCATAAATTTAAAAGCAATCATGAACCGAATAGAAAATTATATCAAACAAATAAGAGAAATGAGAAGTGGAAAAGATGAATTGACGGCTCTAGATGACAATTATGAACAAACACTTCAAGATCAAGCAAAAGATATTCCATTCATCCACTAGTTTGATTTCCCTCCGCGCATCCAGGATATTCCTCATAGCAAAATGACCAAGGTAAGAGAAAATTTACATCTACATGATTGAGGGACCAATGAGGGTCCTACCACAAATTCACGTAGGCTAGAAAACATAAAGTTCTCGAGCCCTTTCAATGTATTATATTGATAAATCCTTTGTCTGAATGTATAAGTGAACACATACAAAATGACTATCTATAGGTTGTTATTGAGAAATAAAGCTTACTTTGTTTTATTACTTACTTCACTGTGTTATTTACTACAGGATTCTTCAACTGTTTTTTTTTTGTTTGTTTGTTAATTAATACCACACAAGAAAGGGAGCTGAATTCTAGAACTAGTAAATCACATGAGCTCTACAAGAATAAGCGTGAGTATTCAACCTGCATATCAATCTAAGATCAAAGAATAAATAAAGGATATCCCTCCTTCTAGCGCCATTTTGTAGGATGGTGAAATCTTACACATGGATTGTATAGATTCAACCATCCTCATAGAATAAACTAAATCATTATCTCCAAACAAGATAATAAAAACTAAGACAAACATGCATTAGAGAAAATGAAATAAAACCTATTCTATGGTGGATTGGTGCCCTCCATGAAGATGTGAGAGAGCCCTTTCCCAACCCCTTTCTAAGCCAAAGTGAAATAGACAATGAGTTGCTATGAGCTCAAGTTGCCTATGGACATGAAAATCTGCATATGGTTAGCACAATGACAAAACAACATAAACAGAAATTCCTATCCCTATGGAATAATACTCCATGATTCAAATGCAACCAAACAACAAAGTTAAACAAAGCATGTAAACCATGAAATATCCCTATCTCATATTGGATTGGTGCAACTTAGTTGTGTAGAAAGCTGCCCTTTCCCAATCCTTGATAAGCTTAGATTGCCAACATGATGATATAGACAATGAGATGCTTGAACTCAAGTTGCCTATAATGTAGATGCTTTCAAAATGTGTGTAGATTGTAGATGATGTAGAGCAAGATTGATTCTCAAATGAAGAGAGTAACCTTGAAATGAGTAAGTGTTGTTGTGTTGTTTTGGAGAAATGCTTTGCATTTTATAGATTCAAGGGTAGGAGATTGAAAGATTTTGATGAATGTGGGATAATTCACAAACCAATGACAAGGTGCCACTTGTCCAGTTGTGAGAGGGTGAGGAATGTGCAAGTCTTGGCCAATGTGCCAATTTGAACTTCAAATTTGGATGAAATGACATGTTTAGGGGGGATGAAAGGTGCAATAAATGCCATGTTTGACTTGTGCAAATAGCATTTAAAACCTTGTTGGAAGGGACAAGTCCCTTTTGGGGGGAAGATTCAAATTGGAAGAATTTCCCATTTTGATGCCATTTTGAATGTAATTAGAGGAAATAATAAATCAAATAAATGATTTATTGGTGCAAGTGGGTGGGTTAGTTAAGAGTTTGGATTTGACTCTAGTTGAGTCAAAAGCTAGAGAATGGTAATCATGATTAGAAGTTAATTAATTTAGATTAATTAACTTAGGGGATTTTAGGGATTTGACATTTGATTTAAATCAATTTGATTTATTAAATCAAATAAGAAGAACTTTAGGAACTTAATTAAATAATTTGATTTAATTAAGTCTGATGAACTTTAGGATTTAATCAATAAATTGCTTTAATTGATTAATAGCAGAAATGAATGTTAATTTGTATGATGCATGATTTTTATTTTTGCATGTCTACATTTTGCCCCTCTTTGAAGCAATGTACTTGTTGCATTGGTTCAAAGAATGATGTTGTCGATATCGCAATTAAATTTTTTTTGATTTTCAGATGCCCCAACGAAAAGAGAAATGTGAGTTGGTTCAAAACAGAAAATAAGGGTAGAAAATGAACGCTCTAGCATTTAAAAATGCTTTGTAAATTTCAAGCTTTAAGGCTTCAATCTTGCTTCAAAGATGCTTTAATGTTGCACATTTCCTTGTGAAAACGGGATCGCTTTTCCTCCCTTTCCAACAAGATAAAAGGAAATATCTATGAGTATCAAGTTATTCAATAAAATTCGTTTCTTAAGCATTAACTTAAATGATTTCAAATGTAAAGACTAAATATTTTGAACTAATAAATAAAGCATTCATAAGAATCCTGCAATTATTAATTCAAACCATACGAATCTGCAATTGGAAGGGCAAGTGTTAGCATAGAATTTTAACAAGATCTATAACCCTCAACATAGCACCCATTCTATGACTTTAATCTGTCGAAGTTATCCTTGGTTTTCACAAGGCTTACCCCCCCTTGCTTAAGATGTACGTATAAAGCTTTTCTAGAATTCCCGCCCACAAAAGATTTAAAATGTGTTCCCACATAAATGCGTTTCAATAAATGCATTTTCACCATACATGTGTTCCAATAAAATACCTTGCCATTTTCTAATATAAATGTGCTTCAAATAGAGATTCAATGTGTTTCAATAAAACAATAAAATAAAGAGAAATTAATTGTGAATTCATTCCTCACACTACCCATGGCAAACAAATTTTATGAAATAGGCTTTGAAAAAGAGGAGTTCCTCCTGCATGTGTCTATTTCAGATCATCTGTCAGTCACATTACTCATCGAGAAACGTGACTATTGAAACATCCGATCTGCATGTTGGCCAAGGTATCCAGTCAGAATGGAGCTAAATCTACAAATAAAGTCAAGCTCATACTTGATAGGGATCAATGTCGATGTCAGACAAGTTATGAGATTTTATTAAAGGCACCAACCCTATCTTACAGCTACTCCAAACAGTGAGCTACAAAAGTTTATACTTGTTTTCATTTCTCCAAATTCGGTGAGCTGCTGACAGAAGTTTTTATTTGGATGGCTTCCAATTACTATAATCATAAATGTGTAACCTAAATGAAGGTGCCAGTTCTCACACCACTAGATTTCTGTCAGTGATAAAAATCCAAATATGAAAACAATAAAGAACACAGATTTTGTGGAATGTATTGCCTCAAGCGCGGTATTCAGCCTTATGGGAAAATGCCCAACGATAAGATTGTCGGGGGTGGAGATGACACTTTCAATACATTTTCCAACGAGATCGACACTGGCAAACATGTTCTTTGGGTTGTATTTTTAGATCTGGAATATACCATCAACTCTTTCACCTGGAGCAGCTTATCAGTGCAGCTAACAACTTTGCGCATGGCCATTACCCCATTGGCCTTTCAAGCATCACAGAGGAAAAAATTTAAGATGGGTGCGGAATCATCATGAAGACTGAGACACGTATGCAAAAGTGGAATCATAGAACAGGTAAGCTAATTGTTTGATAGAATACGATGACAAGAAGGGCATTCAGAAATGATTTTGTCAGTCAGTAGAGATCTTAAGAGAGATTTTGTTGCCATACAAAAATGACGTGACTATAGAGGACCTACAATAAAATGGAAAGTTAAGGCATAGCGTAGGTCATATGCATGTGGGGACCAAATAAAAGAAAACAAAACAAACATTTGCAGGCAAGGCGCGTGGACCAGATATTTGTAAATAAGATGGTTTCCTTAGAAACCTCCTCACTAATGCAAGTGGTAGGTGTAAAAATCGACTTCCACAGCCTTTACCAGCATATTCTTTGTCTAGTGGATTTTGCAGGAAGCATAAACAAGGCGCATGAACTGTTTGACAAAGAAAAAGATAAAGCACATAACTCTGCAGAAATTAAAAATAAACAGAGAGAATTCCCATCAATCCACTATCAGAGAAATAAGTCTGCATACTGGGTAAATACCAAATTGTCCCCCATAGAAAATGTGTGTAATGAATGCCAGTCCTCCAGATTAGCACTGTAAAGAGTGAAATATTAGATTAAATGCGCCTATCAGTGTAACAAGAACATTCTCTCTTGATGGTTTGAGATAGTTACGGTCCGTAGATCATTCGATGAAATTCACTATTCATTCCAAAGATTTCAGTGGGAAATGGTTCCAATCAAGCTTGAGATAGGGGGGAGGACCTAGCAGAATCGGTCAAATTTTTAAAATAGAAACATATGGAATATAGACAGGGATGAATATGTTCTCCATTCTAAGAAATAAGTACATGCTACCATTTCATGATATCAAATGACACTCAGTGGGACACTCCAAGTTAGCGTACTGGCTCAGCCATTAATGTCGAGTTAATGCAGCTGGCAAAATTCTCATCGTGGTTCGACCAACATAGACATACAAACTTTATGCAGACTATTAGATCAAGCAAAACAAAAATCCTACGCAGATAATAATAAACCTGATATAAACATGTAGTTAGCATTCATAAAACAACTCAGCAACAAATATATTGCCCTCCTTCTAGCGCCATTTTGTGGACGTGAAAATCTACAAATGGTTAGCACAATGACAAAACAACATAAACAGAAATTCCTATCCCTATGAGATAATACTTCATGATTCAAATGCAACCAAACAACAAAATTAAACAAAGCATCTAAACCATGAAATAAACCTATCCCATATTGGATTGGTGCAACTTGTTTGTGTAGGAAGCTGCCCTTTCCCAATCCATGATAAGCAAAGTGCCAAATGATGAGCAAGATTAGTTCTCACAAGTGGAGAGTAACCTTGCCATGAGAATGTGTTGTTGCTAAGCAAATGATGTTGTGATGAGCAAGATTGATTCTCAAATGAAGAGAGTAACCTTGCAATGAGTAAGTGTTGTGTTGTTTTGGAGAAATGCTTTGCATTTTATAGATTCAAGGGTAGGAGATTGAAAGATTTTGATGAATGTGGGATAATTCACAAACCAATGACAAGGTGCCACTTGTCAAGTTGTGATAGGGTGAGGAATGTGCAAGTCTTGGCCAGTGTGCCAATTTGAAATTCAAATTTGGATGAAATGACATGTTTAGGGGGGATGAAAGGTGCAATAAATGCCATGTTTGACCTGTGCAAATAGCATTTAAAACCTTGTTGGAAGGGACAAGTCCCTTTTGGGGGGAAGATTCAAATTGGAAGAATATCCCATTTTGATGCCATTTTGAATGTAATTAGAGGAAATAATAAATCAAATAAATGATTTATTGGTGCAAGTGGGTGGGTTAGTTAAGAGTTTGGATTTGACTCTAGTTGAGTCAAAAGCTAGAGAATGGTAATCATGATTAGAAGTTAATTAATTTAGATTAATTAACTTAGGGGATTTTAGGGATTTGACATTTGATTTAAATCAATTTGATTTATTAAATCAAATAAGAAGAACTTTAGGAACTTAATTAAATAATTTGATTTAATTAAGTCTGATGAACCTTAGGATTTAATCAATAAATTGCTTTAATTGATTAATAGCATAAATGAATGTTAATTCGTATGATGCATGATTGTTATTTTTGCATGTCTACAGGTTCAATTAAGGTTCGATTTTCCTTATGGTTAGGGTTAGAGTTCAATTAGGGTTATTGTTCACTTATGATTAGGGTTACGGTTAGAGATAGATTAGGGTTAGGGTTGGGGTTTAATTGGGGTTAGTATAGAGGTTAATCTTTCATGTTGCATCATGAATGCTACTAGCATATATATATAGATATATACTCAGTAAAAGTACAAAGCTATGTCACACTTTCAACCAAATTATCATCATTATAAGGAGAACCCTGAGAGATATTGTGGGTTCCTCGCATCTAATGGAGAAGGTGGAAATATTGTTAGCACTTGGTGCCCTTGGTGATCTAGACTCAGACAAAGCCAATAATGAAAATTGTGTAAGGTTTGATGAGCACTTGGGATGGTGCCATGTTAGATCTGCCCAAAATGAGCTAGAAACATTTGTGTGGTACTCGTTGAACAATGATCTTGCACATCATGGCTATTCTCAAGGAATATTGCATAATATGTTGTTTTTTACAAGCTTGAAATTAATGTCTATATCATGCCATTATAATTCATTTCATGATGGAAATATTAATATTCTCATTTCATTTTGCATACCTTATATTATATGATGTCTTTCTATATTATTGATGTGGACATATTTGATTCTGAAAAGTTTGTCTTAAGTTCTCCCATTACAAGGGAAAAGTGCAATAGAAATATCTTACAGCGTTAATTATATAGATTTTATATAAAGATAGATAAACTAGTTTACTAGTACTTGCAATTAAGGCATGTGTAGATAAGAAATTTAAAGGAATCATGGTGGATGGGTGACCTTCCAAGACGGACCAATGTTTCACCTCTGTGAGCATCACCTAGATGCAATGAGTGCTAAGTGGACCATTCATTATAATGAGAGATGGGTTCTTGTGAACCACTACTCATGAATCATGGGTCAATGAGTTTGACTCGAAAACTACATGTTCAATCCTGATAGCAATATCATAATTTAAAGGAATGTTATCATTTTTTTCCTACATTTAACAATTTTTATCTTATTTTCAATTCTTTCAAGTTTTTCACAGGTCAAAGTATTTTGTTATACTTAAAAAATAAGGACATGCAGAAGATAAAAATAGGAACTACAACATATCATTTGATGTAATTTTGTAATGAAATACCAGATCTTATCAACATATACAAATATTTCTCACCCACAAAACTTAAAACAACTATATCTACATCTAGAATATATGAAAATGTCCACTAGTATTTTACAAGTCGTTCCAAGCCAGAACTTATTAGATTAACATCATACCTTTGACTAGTAACATGACAAAACAAAACAAATTGTTAGACAAAGAAATACAAGAGAGATAATGGAAGGAAAGCATCCTGATAAAAGACAAAGAAAAAGCTCGATGTTAGTAACATTAACAAGAAGTAGTGCTAGCCACAAAATGGATAATTTGCACTATCAATGGTAAGGCCCTGTGGATACTAAAGACATATATTGTAAGAACAACCACACAATATAGGGGAGAGGACCTAGTAGTTGAGCATGTTTCAATAGTTGTGATAGTAGTTGTTTATATAATGCCCAATATTTTTATCAATATTGGACCAATAGTTGTGACATGACTACCCATAATTGAACAAAATGTATTCCTTTGATCTAAAAAGCAACCAATCATGTGATGCTACATTAGCACTCAACTACCCATGATGTGAATGCACAAGTATTGGTAAACTACATCTTGACAAAAAACATGTTGATGTGGCATCATATTTGATGATGTGGCTCTGAAATGAAAGTTATAAGCAAGGGACTTGCCAAGCAAGCTGCTGTAAAAAAATGAGAGTGATTTGAAATTTCCACGTAGGATAATTAGAAGCACGAAGTTAGGGTGCTCAACTACCGGGTCCTCTCCCCTAAGTACTAAAAGTTCCTGTAACCTTGATAATGTGCTTGACATAACAAGAAAACCCAAATACAATGATTTAATGGTTCTCAATAAATTTGAAAAATGTCCACACCTAGAGGACAATTGGGAAAACACACCAAACTATAATGGAAGCACTTCTTAAGAGTGTGGTTTCTTTCCTAAGTTTATGAGATAAAAAGAAAAATGCTTTAAAATTTGAGGATGATCCATCATACCCAAAGATATATAAGAGATAATAACCTAATTTACCTAGTTCATACAGGGTTACTCCTCCAAAGTGTTTTTCTAAAACGTAAATAGAGTTTTTGGGGCCTATTTGGAGAGACTGAAGATGGACCAATATGAATATTTCTTCTTTAATGCAACTAATGTTTTGAAAAACAAGTATATGCACAAGTTTCATATTTTCTATCAACTGAATAATGAGCAGGGGCCAAGACCTAACAAACAATGGTTACATAGGTGCAAAAATATAGAAGATTTGAAAGTAAAAATGCTTTATGTGGAAAGTATTGAGTTGATTACTTCTCTATTAGAAGTCATCAATCAAGATAAGACTAAAGAAGCTAAGGCTCATGGATAGTACTTGTGTTAAATGCCATCAAGAAGAAACAATATTGGGTACCTTTTTGCAATGAAAAGTAGCTAAGACCTTTTATGGGTGCATAAAAAGTAGATTATAGGAGCTTCTTTGTATGCCTTACAATATAGAACAACACTAGGAAAAGAAATTTAGATTATTAGAAACTACAAGACGAAAATGTCAAATTGAGCAATTTTTTTGCATACAAAAGACTTGAATCAAACTTTTAGTGAGAGAATTCTTCTTAGCAGTTATAGAAACCTGATACTAAAGATAGTCCTGGACACAATCATGTCTAGAATTGTTTCTAAAAGGATGTTGAATAACTGTAAATTGATGCAAAACCATAGATTCTAACTTTATTTGTCTGTAGGAAGATAATCTCTCAAATATGACACCCTTATTTTTATTAAGATAACATAAACAAATAATTTCAAAAAGGAAAATGTAATAATATCAAGTACATATTGATACCTAATTGTACCATTGCATCAATCTCAAACATCAAATCAACAATGCATTCCTGTGCAGGAACTAAAGTTGCATTACATAACTTGTTTTATGTTATTTCTCACTCACACACAATTTATTGTTTGACTGAATCTTATCACAGAAAGCTCGTTCCTCCCTACACATAGTGGTCAACGTCTTTATTAAAACACACCCCCTTTAACACACTGATTAACATCTTCATTGAAACAGACTCACATGCAATGAGTGAATAATTTTTTTAAAAAAAATAGGAAACTTAGGAGCGAATTATATTTTGTGAGCACAGTTGTCCATCACTGCTCTCTCCTCTTCAACAATAATCATGGCTTACTTGAGCCTCACAAATCTTATCTAACATCAAGATTCGAGACTTATTATTATTGATGAAGTTGAAAGATTCAGAATGAGCCCATCAAAATCAAGATACCGGTTTATACGGTTCACATATGACATTGTGAAACTGCTTGGTGGTTGAGCAATTGACCATAGAGTGGCTATTGATTGTGCTCTTAGGTAGCTTCCCCAAATATCCTGCATGAGATGATTGAGGAAAAGAATGACTACCTTGGAAGCTTGGTTCTGACAGCAAGAACTGTATGGCACAATAAATGTGCATGTTGTAGTTTGTGGAGACATAAGCCCACCAGATGATCGAGCTGCTCCCACTGCCCAAGCTACTTCCTGTGAAACCGCTCCCACTGCCCAAGCTGCTCCTTGTGAAACTGCTCTCATTGCCCAAGCTGCTCCTTGTGAAACCGCTCCCACTTCCCAAGCTGCTCCTTGTGAAATTGCTCTCACTACCCAAGTTGCTCCCATTGCCCAAGCTGATGTCAAAGAAGTACTTGGTCGAACTGGAGCCTCTCCTACTGTCAATTTTGGTGTCAAGGAAGTACTTGTTGTTGTAACTGCTCCCATTGCCCAAGCTGCTCCTTGTGAAACCGCTCTCACTGCCCAAGTTGCTTCCACTGCCCAAGCTGATGTCAGAGAAGTACTTGGTCAAACTGGAGCCTTTCCTAGTGTCGATTACAGTGTCAGGGATGTGCTTGTTGTTGTAACTGCTCCCATTGCCCAAGTTGCTCCTTGTGAAACTACTCTCACTGTCCAAGCTGCTCCCACTGCCCAAGCTGATGTCAGAGAAGTACTTTGTCGAACTGGAGCCTCTCCTACTGTCGATTCCGGTGTTAGGGAAGTACTTGTTGCTATAACTGCTCCCACTACCCAAGCTGCTCCTTGTGAAACCACTCTCACTGCCCAAGCTACTCCCACTACCCAAGTTGATGTCAGAGAAGTACTTGGTCGAACTGGAGCCTCTCCTACTGCCAATTTCGGTGTCAAGGATGTACTTGTTGCTGTAACTGCTCCCACTGCCCAAGCTGCTCCTAATCGCTCTCACTGCCCAAGCTGCTCCCATTGCCCAGTCTGATGTCAGAGAAGTACTTGGTCGAACTGGAGCCTCTCCTATTGTCGATTTCGGTGTCAGGGAAGTACTTGTTGCTGTAACTGCTCCCACTGCCCAAGCTGCTCCTTGTGAAATCGCTCTCACTGCCCAAGTTGCTCCCACTGCCCAAGCTGATGTCAGAGAAGTACTTGGTCAAACTGGAGCCTCTCCTACTGCCGATTTCGGTGTCAGGGAAGTACTTGTTGCTTAACTGCTCCCACTACCTAAGATGCTCCTTGTCAAACTGCTCTCACTGCCCAAGCTGATGTCAAAGAAGTACTTGGTCGAATTGGAGCCTCTCCTATTGTCAATTTCGGTGTTAGGGAAGTACTTGTTGCTGTAACTGCTCCCATTGCCCAAGTTGCTCCTTGTGAAACTGCTCTCACTGCCCAAGCTGCTCCCACTGCCCAAGCTGATGTCAGAGAAGTACTTGGTCGAACTGGAGCCTCTCCTACTGCCGATTCTAGTGTCAGGGAAGTACTTGTTGCTGTAACTGCTCCCACTGCCCAAGCTGATGTTAGAGAAGTACTTGGTCGAACTGGAGCCTCTCCTACTACCAATTTCGATGTCAGGGAAGTACTTGTTGTTGTAACTGCTCCCACTGCCCAAGTTGCTCCTTGTGAAACCGCTCTCACTGCCCAAGCTGCTCCCACTACCCAAGCTGATGTCAGAGAAGTACTTGGTCGAACTGGAGCCTCTCCTATTGTCGATTCCGATGTCAGGGAAGTACTTATTGCTGTAACTACTCCCACTGCCCAAGCTGCTCCTTGTGAAACCGCTCTCACTGCCCAAGCTGATGTCAGAGAAGTACTTGGTCGAACTGGAGCCTCTCTTATTGCCGATTCCGGTGTCAAGGAAGTACTTGTTGCTGTAACCGAAGCGGCTACAAAAAGTACAGGGGGATGACCCAAAGCCGTTCTGGTTACAATAAATACAGTGGGATGACAATGTACGGGAGAGATTGAGAGTAATGCCGAGGTCGATTTCCAAGGTCTTTCGAAGGAGTGCACAGTATGGATGCAGAGTTTCGCTATTCCCCTTGCAAAAATAGCTCAGCCCGTTTACCTCTGTTTCACAAGCCGCGCACGACGTGCTGCAGCCAGAGGTTTTGACAACCGGGGTTGACACCAATTCCATTGTTAAAGGATCTAATGAATGGTATATGGAAGGAGAAGGCGAGACACAGAAATTGTGCATGTCATAGTCACAGGCTTCGCATCTGTATCGCCATCCTCGGCCTTTCTCTTTGCACTCTTGGCATTGGTATTCGATATTTAGGTTAATAGCCTTAAGCCTGTGGCTGTGGTTTCTGTGATTTGCTGATGAACACATTCCCTTATTTCTCACAGAAATGAATCCAAATCTTGTAAACAACCTTTCGACGCCAACCTCTCAATAACTTGCCTGTGAATAAACAGGCGCGGGTAAGATTATATATAGTACATTGACAACCTACTTTGCCTTAGCTTTTCAATAGCAAGAAGTGAGAACATCAAGTCAATGCATCAATTATTTACGTTAAAGAGAAGGTTCCATGTACAACTCATACGTTAACTCCAACACAACTCTGCATATAAAAGCATCACCGACGGTGAGGTAGCGTCAAACTCGTTTACATGAATATTCTAGAGATTGCTACATGAATATTCTAGAGATTGCTCTTTTAATTTTTTTAAATCAAATAAAACAATAAAACGCGGTTACCCTATCATCGTGCACGACAAGTTATAACTATATCCTTGAACAATGAAAATGAACATTCTACGAAATTGGTTCCTCGATATTTTTGTATTGGAGGAATTTATATTTGTTTTTGGTATTTGATAGGGGAGTATGAGTTTTAGGTTGAATTTTTTTTGGTTCAGAGTCAAGGATTAAGGAGTATCTGAAAGGATTGGTTTTGATACTAATCTGAAGGCTTTTCAAAATTCCAAACACAAATAAAATGCACAAAGCTCTGCTCTGTTTCCCAATCAATTGGGAATACCAAAATAAAATGTGGAATAACAAAATAAATTGATTGGAGACACACAACTCTTCATGCAAACTTTTGTTTGTTCTATTAAATCAGAAAATAACATTTACAAAATGATTTATAAACTTGAAATTACAAACTTCTAATAACAAACTTGATTTGCAGCAATCTCAAGCTACGCACGCACTAAACAATAAGGAGCTTCTCAGAGGGAGTTGTCTGCTGCTCCTTGCACACACTGAACAATCTGGAGCTATTTGCTGCTTCCTGCACACACACAGAATAATCTGGAGCTATCTGCTGCTCCTTGCATACACTATGCACTTCATTCTCAAAACATTCTTTTATGTTGCTGTTGCAACTTCACTTTCTTGCAAATCTCTTGCAACTTCTGACTTAGTAACCGTTGTCTTCATTCCTTCTTTTTGTCCATTCTTGTCTTCACAAAAGATTCTCTCTCAAAATTCAAACTTATTGGAAATTCAAATTTACCTACCTCAATAAATTTTGCAGTAAGGAGTAGAACATGGATGAAGATCCCAAAAAATAACTTATCGTTGAAAGCTCCTGACAGGTACGTGTAACTAGTGAGTTGGCGTGAGAAAGGCTCAATCAAAAAATTAAATATTTCCAACAATATCTATTCCATTTAATTTGCCTAGGGCATGATGTCGACTTCATATCTTATGGTGGCAAGGCCTTGCATTTAGCAAGACTTGATCCTTGATGGGCTCACTCTAAATCATTCAACTTCACTAGTAGACCAAGGGCCCATTTATAATTCCTTGATTTTTATAATCAAATTAAATAATAAAAATATAACAAGCAGTATAACAACATACATGTCTAAAACCATCAAAATTCTATATCAATAGATAAAAAACATTCAATTGGAAAGAAAAAATGCCACCATAGGAGTTTTAGATCCCCAAAACTCAAAAGGATGTTGAGGAAAAATATGCAAAAGTTGTGATCAAATGTAAATATATATTTTTCTAGTAATTGCTAACGAATTCAATTCCTTTCTTAACATAACTCTCCATTAATCTCTTCCCTCCAAGAGATCCTTTCAACTTTCAAAACTCATACCCAAATCTATTGAATTTATTGATTTCTAAAAGGCAAGTAGATGCCATAGCTACAACCACACACAAATCTACAAAACTCACTAAATTAAATACTCCAACTAAAACCACGTCTCACTACATTTCAAAAAAATCATCCCCTTTGTAATACAATCAAAGCTTCTATATCAAATGTTGAAAATACAAGTGAACAAATCCAATGATAATATTAAGTTAAGTGCATGATTAATAATTATCAAATTTGAAATAGAGTTTAGAAAAGCATGTAGAAATAGAAATTGACAATGTAAAATCAGGAAGAACACCATAAACACATAATCCTAGAATTTATTAGGTAAAATTCTTTTGAAAAAAAATACCATTAGAAAAGGAAGCACCAATAATGTATTAATTCCAAATAATGTGTTACATCAATATAACAATCAATATAGCAACCCTTCCCTCAGTCTGATTGTATTTTGCAAACATAACCTTATATTTTGAAAACATAAACTTACTTCAAATTACAAAAAAAAACTGATTAAACCTCTATACAAAGCATCCACTATATAGAGCATTAGAAAAATTAAACTATAAGTAGACTCATCAAAATCAAGTACCAAGAAACCATGCTCTGCACAAAACTAATGTTTCTATGTGCAATAATGACCATCCTCATAATAGAAAACTATAATGAAAGAAATCTTTAACTTATGTGAAGAGTGGAAACATGTTCCCCAAGTATGAAGTCATACCAACTTATAACCACCACCATCCCGCTCCACCTCTCTCACAAATATCATTACAACTAATATTCCAAGTTAAAAAAGAATAATCCAATAATATCTCTAATCAACCTGCATAGACTTCCATCTACCCATTCCAAAATCTTTAAAAATGAGCAGCTGTCAACATCAGTATTTTTGAAAACCCATAGTCCACCTGTCAACATCAAGGCACGTTGTACGAAATGCAAACTGTTAATCATGTGAGCTACGTAGTGTAATTACTTGTGTATAATGTCAATGCCTAACCCCTTATATTTAATTTTAACCCAATAAAAAAAACCTAGTTGTTGATTAAATCAAAGGCACATGACAATCACTATAAATCACATGTTCAATAAAAAGAATGAGAAAAATGTAAAAATAAACCCTCATTTTTAAATTCTCAAATATACACAAATTATTAACAAATTTCCATTAAGAATCTAATTCAATAACAGATGAAGATTAATCACATGCTGTAAAACCTGTTCAATTGAATTCATAAACATATATTGTATATATAAATTGCATTAGTTTGAGGTACCTAAGTATATAATGACAATGCTCAAAACAGTTAAATTAAGATATGTTTCTAAGGGTAGAAGTACTTTAAATGGATTAATTTAGAGTAAATTTGAAATGAGATTAAAAAAATATAAATAATTTTATTTAATTAAAGTTGGAAAATTGATCTATAAATTTTTATTATAGAATTTAGAAATCAATTAATTGAATATGATTTTTTCTTTCTTTTGTAAATGAAAGTTCAAACAATTTAGAGAAAAAAATATTGTGTTCAAAATAGAATTTAATATATAAATAAATTATATAACACATATTTTTATCTCAAAGATATTTTAGGATGGAGGAAAAATAAGTCTTGTGGTAGTGGCAATCATTGTGCTACTCTCTGGGGACATATTATCCTAGGTTAACTTACACAAATATGTATACAATATCAAAAGAAACACTATTTAACCATGTTTATGCTTATAAGAATGTTCTTGTGGATCTAGATTTCTTTTATTGTTTTAATTAATTTGTGTAATATGAATGATATGTGAATATAAATCTCAAATCATTGATGTATAAAATGAATGTCCTGAATGTTTTTAATAAAGGGCATAGCAATAAATCACATAAATTAGTGTTTAATTGGTCCTTAAAAGGAATTTTTTAGCAATTAGCTAAATTTAAATTTGATAAGGATGAGTCTATGACCACAAGAACATTACCTTAATCATGAACTTGGCCTAATATACAAAAAGAAGCCAAATGAAATTGCGTAACATGTGTACAAAAATATATGTATTAATAGACATACTAAATAAACATATAATTGAGAGTACTTGATATAAGAATTATATAAAAATATGTATAATGAGTAACTTAATGGTATAAGACAAATGATTTATCTCTGTAAAAAATTAAACTATTTTTTTATATAAACAAGCCTATTTAAATTTTAAATAGGGTTAAGTCCAAACGCGAGATAACAAGTCTACGGGCCAAGCCTAAATATAGCATAAAAATTACTAAGCAATGGATGCAATTCTAGAAGGAGGAGGTCTTTATCTTTAGGTTTTCCCCAAACATCAGTGAGGAAAATATTATCATCAATTGACTCCCATCCTTGGTGAGTGCATAATATTCCTTAGGATTATCCTCTTAAGGTTTTTGATCATGCATCAAAGATATGGATAGCTCTAGTCAAAGAAACTTGTCCAAAATTGGCCAATCAGAAGCACCACACTAATTAGAAGAGGTAGAAGGTGATTGTGAAAGCTAGGACCAACCATGACCAACATTATCTTTATTTCCCAAACACTTAGAGCCACAAGACTAAGAATAGGGAGATAAAAAAAATATGTGGTCACCAATTTGGTTTATTTGTTGACTTCCTTATTTCATGATTTTATACAACATGAGAAAGCTTTGTTCTAGTGCTATTTTACAAGCATGTATTCATCCTCTTTCCCAATTGTTACTTTTTTTCTTAATGGAGAAGGCACTAGTTTGATTGGTGGGAAGGTCAAACACTTTCATTTTAAGTTCACATCTCTTGTTAGTTATATGATTAGTTTAGTATTTTCTATACTTGCATGATTCAACACTGTAACTCATATCTCATAATTAGCAATTTAAAATTGAAATTATATAGTTAGAGGATCATGATATTATATTTTTCCTCTTCCATGTGTATGCAATGTTAAGTGTTGTCATCTATTAGATATGAAATCAATGTGATATTTTATTGCATGAGAAGAAAAAGTTACCATTTTTCGATTGGTGATCTTGAAGGTTTATACATAGTCAATACCAGCATGAATCTAGTCACTAATATTGAGTTTCATAGCATGTTGAGTATGGATACTTAATTTCCTCGAGTATAATTCTTTGTTTCTTTATAATTGTCATTTTATTGATACCTAGGGAGCGTCCCCTAACTTTGTAGAGGTTAAACATGAAGGTGATTTTACCCATTTGTAATAATTGGTCCATATATGCCACTATTATTGTTTCAATTTAACAAGTGGTTTGTAAATTTTAGGATTTGTAAATCACACTTTCATTGTAGAGGAAATCACACTCACACTTTACTAGAAGAAAATAAACATGGTTTCCTTTATTCATTATCAAGAGCACCCAATATATATTTTTGAATAGTGTGATAAGAAAAATCCATAGCACCATTAAATTCTACCTTCTATATAATTGTGTATTCATACATGGTCATTGTAGAGGAAAAGAGGAAACCACATTATATGAGGAGAAATCAAATTAAACCTATTCACTAGTTGTAGAGAAAATTTTAGGGTTTTTCTGACCTTCAATTGAACTCACCCTTCACTCAATCCTCGAATCCTACTCTTTAGACAATATTCTCCTCTCTAAATAAGAATGATGCAAAATAAAAATTGATTGATCACTTGGTTGCATTGACGGCTTGGTCACAAGAGGTCGTAGAAGGTGCGGAGATTTTTTTCTTTGATAAATTTGTTGATGAAAAATCCACTGACAATAATAGATATCGATTCCTATATAACTTTAAAATAAATACAAGTAATACCTTTGAGTGAAGTTTAACTTCGCTCAAAGTTGTTATTTTTTTTTTCAATTTATGAAGGCCTTCAAATGAAGCGAGTCTTTGCTCAAAGGTTAACCTTCGATCAAAGGTCTCTACATAAAGATCTTTGAATGAAGGTAGTTCATATTTTTTTCATCGTTGCCTTCGAAAATTCCATGTCCCAAGTTTGAGACCCATTATTGTGGGATGACCCTATAGAGGATATAATGATAACACCTTTCTATGGGTCCAAGGATGCTTTACTTGTGTGAGGAAGATAACAAAAGAGAGGCAAGGAAAATCATAAAGGTGGTAAGGATAAGTCTAAGAATCAATCTAAGTCCAAGTGAAGGTCTAAGACAGTTGGTAAGTGTAGGTTGAGGTTTTAGAACTATGGAAAATGGGGGAATCTCAAAAAGGAATATCAAAATAAGAAAATGAATAATGATGAGTCCTCTATAGATAAATCCTTTGATGATGAAGTTGTTGATGCTTTTATTATTTTTTCTAACATGAATTTTGATGACTCTTGGTCAATAGATTTAGGTGCATTGTACCACATGAATCTTCATAGGGATTGGTTTATAACATAGCTAGCTTGTGATTGTGGGGACATTTTATTTTGGGACAACACATGTAAGATTATGTGTGGAGGGGAGGTAAAATTATTCTTTAGTGATAGAAGGGTTAAAACCCTCATATATATATATATATATATATTTCATTTTGTTGGTCTAACTTAGAACATGATTTCTATATCTAAACTGAATAATTCAATCGTGAATGTTACTTTTGAGAAGTATCATTGTAGGTTTTACAGGGAATTTGGTGTTTGATAGAGGTACTTGGTGTGGCACCCTATTTAGGATATAGATGTCGAGTTTCTATAACTCTATGAATGTGACTAATAATTATGTGTCTAGTTGTTGATGCCGATGTCTTGCAATCAAAATTCAACATGCTTTCAAGCTTAATTTCTTATGCTTGTTATGCTTAAATGATATTTTAAACTAGATATTATGCAAGCTAGTGGATTGGCCTCTTGGAAACACATGCTAGAACTTAATAATTTTCCTCATTATACACCTTGATAAGGTAAGAGGTCAATTACTCAAATGAAGCAACAAACAAAAATTTAAGTGAATACAAAATACCCAAATTCATTATAGTATTTTAATTTAATTGCTTCAATGAATTTGAAAATCTTGAATTTGTCATATGTTGTATTTCCAAAAAAATATTGTCGTTTTTCTCTTCTTCCTTTTTTCCAATTTTTTCATATTATACAAATACTTATCTTAGTTTTTACAAATCAACATTTCATTCTTGGGCAACCACTGAATTTGCATTGCAACACTATTTTTAATTTATTTCTCATTGAAACATAATTTATAGCTTGACCAAATGTGCTATCACATTAAGATCAAGAAAAAATCAACAATGCACTCATGTGCAAGAACTTAAGCTACATTATAGCACTTGATTTATTTTATTTTTCACTCACAAAAAATTTCTTGTTTGAAGGAATACTATCACACCAACCTCAAACTGGGCTATATGCATATTGATCAACATCATTATTTAAACACACTCTTCTCTTCTCTTTTTAAGAAGGGTGAAAATAAATATATTAAAGTAACAATAACATATTATATTTTATTATTTTGAGATTTCTAAATAATAGGAACTATTATTAAATTAAGAAGATGAAAATTCAAGAAGGTTTACCCCTAATCTAAATTTTATAGAATCTAGAATAAATCATATCATCATGATCATCAAAAGTGTAAAAGCCCTTATTCCTATGTAATTTGGTCATTATGAATAAGCCAAAAAAAATGAGAGAATTTATTAGAAGGAAATGACCCTAGCTCAAAAACATAACAATTGTAGTTTTCTTCTAATTACCACTTGGAAAGGCAATCTGCTAAAAAATTCCACTCCCTAGGAATATGAGCAAAAAAAGCCTCAAAATTCAAAGCTATTTAACTAGAAATGAGAAATAGAAACCACAATGACAACAACAACGTGACAAGAAAGGAAATATTTAGAGGTTGTGTATAAAAAATGAATTATATATATAGAAATATTTATTAAAAAAAAATATTGGACATAACTAATTTTGATTTTTTTATAAAAAATAATTATATATTTTGAAACCTATAAAAATGATAGTGGGAGCTATAATCTCTTTGGAAGATAGAACTAGGGTTTAGGACCTTTCCACTTATTTTTCTTAAGTTTCACTCAAGGAAACCTTAGAGATCTCAATCTAGGGATGTAATGATGGAAATAGATCTGCAATAAGGTGTCTTAGGACATAGTTAAAGATAAAAGGGGGTTTCACCACCAAGCTAGGGCTTGAAAAGTGTTTCATCGCTTTTGTCTTGAACAAGATTATGGAAATGAAATTATGGTTGTTAGGTTATTTGTGATTAACTACCTTTCATGAGAATGTGAAATTGGGAAAAGAATTTTAATTTCTATGTTGTAACTACAAATATGAATGATTTTCTTATATATGTGGAAATGGATGTGTTGATGAGTTTATATTTAAATATATATATATATATGATGAGAATGGTATAACCCTAATTATTTGTCAAGTGGTTGCAATATTTCCAACACCTTAAGGGAATGATAAATATCATCAAGGAGAGGTCGTAGTTAATAAAGGATCAAAATTATCATCAAGCCATGAGCTAGTGTAAGATAGCTATAATGAAGTCGTAACCTTGGTTGAATATCCAATTTAGTTAAATGATTATCAAAGTGAGTCAATTTAAATTATGCATCATCATTTTTATCTAGAATTTATATAATTAATCTTATGCACACTTTGAGAGTCACTAATATAAAATATTTAAGTTAAAAATAAAAGCAGACTCTTAAGTCGTTGATTATTGAATAAAGTTAATAATAATAACATTATCTTTGGCGTCAGTATTCAGGGGATTATGTAACACCCACCACCCTAGCCTTCGTGTCTTTTGAAACGCCAAAAAATATCCATGCAGTCATTTATTTTCTTGGATCTTGGATCAGGTTGAAGGGAGGTCAACATTACTTATAATGGGGTACACTTTCACTCTCTCTCTCTCTCTCTCTCTCTCTCTCTCTTGGCTTTGGTAATCATCGCATTCTCTTTTACATTCGCATGAGACTCATCCCATTCTCATTTGATCGATATTCTTCATCATCACGGGCTACACTCATTACTTGCTCACTATTCTTTCATCGACTATTCTTCATCATCACGGGCTACACTCATTACTTGCTCACTATTCTTTCATCGACTTACATTAGTTTTGCATAAATGTACATAATTAATTTATAATTATAATGGTGAGATTCATATATTTTTTCATTTAGTTTTGTCTTTAATTTAAGGAAAAGTTTTGGTATATATTTGTATTTCTTCTTCACTCTGGCATTCTCTTTTGGAAACCTTTGTCGAGCACCATTTTGGCTTGAATCAATTCTTTGATCTCTTGAACAGAGAAGGAATTCTACACTCACTAGCAACTGCTTTCACTTCATTCTTTCTATAGTAAAGTATTTCTATATCTCTGTAGCCGTTATTGGGGTAGCTGGGAGAAAAGAAGTCCAGAGAGTTATCAAGCTTCAAGCTACATTTTCTAGGAATGTTTTAAGAATGTCTTCAAATTACTAAATTGTGTGCATTGATTTGTCGCTCTCTTTCTTTTAATGAATTAAAGTGTAATGAAGATGTATTCTTGGAAACACGTGCGAATAAATGAATTAAACATTCAAATTCTTTGGAACAATACTATGGAATGATGCAATGGAAGCTTCTGGAGTCTCTTGCCTAGCAAATTTGAATTCACTCATCTTGAGTTCCTCCCACTTGGATGTGAAGCCCCTGTCGTTGGGGTGTAATCTGGTAGTGGATCTTTCTGACTCTCCCCTCTGTGCATTTGGTATAATCTGGTGTAATCTAGTAGTGGATTTTTCTACACATGTGGAAAAATAACAGATTATAATTTTTTTTGAAAAATATCAGTATAGTAGATATTGAAATCCTTGATCCAACAATAAAAAACTGAATTTCGATACAAACAAAAAAAGTGATGTTGTATATGGTCCGCCTATGTCTGAATTGTAACTGGTTTGACTTTGAAACTTGATTAAGGAACAAAATATTCAATAAAACAATATGAAACCAATTGGAAGCACTAGATATCATAGTTACAAATATAAATTCGAAAAAAATAGAATTTTATACTTCATGGTGAACCAAATATTATTGGGGATAGGGCTCTCTTTACACTTCTAAGGTTGTGCACCTAAAAGGAGAAAGTTACCCCAAAAACCTAAGTGGTTCACTCAAAAATAATGCAAATATGATTGAAATGTGTCAAAATGGAAGGCTTTAGATGCAAAGAAAGGATTAAAGAAACGAACTACTAATGTAAAACCTAGAAAATGCACTTTGTTTGAAAACACATTGTGATATGCAAAATGAACTAAGAATGCAAACAAACTACAGAAGAAATTAATTGAACTAAATAGGTGCACCTGGAAACTGATCGAGGCCAGGGTGAAGAGTATAGATGTCTCTGAAATTCTAGAAATGCTGATGTTTAAGCCAACTAGGACACTTACACCATTTTGGGCGACTTAGTCCTAGATCTAGAAAACTGCTCCAAAGCTTGTTTCAACCAAATGGGTATCCAGATCTATAGAAAATTCTGACAAACGTGCATATTAAGACTAAGTCTCCATAGATGGAAACTAAGTCCACTTTGGATTTTCTAAAAATCCAAAAGTGGAAACAAAAGCTCTCAATCTGCACTTTCTATTCCTCTAGGTATCCAGATTTGAAACCCTGATTTTCGACACTGTAAGTTACTTTTTGTGGATATTTTGACCTAGCCAATAAGGAGATGACTTCAAAAAATTTGCAACTTATTCTTCGATCATCTCCAATCCTTCAAAGTACTCATATCTATAACCACACAAGGAAAGAGAGAGAAATCTTGAATGTTACGGAATAAGGGTTTGCCTTGGTCAAACCCCTTTTAGGTAATTAAACCAAATGAAAAAATAAGATGAAGCATGAACATGAAATAATGGAATTAGAAACTTTTGATAGTGATAGATCTTGAGTTGTTGCAATGATAGATGAAGAATATGCCCTTGAATGCCTTAGAATCGATCTTGTGAAATCTTGAAATGCTTAGCCCTAGCTTGCTTGACTTTAGATGAGTGATGAATCATGAATGAATTTTTGAATTAGGGTTTATAATCTTGTTTATATAGGCAATCCATCTAAAATGCATGTTAATTTGATCTCGAAGGCCGACATGGAGGAAAATTAAACTTAAAACCTATTTTTTCCTGCTCAAACCTCAAAAATGGCCCAAATGGGACTAAGTGACCAAGCTGGGCGACTTAGTCCCACCTGGATGGGAATCATTCTCCCAAATGGGTGACTTAGTCCCACAAAGACTCTTTTGCTAGATGGATTATCGAGCAGTGAAGAAGGTTTATATGATGATTTTATCGGGTCTTTGATCAAAATAAGCCTCAGGATGCACAATATAGGGTCATAGGGGCCTATTAATAATGATGTAATGGGTAATTAGGGCTAGGGACACCAAGTTTAATGTGAAAGTGTGATTAAATACACTCTACAACATTGAAATGAGGTCCACATAGCCTAGAAAGGCACAAGATCCAATGTGAATGTGTAAAACACATTGCAACACTAGATTAGAATCAAGTTTATTTTACAAGCCTTCTATATTAATGTGAGAATGTAATTAAATATATTTTACAATATTGAATTAGGGGAGAAATAGGTCCATTAGACTTAAATGCTTAATAAAGTCTAGAAAAGTGTGAAATTTATTTACAACACTTTACAACACCTTTCCAAGACATGCATTTTATTTAGTTGCAAGGGCCCAGGACCTAATGTGGATGTGTAAAACACTTGACAACACTAGATCAAGGAGATGTTAAGTCTAATTTATCATTAATTAGTCCTAAATCAAGCAAGGTGTCTTTTTTCTATGCTACATTTAGCCCCCACTTTAGTGAGAGGATGAACTTGCTTCAAACTCACACTAAAGTAAACATTTAAGAGGGGTCCAATCATAACAATGTGGATGACAAAAGATGACAGGGATCAAAGCAGTGTTCAAGCCCCCAAGATCCAAGATCCTAAGGTAAGCCAACATAAGCACAAAAGGACACACACAAGGTGTATAATATGTAGCAAAATAATATATGCAATCATGCAATGTCAAGAACTAAAAGAAAGAAAAATGAGTAATAAACATGAGGTGGATCAAAGATGCACTCACTCTGGGGCCACAAAATATCAAGTCATTCATGGGGTGAGTTGTCCCAAAGAAATGGTTTAGTTAGAAATTCATGCCAGTGTGTCAAACTCCCACCATATAATGAGAAAGTCATGTCGGTGTGTCAACTTCCCATCATACTAACCATACCAAAGTTACCCTCCTGATAACTTTGATAAGGCACCACAATGTAATGCTTTTTTTTTGTAAATTTTTTTGAATATCATGTAAATATTTTTTTAAAGGGGATTTTTCTTTGTTCGTGTAAGGTCTTCCTCTTAGGGAGCATTGTGCCTAATATCTCCAAGAGAGGACAATTCAAAATGTCAGATCCTCGCACATGGGATGCCTTGTTCACATCATGCCATGTTAGTAGATTGTACACTATTGGACAACATCAAACCCAATGATACCACCAAGAAGGGGACACCACAAGAAATAAAAGAAAAAGCATGCCATGAAATTTTTGCCAAAACATACCATCTATGTATGCCCAAACTTTAAAGTGGTTGTGACACCATCATTGTGAGAAATTGCTTTAAAGTAGCTAATGATAAATGAAAGAAGACATGAGATCCAACATGGAAATCTCTATATGTCAAGTCATATGTTTCCAAATTAAGCTACATCATGAATAAGTATGTCACATGTGAGCCAACTTAAGGTGTGTCATCCACATCCCAAGCATGCTCTTATATCTTCATGAAAGGTTAACAACTAGCCAAAAGTGACATATAGGGATAAGGCTTCCTAACCCCTTTCCCCCACTTAGTGCAAGACAAGGGTGAGCTGGGAATGGAGGATGATATGCTGCTCCTTGTGATGAATGTAAATCATGAAAATATGGAAAGGAGAAACAACTAATGTTATTTATCTGAAAAATAGAGCTATCACTAGCAAGCTAGAGTTGTTGGAAGCTACAGTGGCTACTCAGAACTCGGCTAAGGTCTTATGGACTGTGGATGAGAAGATGGCTATGGTGGAATTCCTTCAAAGAGAGGTTGAATTCACTAACAATCTGAAGAAGGAAAATGAGAATTTGGAAAAGGAAATAGGAAAGATCAGGGAAACAATGAAAACTACTGTGGAGCATAACCACATAATTGTCAAAAACAATGCCACAATATTGAGCACTTTGGTGGAAAAAATGGATAACACCCAATAGGGATCATTGATTGTGGATCTTGATGTTGAGAAAAACATATACAAGTCGGAGGATTCTAGCCCTTCGGAGAGAACTAGAGCCAACCCAAAGAAAAGAATGGATTTTTTGCCTCTGGAGACCCACGACCTAAAGAAGGTGGCCCAGGATATGTGTGACCTGGAAGCTGAAGTTTCTAAGACTTTAAAGTCTCTTGGTTAATTCCAAATCTATTTCTTGGTTGTTGTTGGCTTTTTGTTGTCTTTTTGCTTGGTTTTTGCTAGTGGTTGTTGCCCTTTTCCATTTTTTTCTATTTGCAACCTTTCCACCCCTGGGTTCTCTACTGTTCTATTTTATTATGCCTTGTAAACTTTGTGGTTTCGGGTCCCTGTAAAACCCATTTTTTCCTCTATCAAAAACAACTAATGTTATTTATGTCGATAAGTAAATAAATTTTTTGCTTGATACATATTTAATGAGATGTCTATCAGTTTAGGATGTACCAAGGTTAAAGTTTTCTTGGAAGAATTGTTTGTGATAGCATTAACATTGGATGATTTTTTTTGTTTTGAGGGACAATAACCAAGATCATTAGTCATTTTTTGCATTCTAGGTGTTATAGGGACATGGAAACCTTGTTCTATAGCATCACAACCTATCCCAAGTTGTTGCATAGGTTCAAAATATCTTCCAAAAATTTTTGTCACTTCTTTTGGATTTGGTGGTTGTTCAATTTCCTCAAAGTTTGTCTTGGATGTTGTCTTTACTTGTAAGGTAGTTGAAGTGGATGTTTTTAAAATGACCTCTTTTTCTCTTCCCTTTTCAGATTCTTTTGTTATGATCATGTATTCCCCCATGGATATAGGTATGAAATCAAAGGCTTCTGAAGCATCATCCAAAAAATTTGTGGCTTCGTCAATTTTCTTTTGTCTTTCTATATTTGTTTGCTTGGTACCGATCATAGCACATGTAACCTTTTTCTTTTGAGGAGTAGAAGTTGACTTGTCATAAACTTTTAACATTTGGATCAAGGATTGATCCATATCAAGCAATTCAAGATGCTTCAAAGTGAGGTTGATTTTTGGTTTGCACATGATAGTGTTGATGTTTGCTTGCACCATGATACCTTCCCTATTGGGAGAGTTTTCAGGAGAACTACAAATGGGATGTTCATGAAATTCAATGTTTGATTCTTCAAAAAGGACTTCATCATAAGTAAGGGAATGATTCATGGCTAGATTTTCTTTCTTGGAAATGATGGTGTTTCTTTGTTCAATAATGTTTTTCTCATGATTCTCATCGATGGGATCTTGTAACATCATAATATATTCCTTACCAAAGGAGAGATATTAGGAGAGGTGGAAATTTGAGTGTTGTCCATAATGTCATCCCTTTTCTCTAAGGTCTCATTCTCTTGTGCCATAATATTTACCCTAGTAGGAGAACTCTTAGGAAGGTGACAAACAATAGGTTCATCACATTTCATGGTTGGGTTTGATAAGGTAGCTTCATCGCTCGTAGGAGAGACATCAAGAAAAGGATAACTAGGAGTTTCATGGTTACCAATGATTGAATTTTTTTGTTCAAATAGGTCTTTCGAAATGGTAGGGGCATCAGGAAAGGGAGGAATAAGATTATCATGAGTCTCAATAAGGATATCTTCTAACACTAAACTATCTTCTTCATGTCTAGAGAATATATTAGGAGAAGAAAAGGTTTGATTGTCATGATTCTCTATGTTTACATCCCCATGTCCTATAATGTCTTCTTGAGTAGGAGAAGTAGGATTATCATAGCTCTCAAATATCAACATATCCTCCACACCAATGTGTTTTTCATGATCATTCATGATTGTATTCTTATTTAGTAAAGAATTTTCACAAGTAGGGGAGGTGTTTGGAGATGAATGGAGACTAGGTAAGGTAGTGGCCATGATGTCAGCTTTGTATGGCATAATTTCATTGCAAGGGGGAGGAGGAGGAAGACAAGCAAGACTTTCATGATCTTCAATGATTGTGTCTTATTTCATCAAGATACCTTCATCACCAATGGGAGAGGTATCAGGAGAAGAAAAATTATGATTATCATGATTATCGATGATTGCATCCTTTTGTGTCAAATCTTTAGTGGATGATGCTAATGAGAGGAAGTCCTTAAGGGCTTGATCTAAAATTTCTAAGTCATCACTACTAAAGGGCTTAGATGATATGCTTTTTCTAAATTGAATCATTTATTGAATTGTTTCATTTGATGTTTTTAGTTTTTTATTTTTGTTTTCTAATGAATCGAATCTAAATGAACTAGGAACTAACGCTAAAAAGGAAAATTTTAAAAATCTAATGCTATCCATAATTTCCATGAATGTAAACAATGCTTATTTCTAATGATTTAAATTTAATAGAAGTTATGAAAACTTAAAATGCAATGTAAAGGCATAGGATGGAATGCAACCTTTCAGATTTCACACAAGGTAATTTCTACTGATGCATTGATATGAAAATGAATTTTTGTGAATGTAAAATTGAAATTAAGCAATGCATGAAATGATCCAAATTAAGCTAGATTTAGTGAAATACATGTAACAGGAACTTAACCAACTTATATAGATAGTTAATGGCAGCAAACAAAAGTGCAGAAACAAGGTTTTTAGTGTCGTGAAAGGAAGTTTTAGGGGTGGAAAGGGACTAATTCGCCCAAGTTGGTGAATGAGTCCCAATGGGGATTTTTTTCAAAATTTTCAGAAATTTTTAAAAAAACAATTATGCTTTTTATTTTGTATTATGTGTATCCTAAGTGCAAATGTAGTTTTCAGATATTTTTCAATGATGGGATATGCAAAAATGCAACCTATATGCACTTTCACTAATGATTTTTTTTGAAACCCTCTAATGCAAACCCTAATACAAGCTAATTCTAGGATGATAATGGACTCCAAATCAAAAAAGATGGTATTTGAAATGCAGGTTCAAAAAAATGAATCATATATTTTTTGGCATAGGGCTCTCTTTACACTTCTAGGGTTTTGCACCTAAAGGAGAAAGGTACCCCAAAAACCTAAGTGGCTCACTCAAATCTAATGCAAATATGATTGAAATATGTCTAAATAGAAGGCCCTAGATGCAAAGAAAGGATAAAAGAAACTAACTACTAATGTAAAACCTAGAAAATGCACTTTGTTTGAAAACACATTGTGATATGCAAAATGAAGTAAGAATGCAAACAAACTGTAGCAGAAATTAAAGAAACTAAAGAGGTGCACTTGGAAACTAACAAAGGTCGGGGTGAAGATTGTAGATGTCTCTGAAATTCTAGAAACCAAAAAAAATATTTTTTCCCTTCGAAACTTTAAATTTGGCTTTCAAAATGGCTTATTATATGTGCGGCCTTTCTATCGGAAGTGTTTCAGGAAAAACCCTTCTGATAGAAACCCTTTCGATCGAAACTATCTAGTTGACATCCTAGTTGGCAGCCAACTCAACATTTTTCAGTCTTTTCTGAAACTTTCAACTTTAACTAAGTATTTCGCTAGTCAGAATGATTTTTCCACAAATATAAAAATACCCTTTTGTAGAGCTTAGAGTGGGGAATCCAAATATATATATTTTTTCATTATTTTGATTATTTTCAATATATTTTATTTTTGAAATAATGCAAGTAGGTTGTTAAAATTAAAAAAGAGGCTGATTAGAAATTAAAAAAATAGTAGTAAAAAATATTAAAAAAAAAATTAAACTTATATGGGGCAGTAGAGGAGAGAGTCTTCTTCAAAAGGGTATAATTTGTTTTTGAAAATGATTTAAAAAATTAAAAATAGTTGATGGCTCGTGAAAACTATCAAATTCTGACTTGTTTGACTTTAAAACATTATAACGAGAAAAAAATACATCAAAATTTGAATTTTTTATCCATGCAAAATATATTGAAGTTACCTATTTGGAGAAACAAAATTAGAGAAAAATGAAGTTTTTTTCAATTTGTTTCTTGACGAACCACAAAGTCACTCTTTTCTGAAATTTTCAGCATTCCAAAATTTGTCCTTAAATTGATAGAAACATGATGAAAACAATTTTTTTTTTTTAAAACGATTATAGGAATAGACTTCATCAAAAATTTTACATTTCATTAGTTTACACCATTTTGAAATTCAAAAAATAAAGACCACTTTTATGTGGTCGAATTTCAAATTTTTTTTTGCTGTTGGCCAATTCCTTTATAAAGTGTGACACAAGTTTTTGTTTTTACCCTTTAGGATTTTTGACTTTATGTGTAGAGGCATCCAAATTTTTATTTAGGAATCCCTTGGGTTTTGTGGAATGAGTAGAAGCTTTATGTTTAGACAATGTGTGCATTTGTTGGTCAAGATTAAGATTTTGAGGATTTAAGGGTAGGTGGATAAGGGGATTGGATAATGGGGATATTAGGTGTTGGGAATAGTGGAGGTAGATTAGATGGAGGGATATTAGGATTTGAAAGCAATGGTGGTAGAGTATATGGTGGAAGGTGTACAATCACATGCTTTTGTGATTTGTAGGATGATGGAGGAAGTACCAACATCTTGAGATTGGTGTCCTTGGGGTGTATATCCAAGGCCATAAGAGCATGGAGGGACCTTGAAATGGATTGGCTCCAAAACATGTTGTTCATAAAGGCCTAAGCCCTTACCTTGATAGTTCATGTTTTCAAGCATGCAATGGACAATGGGACTAGGTGTGTTTTGGACACTAGACTTGAGTTCATTATTAGATGAAGAAGGTGAAGTGTATAAAGGTTTTTGTTTTCCTAAATAATAACACACATGGATGAAGGTGGATAGACCAATAGGTTATGATGGAGGACTTGAGGTGGGATTGATAGTTGATGTGGAGGGATCCTTAGGATCCCTATTATGTTCATTTAGATCCAAATTATTTTTTTGATCTTCTATGTGTGCTTGGGAGGCACATGTCTCATCATGAAAAGTGGGAGTTTGTGCATCATGGATAGGGATAGATGGAGGGGAAGTTTCTTCACTAAGAAGGAATGCCATGGAACGGGGTGAATGTTGAAGAAGGTCAACAATACTTTCATTATGTGAATCTTGGTTGTCATGTTCATGAATGGTAGTGAGGGTATGGATAAGATCAAGTTTCCCATGGATAGGTTCTTCATTGTGAATAGTTCCTTGACCATGGAAAAGATATATATGTTATGGATAGGTTGAATGAAAATGATTTGATCTTGATTAGTAGGAGGGCTTGATGTTTTCCCATGATTAGGACTAGGCTCTTGACATACCTCTTGGCTTGCTTGAATGGAAGTGGATGAGGAAGGCTCTTGGAGGGGCTCAACATGCTCTTGATGGTCAATCTCATGAGGGCATGATGGAGGTTTACTTGGGCTCATAGGGGGAGACTCTAGAATAGGTTCAAGGGGTTGTGGGTGACATGATGGAATTAGAAGATTAGGCATGGTGTTGGAATAATATTTTGTAAGCTCAAGGATGGGAAATGGTTGGCATAGTTGAATCCTTGCTAGTAGCCCTTGGGTCACATCCTTTGTAGGTGGATGGGTGGATTTTGGTTTTCTTTTGTAGTGTTTGAACTCAAGGCATGGAATTGATGGAAGATTGGATGATGGTGTGGGTAATGAAGGGTTTGATGGGTTGGGATGTGTGGGGACCAATGGATTTGGACTAGGAAATGGTGGCTTTAGGATAGGCCTTTGATTAGATGGTGGTATAATATATTTATAGGATGCATGAGCTAGATTGGTATTTCCCTTATCAAAGGTGGAATTAAGACTTAAAGGCTTTTGATCTTGTTGTGGGATGAATTGATGGGTCGATGTAGGATTGACATGGAAAGAGGTGGGATAAGGTGATCTAGAATTGTTATGGAAGGATGTGGGGTAAGGTGATATGTAATTATTTTGATAGGTGGATGAATTAGATTGATAAGGGATGGAGGGAGATGCCACATAGGAATGAGTTGGAATTGGTTGGTGTTGAATGAATAGAGGATGATGTGCTTGTTGGGTTTGACAAGTTGCTATGAGATATTGGGCTTGCACTATGAGATTTTGCATTTGAGGTGATTGGCTTGCTTGAGGTTGAAATTGTTGGATGATGACTTGGAGCCTAAGTATAGTTTGTTGGTCTAAGGGTTGTGGTGTTTGATAAAGTGATTGGAGGAGGTCTTGGAATTAAGGTACTAGGTCCTCTAATATTGGCATGGTGTAAAATGGTGTCGATTGGATTAAAGAGATGATGATGATTAGGCTATGATGTGGAATGACAAGATTGGATGATTTGGATGATGCAGAAAGTGCTTATTAGAAGTTTGACTTGGGAAATATCAAACACAAGTTCTCACATGTAAATACATGAACACACACACCAAACACAATAAAAAAAAATCTTTCAAGATTAAATTTTATGATTAAGAAAATAATTGAATACACAACAACAAGCCTAATGTTAGTCAAGTGGGGATGGCCAATTAGGTCTTAAGCTAGGATGCATGAGGTTGACTAGGGATGATTTGAAAGAAAAATCCTGCCACACATCTAGGAGAAAGGGATAACCCACCCTTCACCTTCACTTCCCAAAGGTATAAATTTCTTTGGGGCTTAGCCAAGAGTGAAAAGATTTCAAATCCCAAAGGAGGGTGTCTTTTGATTCACCTCTTGATTGAGGTCATCCCTTGGAGTGGTGTGTCTCCAAGCAGGCCTCCTAATAAGTGTGACAAAATCGAACCAAGTGAGGTGTTTTTGATCTCCAAGATCACCTTGTGGTGCGAGGAGAGAGCATACAAACACACTTGATTAACACTCGTAGTTATTAATTTCCCTTTAGAAAATCAAAATATGTGTAAAACATTCAAGCACTTGTTCTTTTTAGATCCCAAAGAAAAATGTGTAGGAATATAGTTTTTTGTTTTAACCCAATTTCAATGATGTGATAGAAAATAATATGTTCTTTTTAAGCCCAAAATCCAAGGGTGTGATCAAATGAGTTGTTCTTTTTAAGCCCCAAATTGAACTGTGTTGACAAGCAATGATTAGAGATGAAAGATGGAATGTGTGCACCTGATTGTTTTCATCCTTAAATATATTGTAGATGTTGATTCCAATTTTGTTCTATCTCATTAGGTTCACCTACAAAATCATAAAATGATATTATAATGCAACCATAAAAAAATCATCTCATCAAAAAATTGCAATTTCATATACATGTTTTTAACATACCTGAATTAAATTCTATTATTTGAAGCCATTATTGATCTGAAAAATTAAAAATCAAAGAAGAGACACCTGCTAATTTTTTGAGTGCTTTCTAGAAATGTAAAAAAGTTGGAAAAATTCCTTTTTTTGTGCCCATAAATGTGAATTTAAGAAAACCCTAGAGAAAATAAATATTGGATCATTTAGCACCATATTTGACCTCAAAATCAAATCTGTAAAAAAATAACCCCAATTAGAATTTCAACAGATATCCAAAAATGTAATTTTTTTTGGAAAATTTACTGATTTGCACCCAAAAAATCAATTTTATGCAAAACATAAAATCACAATAACTCCTACAAAAATGGCAATAAACCCACAATTGTTTTGATGTAGCTTCCTTAGATGATGGAATTTTTTTTGTAAAAATCTTTTAGAAAAATTTATGTAAAAATCTTGTAGAAAAAATTACAGAAGTTTGGAAGATATGACGAAATCTTTAAAACCTAGTGTTTTGTCCAAAAAATGGCAGATCTGCAACAAAATATTAATAAAACCTACAAAAAGCAAGCTAGATCAAAAAATTTGACATCAAGTTCCCCAATGTAGTTAGGGTAAATATTTTAGGGAAAAAGCATAAAAATCAATAATAATGAAGCCCTAACAAGCACAATAGAGCACAAATTAGCATTAAATGAAAATAAGAAAGCAAAGAAAAATGATCTCCAAGCTAGATTTGATTGATCTCCATTTACATTCTCAACCTCACATAAGAATACAAGAATTTCAAGGATTGAGTGATTTGATATGTTGATATTGATTTCTCATTTTCGTAGCATAATGATAAGATGAAGATGATAGGGGAAAAATAGATAGATAGATGAGAATATTGGAGGAAATTTTTGCAGATTGAAGATACTATAAGAAGATGGATCAAATGTCTTGTGAAAGAGGCAAGAGCTGATAAGATTCGATGGCTAAGATTAAAATTCAAATGTGTGATGTGTATGGTTAGGATTAAAAGTTGATTTTAGTGCTTATGATGCACATTAAATGAGTTATGACACGAGGCTAAAATCAGGATGTGAGGGAATAAGTGGGGTTCTTTTATTTATTTTTGAGGAAAATATGCCTATGACACACAAATGAATGGGGCTAAAAATAGGATGTGAGTGAGAATCTATAATTTAAATAATAAAATTATTTAATTTATTTGTGCATGTGAAGAGTTGTTGTCATGTGACACATGTTGCAATGTGGTAAAAGGTGAGGAATTAATTCAAATATTTAATTTGAATTATTTTGAGACATGCGAAGGGGAATCAATTAAATAAAATAAATTTATTTAATTAATTTGAAAGGTGATCAAGTGGAGTTTATAAGTGGGATAAGTGGGATAATATAATGACGTAGGGTAAAATATTACAAGATTTTCTACAAGGTCATGTATGACTAGGTAATGTTATGACATGGACAATTTTGGGTGTCTTCAAGGCTAATTATAAGACATCTTTGACTCCCTTTCTATTTGGTGTCAAGCTTGAGGCTGATTGTACTACACCATTGGTCAATGCCACCTTGTACCGATAACTTATTGGTAGTCTCATCTATTTGACTCATACCAAGCCTAAGATTGCATATGTTGTAGGCATGGTTTTGAGACTCATGTAGGAGCCTCATGACATGCACAAGAAAGAAACTAAGAGGATCCTTCACTACCTTCATGGTACTCTTGAATTTGGATTCACTATAGATTTGGCACAAATGTTGACTTGGTTTGATATATATATTTTGATTGGGTTAATGATACTCAAAACTATAAGTCCACTTCAAGTTATAGTTTCTCACTAGGTTTTCGTCTTATTAGTTAATCTAGAAAAATGATATTTCTTTAAAATCCATAGAGTTAGAGTATAGGGGAACTATTAATGTGGCTATTGAGGCTATTTTGCTTCAAGTCATTCTCATTAGGTTTGGTATTCCATTCAAGAAACCAACAATCATCTATTGTGACAAAAAAACACCATCGAGATATGTGAGAATCTAATCTGGAACATCATTGGAAAAAACACATAGATATTCATATACATTACATTTAGGAGCTTATTTGTGGTTAGATCATTGACCTAGTCTTTTGAAATTCTTTAGAGTAGGTTATTAACATTTTCACCAATTAGAGAGAGTTAACTCACCATCTCTTGCAATTTTTTAGGAGGTTAACTCACCACCACTCTTTGTTAGTGGGAGTCGATTTCTTGGTCTTCTCCACTAATCATTTTGGAAATTTCTTCTATGTTTTCTATATGTACATCAAATTCATGGTTTAATGTTATGTCGGTTTATCCATTTTATGTAATTTAATTTTGATGCTTTTGGATTTGATTGTGTGTTGGTTTATCCATTTTTTATATTTTCTCTCTATCTAGAGCATGAATTTTCTTAAAACTTATGTAGCTTGTTAGTATGAGCATTCATTGTAGAGATTCTAACATGAATTCTACATTATTCATCTAGATTATGGGAGTTTCTTCTATAATCACCAGTGGATTTGTTTCTTCCGAAGGGGAAAAATGTTGTTTGTAGGAAGTTGATTATTTTTTGTCTTCAATCTCTCAGAAAAATAACATAAGAGCTAATTCTTTGTGGGGGGAATTCATATTCTCATATTTTTTCTCCTATGGGGGTATATATATTATACATTTGTGATAGAATTAGTGTACTTGGAGGGTAATTTTGCATCATTTATTCCATCACATGTACATGATTATTTTATTTTTTCTCTTTTAGATAGAAGTATTTTCCCATTACGTTTATTCTTTTCTTTGAATAAGAGAGATTCATTTTTTTGTACATGGGTACCTCATCATCTATTGTAGTTGATACCCATCCATACATCCATCATTAATTATCAATCCATCTTTTCATTTTATTATAATCCCTAATTGTACTTAAGGGGGTATTGGTGTGAAAAAGGTAATCACCTAATCAATTCTTATTATGTCCTATTTACACTAGCATACTTAAGCTTACTTAGGTCATGCGATTTTTTTGTGTCTCATGCCATAAGATTAAGACACATGTGTAATGATTTAATTTAATCTTCATCTAGGATTTAACTATATATTATGAATATTCTTTCATTTTGAATCTAATTGAATTCTCAAGCTTCATAGAAAATCAATTGCTTCTCTCTGGGTGCTGCCACAATAGTGGTTTACACTTTTCGGGGGATCCTGGTTTTTGCTGAAATCACATATTTCTAGAAAATATAATGATTTAAGCCTTGAAAAGTTCTTAAAAGATTCCAATTGAAGAGGGTTTGATCAAACCACATTAGACAAATCCCCCTTGGATAGAACACCTCTATTTTTAAACCATACCTATAACGGAGTCTCCTTTACACCTATCAAAATGCTGATAAAAAACCACTTTTCATTTAACTTTTGTGGTCCGGTCAAATGAATTCATTTGAAATTTATTTTTTGTAATTATGTATTCCTTATTATAAGCTTCCAAAAAAGTATAATCTTAATTTGATTATTATATTTTTTTCTCATTTCTTGTGAATGTAGGTTTTTCACTAAAAATCAAGCTCTTTGTTCCGCACATGTGGAAAAAAAGTAGATTATCAAAATAAAATTTTGAAAAATATGTTCAAGCTGGGTATTGATGTCCTTGATCCATTAAAAAAAATGAATTTTGATACATATAGAAAAATTTATGTTGTATACAGTCTGCCTATGTCTGAGTTGTAATTGGTTTGACTTTGAAACTTGATTAAGGAAAAAATATTTAATAAACACTATGAAACCAAATTAACTCATTAGATATTGTAGTTACAAATCTAAATATGAAAAAATTATAATTTTATCCTTCATACAAAAAAAATTATGTTGTATACGATGAGCATCACTCTTTAAGAATGTTGTTTACTGATAAAAACTAGTTTTTGGAGGAAATGAAAAAAAAGTGCAATCTGATTCCAAAAATTTTGAAAAAAATATATTTACAATCTATAGACAAAACTTCACAAATCACTATTTTACATCATCTTCAAATTCCTCACGGTTTAGCTGCTATAGGAGCCTAAAAGTGAAGATTTAGTTAAAAAAATCAATTCAGTGTCCATTTTGCCCAAAAATTGTAAACCAATATTGTGGGATCACCCCTCTTCTATGATAGGTTATTCTAATTGTAGGTGATCATTGAGATGCTATGGGGGTTCATTCATCCACTCCAACAAGTAACCTATCTCTATTAGATAGGTTTGGTGAATTATGAATTATTTGTTGTAAGTGTCTCAAAGCATTATTGAGTCTGTTAATGGTCATGACATAAAATTTAGTTTAAAGTTTTGATTCTACTCATTTGACTGATGAAAAACCTAGTTAGTCATGCATAAAGATGAATATGTACAAATTTGTACTAAAATAAATTTGCATTTAATTTATAAATTTTAAATATTTTTAAATTAAAATTTTGATATTACATTTTTATTTCAATTATAGATATTAAATTTGATATATAAATTTTAATTTTATATTGTTACCAATATTTAGATTGATATCAATATTGTTAAGAATTCGTTGCTTTTGGATTAAACTATGTGAGAGCTTTTAGATCAACATTTTGAATCACACACTGTGATCCATCATTGGGATGCAGAAAGAGTTGAAGGATCACGAAGTGTGATCCAAAACGTTGATCCAAAAACTTTGTGTCCTTCAACTTTTTTTCCATCCTAATGATGGATCACAGAGTGTGATCCGAAACGTTGATATGGAAACTCTCACATAGTTTAATCCAGAAGCAACCAATTCTTATTGATATGGATTGTGGAAATCTAATGTCTTTGATCAATATTGTTATTAGAATTCATATTGATATAAATTTTGATAACAATATTAATATCAATTCAAATTCACAAATTGATATATAAAAATTGATAAACTAAACATCAAATTATATATATATATATATATATATATATATAATTCTCACATATAGATTGATTTAAATTGTAAAATGAATAAATAATATTTAATTAGCATTTTTAATATCAATATTTTATATTGATATTGATTTTAATACATGAATATCAAATATATTCAAGTTATTAATTAAAAAAATGATATTTAATTAGCATTTTTAATATCAATATTTTATATTGATATTGATTTTAATCAACAAATATTTTTTGTAATTGATATTAAAATTAGTGTGAAATAATTTTAGGGTTTTGTTTCAAATTGGTGGCTTTTATTTCTATTTCAAATTTAGGTTTATTCATTTTAGATTGACAATTTAAAAAAATTAGATTTATATTTTAAGTTTTGTTTCGTATATACATATACAAATATAAAATATTTTTAAAAGTTCTAGTTTTTAAAATAATTATTATTGGTGGCTTTTATTTCTATTTCAAATTTAGGTTTATTCATTTTACATTTACAATTTAAAAAATTTAGATTTATATTTTTAGTTTTGTTTCGTATATACATATACAAATATAAAATATTTTTAAAATTTCTAATTTTTACAATAATTATTATTGTTTTCATTAAAAAATATATTTAGAATTTGTGTGGAAAAATCATTTTGAAAACAAAAAAACTCCAATAAAAAAGATAGCATCAATAATGTATTAATCCCAAATAATGTGATCAATAAATTGATAATCTTAGTATTTTGAAATCATAATCTTACTTCAATTTATAAAATACTGATAAAATCTTTATACAAAGCATCCATTAAATAGAGAATTAGAGAAATGAAACCATAAATAGACTCACCAAAACCAAGTACCAAGAAACCATGCTATGGAAAAACATTAATGTTTCCATGTGCAATAATGGCCACCCTCATCATAGAAAACAATAGGTAAGGTAAGGTCCAACTTTTTTTGCATCTTAATGATGGATCAGAGAGTGTGATCTGAAATGTTGATCTCGAAACTCTCACATAGTTTAATCCAAAAGCAACCAATTCTTATTGATATGGATTGTGGAAATCTAATGTCTTTGATCAATATTGTTATTAGAATTCATATTGATATAAATTTTGATAACAATATTAATATCAATTCAAATTCACAAATTGATATATAAAAATTGATAAACTAAACATCAAGTTATTAATTATATTATATATATATAATTCTCACATATAGATTGATTTAAATTGTAAAATGAATAAATAATATTTAATTAGCATTTTTCATATCAACATTTTATATTGATATTGATTTTAATACATGAATATCAAATATATTCAAGTTATTAATTAAAAAAATGATATTTAATTAGCATTTTTAATATCAATATTTTATATTGATATTGATTTTAATCAACAAATATTTTTTGTAATTGATATTAAAATTAGTGTGAAATAATTTTATGGTTTTGTTTCAAATTGGTGGCTTTTATTTCTATTTCAAATTTAGGTTTATTCATTTTAGATTGACAATTTAAAAAAATTAGATTTATATTTTAAGTTTTGTTTCGTATATACATATACAAATATAAAATATTTTTAAAAGTTCTAATTTTTAAAATAATTATTATTGGTGGCTTTTATTTCTATTTCAAATTTAGGTTTATTCATTTTAGATTTACAATTTAAAAAATTTAGATTTATATTTTTAGTTTTGTTTCGTATATACATATACAAATATAAAATATTTTTAAAATTTCTAATTTTTACAATAATTATTATTGTTTTCATTAAAAAATATATTTAGAATTTGTGTGGAAAAATCATTTTGAAAAAAAAAAAACTCCAATAAAAAAGATAGCATCAATAATGTATTAATCCCAAATAATGTGATCAATAAACTGATAATCTTAGTATTTTGAAATCATAATCTTACTTCAATTTATAAAATACTGATAAAATCTTTATACAAAGCATCCATTAAATAGAGAATTAGAGAAATGAAACCATAAATAGACTCACCAAAACCAAGTACCAAGAAACCATGCTATGGAAAAACATTAATGTTTCCATGTGCAATAATGGCCACCCTCATCATAGAAAACAATAGGTAAGGTAAGGTCCAACTTTTTTTGCATCTTAATGATGGATCAGAGAGTGTGATCTGAAATGTTGATCTCCAAACTCTCACATAGTTTAATCCAAAAGCAACCAATTCTTATTGATATGGATTGTGGAAATCTAATGTCTTTGATCAATATTGTTATTAGAATTCATATTGATATAAATTTTGATAACAATATTAATATCAATTCAAATTCACAAATTGATATATAAAAATTGATAAACTAAACATCAAGTTATTAATTATATTATATATATATAATTCTCACAAATAGATTGATTTAAATTGTAAAATGAATAAATAATATTTAATTAGCATTTTTCATATCAACATTTTATATTGATATTGATTTTAATACATGAATATCAAATATATTCAAGTTATTAATTAAAAAAATGATATTTAATTAGCATTTTTAATATCAATATTTTATATTGATATTGATTTTAATCAACAAATATTTTTTGTAATTGATATTAAAATTAGTGTGAAATAATTTTAGGGTTTTGTTTCAAATTGGTGGCTTTTATTTCTATTTCAAATTTAGGTTTATTCATTTTAGATTGACAATTTAAAAAAATTAGATTTATATTTTAAGTTTTGTTTCGTATATACATATACAAATATAAAATATTTTTAAAAGTTCTAATTTTTAAAATAATTATTATTGGTGGCTTTTATTTCTATTTCAAATTTAGGTTTATTCATTTTAGATTTACAATTTAAAAAATTTAGATTTATATTTTTAGTTTTGTTTCGTATATACATATACAAATATAAAATATTTTTAAAATTTCTAATTTTTACAATAATTATTATTGTTTTCATTAAAAAATATATTTAGAATTTGTGTGGAAAAATCATTTTGAAAACAAAAAAACTCCAATAAAAAAGATAGCATCAATAATGTATTAATCCCAAATAATGTGATCAATAAACTGATAATCTTAGTATTTTGAAATCATAATCTTACTTCAATTTATAAAATACTGATAAAATCTTTATACAAAGCATCCATTAAATAGATAATTAGAGAAATGAAACCATAAATAGACTCACCAAAACCAAGTACCAAGAAACCATGCTATGGAAAAACATTAATGTTTCCATGTGCAATAATGGCCACCCTCATCATAGAAAACAATAGGTAAGGTAAGGTCCAACTTTTTTTGCATCTTAATGATGGATCAGAGAGTGTGATCTGAAATGTTGATCTCGAAACTCTCACATAGTTTAATCCAAAAGCAACCAATTCTTATTGATATGGATTGTGGAAATCTAATGTCTTTGATCAATATTGTTATTAGAATTCATATTGATATAAATTTTGATAACAATATTAATATCAATTCAAATTCACAAATTGATATATAAAAATTGATAAACTAAACATCAAGTTATTAATTAAATTATATATATATAATTCTCACATATAGATTGATTTAAATTGTAAAATGAATAAATAATATTTAATTAGCATTTTTCATATCAACATTTTATATTGATATTGATTTTAATACATGAATATCAAATATATTCAAGTTATTAATTAAAAAAATGATATTTAATTAGCATTTTTAATATCAATATTTTATATTGATATTGATTTTAATCAACAAATATTTTTTGTAATTGATATTAAAATTAGTGTGAAATAATTTTAGGGTTTTGTTTCAAATTGGTGGCTTTTATTTCTATTTCAAATTTAGGTTTATTCATTTTAGATTGACAATTTAAAAAAATTAGATTTATATTTTAAGTTTTGTTTCGTATATACATATACAAATATAAAATATTTTTAAAAGTTCTAATTTTTAAAATAATTATTATTGGTGGCTTTTATTTCTATTTCAAATTTAGGTTTATTCATTTTAGATTTACAATTTAAAAAATTTAGATTTATATTTTTAGTTTTGTTTCGTATATACATATACAAATATAAAATATTTTTAAAATTTCTAATTTTTACAATAATTATTATTGTTTTCATTAAAAAATATATTTAGAATTTGTGTGGAAAAATCATTTTGAAAACAAAAAAACTCCAATAAAAAAGATAGCATCAATAATGTATTAATCCCAAATAATGTGATCAATAAACTGATAATCTTAGTATTTTGAAATCATAATCTTACTTCAATTTATAAAATACTGATAAAATCTTTATACAAAGCATCCATTAAATAGAGAATTAGAGAAATGAAACCATAAATAGACTCACCAAAACCAAGTACCAAGAAACCATGCTATGGAAAAACATTAATGTTTCCATGTGCAATAATGGCCACCCTCATCATAGAAAACAATAGGTAAGGTAAGGTCCAACTTTTTTTGCATCTTAATGATGGATCAGAGAGTGTGATCTGAAATGTTGATCTCGAAACTCTCACATAGTTTAATCCAAAAGCAACCAATTCTTATTGATATGGATTGTGGAAATCTAATGTCTTTGATCAATATTGTTATTAGAATTCATATTGATATAAATTTTGATAACAATATTAATATCAATTCAAATTCACAAATTGATATATAAAAATTGATAAACTAAACATCAAGTTATTAATTATATTATATATATATAATTCTCACAAATAGATTGATTTAAATTGTAAAATGAATAAATAATATTTAATTAGCATTTTTCATATCAACATTTTATATTGATATTGATTTTAATACATGAATATCAAATATATTCAAGTTATTAATTAAAAAAATGATATTTAATTAGCATTTTTAATATCAATATTTTATATTGATATTGATTTTAATCAACAAATATTTTTTGTAATTGATATTAAAATTAGTGTGAAATAATTTTATGGTTTTGTTTCAAATTGGTGGCTTTTATTTCTATTTCAAATTTAGGTTTATTCATTTTAGATTGACAATTTAAAAAAATTAGATTTATATTTTAAGTTTTGTTTCGTATATACATATACAAATATAAAATATTTTTAAAAGTTCTAATTTTTAAAATAATTATTATTGGTGGCTTTTATTTCTATTTCAAATTTAGGTTTATTCATTTTAGATTTACAATTTAAAAAATTTAGATTTATATTTTTAGTTTTGTTTCGTATATACATATACAAATATAAAATATTTTTAAAATTTCTAATTTTTACAATAATTATTATTGTTTTCATTAAAAAATATATTTAGAATTTGTGTGGAAAAATCATTTTGAAAAAAAAAAACTCCACTAAAAAAGATAGCATCAATAATGTATTAATCCCAAATAATGTGATCAATAAACTGATAATCTTAGTATTTTGAAATCATAATCTTACTTCAATTTATAAAATACTGATAAAATCTTTATACAAAGCATCCATTAAATAGATAATTAGAGAAATGAAACCATAAATAGACTCACCAAAACCAAGTACCAAGAAACCATGCTATGGAAAAACATTAATGTTTCCATGTGCAATAATGGCCACCCTCATCATAGAAAACAATAGGTAAGGTAAGGTCCAACTTTTTTTGCATCTTAATGATGGATCAGAGAGTGTGATCTGAAATGTTGATCTCGAAACTCTCACATAGTTTAATCCAAAAGCAACCAATTCTTATTGATATGGATTGTGGAAATCTAATGTCTTTGATCAATATTGTTATTAGAATTCATATTGATATAAATTTTGATAACAATATTAATATCAATTCAAATTCACAAATTGATATATAAAAATTGATAAACTAAACATCAAGTTATTAATTAAATTATATATAATTCTCACATATAGATTGATTTAAATTGTAAAATGAATAAATAATATTTAATTAGCATTTTTCATATCAACATTTTATATTGATATTGATTTTAATACATGAATATCAAATATATTCAAGTTATTAATTAAAAAAATGATATTTAATTAGCATTTTTAATATCAATATTTTATATTGATATTGATTTTAATCAACAAATATTTTTTGTAATTGATATTAAAATTAGTGTGAAATAATTTTAGGGTTTTGTTTCAAATTGGTGGCTTTTATTTCTATTTCAAATTTAGGTTTATTCATTTTAGATTGACAATTTAAAAAAATTAGATTTATATTTTAAGTTTTGTTTCGTATATACATATACAAATATAAAATATTTTTAAAAGTTCTAATTTTTAAAATAATTATTATTGGTGGCTTTTATTTCTATTTCAAATTTAGGTTTATTCATTTTAGATTTACAATTTAAAAAATTTAGATTTATATTTTTAGTTTTGTTTCGTATATACATATACAAATATAAAATATTTTTAAAATTTCTAATTTTTACAATAATTATTATTGTTTTCATTAAAAAATATATTTAGAATTTGTGTGGAAAAATCATTTTGAAAAAAAAAAACTCCACTAAAAAAGATAGCATCAATAATGTATTAATCCCAAATAATGTGATCAATAAACTGATAATCTTAGTATTTTGAAATCATAATCTTACTTCAATTTATAAAATACTGATAAAATCTTTATACAAAGCATCCATTAAATAGATAATTAGAGAAATGAAACCATAAATAGACTCACCAAAACCAAGTACCAAGAAACCATGCTATGGAAAAACATTAATGTTTCCATGTGCAATAATGGCCACCCTCATCATAGAAAACAATAGGTAAGGTAAGGTCCAACTTTTTTTGCATCTTAATGATGGATCAGAGAGTGTGATCTGAAATGTTGATCTCGAAACTCTCACATAGTTTAATCCAAAAGCAACCAATTCTTATTGATATGGATTGTGGAAATCTAATGTCTTTGATCAATATTGTTATTAGAATTCATATTGATATAAATTTTTATAACAATATTAATATCAATTCAAATTCACAAATTGATATATAAAAATTGATAAACTAAACATCAAGTTATTAATTATATTATATATATATAATTCTCACAAATAGATTGATTTAGATTGTAAAATGAATAAATAATATTTAATTAGCATTTTTCATATCAACATTTTATATTGATATTGATTTTAATACATGAATATCAAATATATTCAAGTTATTAATTAAAAAAATGATATTTAATTAGCATTTTTAATATCAATATTTTATATTGATATTGATTTTAATCAACAAATATTTTTTGTAATTGATATTAAAATTAGTGTGAAATAATTTTAGGGTTTTGTTTCAAATTGGTGTCTTTTATTTCTATTTCAAATTTAGGTTTATTCATTTTAGATTGACAATTTAAAAAAATTAGATTTATATTTTAAGTTTTGTTTCGTATATACATATACAAATATAAAATATTTTTAAAAGTTCTAATTTTTAAAATAATTATTATTGGTGGCTTTTATTTCTATTTCAAATTTAGGTTTATTCATTTTAGATTTACAATTTAAAAAATTTAGATTTATATTTTTAGTTTTGTTTCGTATATACATATACAAATATAAAATATTTTTAAAATTTCTAATTTTTACAATAATTATTATTGTTTTCATTAAAAAATATATTTAGAATTTGTGTGGAAAAATCATTTTGAAAACAAAAAAACTCCAATAAAAAAGATAGCATCAATAATGTATTAATCCCAAATAATGTGATCAATAAACTGATAATCTTAGTATTTTGAAATCATAATCTTACTTCAATTTATAAAATACTGATAAAATCTTTATACAAAGCATCCATTAAATAGATAATTAGAGAAATGAAACCATAAATAGACTCACCAAAACCAAGTACCAAGAAACCATGCTATGGAAAAACATTAATGTTTCCATGTGCAATAATGGCCACCCTCATCATAGAAAACAATAGGTAAGGTAAGGTCCAACTTTTTTTGCATCTTAATGATGGATCAGAGAGTGTGATCTGAAATGTTGATCTCGAAACTCTCACATAGTTTAATCCAAAAGCAACCAATTCTTATTGATATGGATTGTGGAAATCTAATGTCTTTGATCAATATTGTTATTAGAATTCATATTGATATAAATTTTTATAACAATATTAATATCAATTCAAATTCACAAATTGATATATAAAAATTGATAAACTAAACATCAAGTTATTAATTAAATTATATATATATATATAATTCTCACATATAAATTGATTTAAATTGTAAAATGCATAAATAATATTTAATTAGCATTTTTCATATCAACATTTTATATTGATATTGATTTTAATACATGAATATCAAATATATTCAAGTTATTAATTAAAAAAATGATATTTAATTAGCATTTTTAATATCAATATTTTATATTGATATTGATTTTAATCAACAAATATTTTTTGTAATTGATATTAAAATTAGTGTGAAATAATTTTATGGTTTTGTTTCAAATTGGTGGCTTTTATTTCTATTTCAAATTTAGCATTATTCATTTTATATTGACAATTTAAAAAAATTAGATTTATATTTTAAGTTTTGTTTCGTATATACATATACAAATATAAAATATTTTTAAAAGTTCTAATTTTTAAAATAATTATTATTGGTGGCTTTTATTTCTATTTCAAATTTAGGTTTATTCATTTTAGATTTACAATTTAAAAAATTTAGATTTATATTTTTAGTTTTGTTTTGTATATACATATACAAATATAAAATATTTTTAAAATTTCTAATTTTTACAATAATTATTATTGTTTTCATTGAAAAATATATTTAGAATTTGTGTGGAAAAATCATTTTGAAAAAAAAAAAACTCCAATAAAAAAGATAGCATCAATAATGTATTAATCCCAAATAATGTGATCAATAAACTGATAATCTTAGTATTTTGAAATCATAATCTTACTTCAATTTATAAAATACTGATAAAATCTTTATACAAAGCATCCATTAAATAGAGAATTAGAGAAATGAAACCATAAATAGACTCACCAAAACCAAGTACCAAGAAACCATGCTATGGAAAAACATTAATGTTTCCATGTGCAATAATGGCCACCCTTATCATAGAAAACAATAGGTAAGGTAAGGTCCAACTTTTTTTGCATCTTAATGATGGATCAGAGAGTGTGATCTGAAATGTTGATCTCGAAATTCTCACATAGTTTAATCCAAAAGCAACCAATTCTTATTGATATGGATTGTGGAAATCTAATGTCTTTGATCAATATTGTTATTAGAATTCATATTGATATAAATTTTGATAAAAATATTAATATCAATTCAAATTCACAAATTGATATATAAAAATTGATAAACTAAACATCAAGTTATTAATTAAATTATATATATATATATATATATATATATATATATAATTCTCACATATAAATTGATTTAAATTGTAAAATGAATAAATAATATTTAATTAGCATTTTTCATATCAACATTTTGTATTTATATTGATTTTAATACATGAATATCAAATATATTCAAGTTATTAATTAAAAAAATGATATTTAATTAGCATTTTTAATATCAATATTTTATATTGATATTGATTTTAATCAACAAATATTTTTTGTAATTGATATTAAAATTAGTGTGAAATAATTTTAGGGTTTTGTTTCAAATTGGTGGCTTTTATTTCTATTTCAAATTTAGGTTTATTCATTTTAGATTGACAATTTAAAAAAATTAGATTTATATTTTAAGTTTTGTTTCGTATATACATATACAAATATAAAATATTTTTAAAAGTTCTAATTTTTAAAATAATTATTATTGGTGGCTTTTATTTCTATTTCAAATTTAGGTTTATTTATTTTAGATTTACAATTTAAAAAATTTAGATTTATATTTTTAGTTTTGTTTCGTATATACATATACAAATATAAAATATTTTTAAAATTTCTAATTTTTACAATAATTATTATTGTTTTCATTAAAAAATATATTTAGAATTTGTGTGGAAAAATCATTTTGAAAAAAAAAAAACTCCACTAAAAAAGATAGCATCAATAATGTATTAATCCCAAATAATGTGATCAATATACTGATAATCTTAGTATTTTGAAATCATAATCTTACTTCAATTTATAAAATACTGATAAAATCTTTATACAAAGCATCCATTAAATAGAGAATTAGAGAAATGAAACCATAAATAGACTCACCAAAACCAAGTACCAAGAAACCATGCTATGGAAAAACATTAATGTTTCCATGTGCAATAATGGCCACCCTCATCATAGAAAACAATAGGTAAGGTAAGGTCCATTTATATGAGGAAGGCACTTATATGGGACTCCTCATACTCCTAGTATGAGGGAGGCACCTAACTCGTGCTCCACAATACAAGGTGTACATACCTTACCCCTTGCAAGATTTGAACTTGTGACCTCTTTCAAGAGTACAAGTTCTCCACCATTAGGTCAACTCAGATGTACCTATTGAAGAGTGGAAACATGTTCCCCAAGTATGGTGCTCCAAAATGAAGTGGTCAATTAAAGTGGACTCCACCCATCATAACCAAATATCCTCCACTCTCCCACTTGGTGGTTAGGAATGGGAAAGTGGTGTGAATGAAGTCATATCAATTTATGACCACCACCATGCCACTCCACCTCTCTCATGGATGGCCCGGCTTAATCGGCACACTCTAAGCGCTGACTTAGTTGGCCGGGCCCACATCCCCGTCAAATCAGGCAGAGCCTTTCCTTTCCGTTTTCATAGTATCGTCTATGGTTCCCGTTTCCGTTTGCCTCCACCGTTTAAAACAATTTTATTTACCGTCTATAACCTTGGAGCTATAAAATCTGCAGAGCGTGCCACTGTCTGCAAGCAAGCATGCCTTCCGAAACAAGCAGATCGGATCTTTTTTCACAAAACTCGTTGCTATCCTCCATGTTTTGCTGTCGGAAAGGGTAAGGATATAGTTTGATGCAGCGCTTTTAATCCCACATTTTTCCAGTGAATAAAAGCAAGAGGGAAGGAGGCTTACCTAGAGGTTTTGAAGTAAGATAATCTATAATATGTGATATAAAAATATTTATTGTAAACAATATTTTCGTTTGAGTCAATTAAGAAATCATGTGGAATAGATATATAATTGTAAAACTTAAATTTGAAATAATTTTTTATTATATTGGTTAAAATTATTCATGTTTTGATTTTTTTTTAATTTTATATTTAATTATATTTAGTGGTCATTTTATTTTATTTACCTAAAAAATATTTGTATATTATTTATTTTTTATATAAAAATTATTTTGTTTATTTTATTTTTTTCATACATAACATATTTTCTATAAACATAAATGTGAGTTACTTCAAAGAAATAATCAATTTCATTTTAATGGAGAGATTAATTATAATGAACAAAAAAGAAAATAAATACAACAAAAATGTTGAGATTGATTTGAAAACTTTATAAATAATATTTGGGCATAGACTACACAAATATGTTTCATTGAGAATGTGTTATATTTATCTAATCAAATCACCCTCTCATGGAAGCTTGAAGGTCATATTTGTGATAGATGTAAGTGTAAAATGGACACTAATTTTCAACAATAAATAACATGGATCTTAGTCCACAACTACTTGAACATTAAGAATAAAGTTGAAAAAATATTGATAGCATGTTTCAACCTAATGCTTTAAGTCTTACATGCAACTATAGAACAATATAAATCTAAAGGACATATCATAGTTTCATGAGAAATAAAACAAAAAAACTAACATTTTTCCACATCAAATAAAAGATTTACCTATTATTATTGTTTGAAAAATGGGTTGCTATGGAATAAATTATAATTTCACAATCAATAGAGGGAGAGTATACAAAGCATTTAAATATTTAAAAAGATCATGAAAATTATTATAGAGATATTGAAATTGATGAAAATGTTCTTAATCGACTTACATCCAATTCAAATGAAAATATTTTTGACCAATTCAACTTTGTCCATGTATGGAGTTTGATTTTGATGCAAATGAATATATATAAATGTGGTTCGAAAAATAGAGATGGGTTGAGGAAAAAATGTTGATCACATGATATCAACAACATCCTAACCATCAGATTCCTTAAGAGACATGGAACTAATTCATGCCTATTTAAATAACCCTAATGTAGATCTAGGATCAATAATTGATTGGTCACCAAGGATCGAAACATCTCCAATGAATGATTGTCTCATATGGGTTACTTGGTATGGCTCTCCTAACACTATTTCCAAATAGATGATATCATTGGTTAGTACTACCATTAAGGATAGCCCATCTACATGAATTTTCTAAACATGTTAGGCCATCTATGTGGTCCTATCCATTAGAATAGATTTCATCTACATATTAGGTCAATTGAATGTGATGTAATTAATATGGTCAACATGTACACTGGTAGGGAAATCTTTACCAAATCCAAGGGACTAGATATGTATGAAAAATGTACATAAAATAAAAGAGGGGATAATTGTAAAAATATCAATGAGAAATGGAGGGAAACTTTTTCCCCTACATATGTAAATGCTAAGATAAAACTTATAGCTCTATCTAAGACTCCTAAATTTTGTTAGCATAAAAACCTATACTGTGTATTAATATTCTATGTGAAAATATTCCATTTGACCTTTGTTAATGTATTTGTGAATTCCATGGGCTATTATCTACAAATGCAATATGGAAATGATTCCTTTTATTGTCTATATTGTAATTATGACCATGAAATATGTGGTTTTCCTCAAACTCTCAAACTAGTTTTGCCATATGTTGCAGTAAAGTTGATAATGAAATAAGTTGTTAATCTTATGTTCATAGGAAAATTTTTAATTTTATAATGTTTATTTTTGTAGATTAAAAAATTTTAATATCTTTTGTTCCCTTTTTTCTTCTCTTCTTTCCCTCTTTTTCCCTTAGTCTTTTGGATTTTCATTATAGGTTGGATAGGGTAGGATTATATTTGTTTCTCCATAAAGTGATATTCATAAATGAGTTTAACTAGCTACACTTGGAATATGATCATTCCCCTTGTTATAACATCTCATTTTCCATCACCAAAAAAAATCTTGCCTGCCACTATGTGATTCTTGTAAAGCCAAGAATTGGTAGCTATAAAACCATGTCAAGATTTAAAATGAAAAAGCTTTCAAGAGAGGAAGACGGACCCTAATTCTTGAATTATACTACCATATCACTTTGAAATGAAAAAAATAGGCACTAGAAGGAGGGAATGCTTAATATTTTTGAGTTTAGAAGTACTTAAGTATATACTTGATTGCATAATTTAACTAGTTAAGCCAAGGGAAACTTCATCTTAATGGACAACCCCCTTAATTTTAAAGGAGAGTTCCCTATAACTAATTGAGGTTATATAAAATGGAATCCCACCTTTTAACCTAGAAAAAAATAGGTATGGGGGCATTAGGGCCAACAATAAAAATGTATACATTTTATGTAGTCACAAAATTTTGAAGTTTGAAAATTTTGTTGATCATTTCTTTTAAAAGTTATTCACGTTCACCTCCAAGAAAATTTGATGGATATCCAACATATGGAAGAGTATTTGAGTAAATTTATAACAATTAAACTTGGTAATTCATCACTCCCAACAATTAATATGCTAATTTTGGTTCTAGTAGAGATTTTGACAACATTTTGGAAACAATTTGAGAGGGAAAATAATATAGAAGAAAGTAAGGGTGCACATAAAATAAAAAATAATACAAAGGTAGGTACATAGTTCAGAGATTAGGAATTCAATAAGTAATATAGGCACCTAAGTTAGGATACTCAAAACAAAAATGAAAGAGAAAGAGAAGGCCACATGACATAAGAGACAATGTTAAGACATGGGCAAAATAATAATAATAATAATGACACATGGAAATAAAGGAAGAGATCATAAAAGGGGAATTTAGTCTCTATCCAATGATGGATTCAACATATAGTAATGAATATTTCCAATTATTATGTAGGAGAAAAATAATTAGCAAAAAGAGGATACTTCATATAATAGGATTTTGTTCTCTCCAATCTTACCTCTATCTTTTGTATTTCTTTTTATTTTTTATCATGCTTAGAAGTATGGCATGACTTACTTGATGCAAATAGGGAGACTCTCCCTTTCATTTCATTCAAACATGCAACAAATTACAACAAAAGGAAGCCCATGGGCTCCTCTTCAATCCTACTTGCAACACCTGCAACAAAGATGTCTTCAACAATTTGGTACCATTCTCGGTAGCATTTCGACATGCAAAAACTTCCCTTGTTGCATACTCATCTATACCTTACTTTATTCAACATTGTAAATGCACTTGTAAACTACACACCTTTTTCCCTTACCGTTGATCCTCCTTTATTTCGCTCACTGATTCTCTCTACTGTCCCCTTTCTCCCCTTACTATTAGGGCTTTTCTTCACATACTAACTTCACCAACAAGCTTCCTCTACCTCATGCCACACACCACTATCTTTCTCATCATTAGGACATCTGATAGGGTTTACTAGATACCACCATATCTTGCATCGAGCTGCCCAACATTTAATTCTGTTACAGAGAATTTTTCCCAAATTAGCTCTCTGTCAACCCCAAGAATTTGATATGCATTAAATGCATTCTTCTATCCATTCGATCTAATTCGATCTGGATCACCTCTGTAATTTGTTATGTCATCTTGAAGATCAAATGCTCATTTACATTGGTCGTTGGTGTTGTTGGACCAATTAATTTATTCCTCTATGTCAGTTTGCAATCCCAAACACTCATTCACACTGTCATAGCCATTTCAAATCTCTGCTTTTGAATTCTAACCGTCGATCTTCTCATTTTGTGCCCTGATCCTACAATCCTCGCTCACTATTATGTCTTTAAATCTTGATCATTGGATAAGTGATCGTTCAAATCTTCATCGTCGATCTATTATATCGCTCTATTGAAGAGACACATACTACGATCGCACCAAAGTCCATCTATCCTCCTTGTTGAATCAACACCTAATTCACAACAACGATCATGCAAATTAGCATGTTGAGAAATCACTCTTCCCCACCTGTCAGCCTTCGTCATGATCCACCATCGTCATCATTCACCTAGATTGGTCCCACTAGACTCTACAATGAGCACCGTCTGATCAACATTGATCAATCTTCACCATTACCCTCTATACCATGTGACTTAGTCGAGACCCACCAAAAAATCAGTGGGGTTAGTGGGTTGTTTCCATTTGTCATTTGTCATCACACGTTACCAAACTCCATTGTCAACCAATCGGGTCCCACTATATGCCTTCCATTGCATATCGCTAAGTCACCAAAAAATCAAACTTTAGAACATCTTGTCAGAGGTTGAGAAGTTTTGAAAACCCACGACACGTTGACAACAAAGAGATCGCTAAGTTGGAAGGTTTTGAAACTCCAAAACCTCCCGACTTAAGTTAGGAAAACTTGGAACCCCGCAACTCCTTACAACCTTGGCTGTTATTGGAATCCAACAAAGCAACATAAAATATTTTTGGTGACACAGGATAGCCAATGCACCATGGGTGCTCCTGCATCATTACTTCAAGATGATTACTTGGCTATCATAAAAATAATGTGTCACAAACATGCTAACCAAGGTATGTGAATGAAAAATATGGTGCGCTAGTGGACTAGTGAACTAATGTAATATTTAAAGAATTGACTTTTGATATATTTTTCAAATTAGATAATTTGTCTTTTGTGATTGATTGTTTGATAGATAGATTCAAATGTCATAGGACATTTCCATAAATTTTATTATTCATGTCCATGGTCATTAATTGGAAATATATGGCATGAGATCCAATGTGAGAATGAATATTTGTGAAAGGTTTGACTTTTGGGCATGAAAAAGGTGAATTTAAATTTGGCAAACAATGTCTCACAAAATAATCTAGTCCAAGGTGGCTATTTTTTGGATTGTGTAATGACAAATCCTAAGGTGGTTTGTAATGGTAGATTACTAATTGGTTGTGCACTAAATGGGTCAAAATTCAAGTTAGGACTAAGTATTTATGTTGTCTATGAAAAATGGTATTAAAAAGGTGTAAGTTCTAAAGTATGCACTTTTATCCCTTCAATTACAATGAATCTTATAGTTTGACTTGCAAAAATTGTGAGATTTTTAAATTGAATATTTTAATAATGTGTGCAATTTAATTTATTTTATTAATTTAACCATGCATGCATTGAAGAATAATGAATTTGATGAAGAATGTTAATTAAATAAGTATATATCAATGACTTTGGATGTATTAAAAATATAATAGAAAACTTAAGAGATCACACTCAAACTAAATTTATATAAAGATGCTATGTAAGAAAAACACAACAAATTAAACTTATAAAAAGAAGACATAAAGATACATGATGAAATATACATATTTTAAAATTGTTAAATGTTATTTTGATACAAGAGAATAGACTCGTTAATAAAAAATCATATAAATTGATATTTAAGAAACCTTTTGCAAATTTGTTTAAAAGTTTCTCTTTCATATACATTGTTATATTATTATACTTTGTCTTTCTAACTATTTATCTCTTGAAAATAATCTCCACAGTGATGGAATCTCACTATTTTTCATTATGTCAAGCTAGGTAAGGATGTCAATTCAATGACTTACAATAGATAGTTTGCTTAGAAATTAGAGTAGTCGCTCTTTTTCAGGCACTAAATCCAAATTTATTACTATTCATTGACCTTATAAATCCTCCTAGAATGGGAGATAATTGAATGTGTATGATGTCTAAAATGAATGGAAATGAATCTTTTTGTACTAATACATAATAAGTTAGATAAGCAAATACACACACAAAAAGAAAAAAAAGATTTTAGGTGAGAAAGACAAAGAGGGTAAATAGACCAATTTGTATTTAGGTGAGTTGAGTTCATAGTTATGAGTATGAACCATGATTGTGGACTCAATTTAAGATAAAATAGATGGAACTCCTCATAACTATTTTATAAATTACATTATTGTTTATGTTATATTATATAATAATATTAGAATATGTAATTATAATATAATATAATATAACAATAATATATGAATATATAATATGTAATATTATAATATTATTATTATATTATTATATATTATTACATTATATTGACAAGATATATACAAATATTATAATAATATAAGATTATAATATAATTTGTAATACAATAGTTTAAATATCATATATAATAATATAATATGTAATGTATTATAAGATAATATAATATAATATATCAATATTATATAATATATTAATATATAATATAATATAATAATATTATTAGTTATATTATATTATATATCATTAAAAGTAGAACTACTTAAAGTAGAACAATATTTGAGGGCAAAAAAATTGCTTGCTTCTAAATGAAAACAGTGAATATAGAATTGAATATATTGTTTACATTGTTTGTGTGAAGCCTCTAATAATATTCTTCCCCCTTACCTATTTTCACTGGATAAATGTGGGATTAAAAACCCTGCATCAAACTATATACTTACCCTTTCCGACAGCAGAACATGGAGGATAGCAACGAGTTTTGTAAAAAATATCTGATCTGTTTGTTTTGAAGTGGTAGACATTGGAAGGCTTGCTTGCTTGCAGACAGAGTAGCCGGCTCTACAGATTTTATAGCTCCAAGGTTATAAACGGTAAATAAAATTGTCTTAAATGGTGGAGGCAAACGGAAACGGGAACCGTAGACGATACTATGTAAACGGAAAGGAAAGGCTCTGTCTGATTTGACGGGGATGTGGGCCCGGCCAACTAAGTCAGCGCTTAGAGTGTGCCGGTTAAGCCGGCCCCTCATGGATGCCATTACAACTAATATTCTAAATTACAAGAAGAAAAATCAAATAATATCTCTGATCAACTTACGTAGACTTCCATCTACCCATTCCAAGATATTTCGAAATCCAATATTAATATATTAAAATTACAATTAAATATCACACTTGTGGCAACGGATTCAACCCCACTGCTTGTTATTTTCGATCTAAAACTTCAACAATTCCATTGTACATTTTGTTCATTCGCATATAAATAAAACTAATTTAAGGTTAATAAAAATGTGTAGTTGTTTACTCTCTGTAAACTGCAGTGTTCAATAAAAAAAAATTAGAAAAGTTTATAGCTTCATCTACATTTCAGAGACCCTGCTTGTTAATAAACACATAGATGTCTGAATATGTTAAGTTGTCAATTCACTACTGGTGTTTAACCTCCCACAATCCTTAAAAATGAGCAACCTCATCTATATTTTCGAAAACCCACAGTCCACCTGTTAATCATGTGAGCTACGTAGTGCAATCACTTGTCTATAATGTCAACTCCTAATCCGTTATATTCAATTTCTTGGGAATGTCTTGCTTAAAAGGATCTTTGAAACTAGGAACTATGCAAGCCAGTGGACTGGTATCTTGGCAAGACATGCAAGAACTTAATCAGTTGCCTCGTTCTACACCTTGCTAGGGTAAGTCCTCAATTACTCAAATGAAGCAACAGACAGAAAGTTGAGTGAATAAGAATGTCCAACTTTGACTTATTATTTTTATTGTTTTGCTCTTTTTTTTCACCAATTTCTGCATATTATGCAGATACTTAGCTTAGTTTTTACAAATCAACATATCATTCCTGGACAGCGACTGAATCTGCGTTACAACACTTTTTCAATTTATTTCTCTACTGTTTGAAGGAATACTATCACATCAACCTCAAACCTCCGTCCTCCGTATGAATACGGATCAACATCATTATTTGAACACTCTTCTCTTTTCTGGGTGAAAATAACATAGTAACAGTAACAGATTATATTTTACGCCGAATTTACACCGAAGGCGTATCCAATTTGAACAAGGCAAAGCTAAAAATTAACATCAATGGCTCTTATCGTCTGCCTTATCAGGCCAACGATTGGAAGTCTTTCAACCATTGATTCACACAGCTGCAAATTTTACTTGCCAAAACTCGTCCCTGCATTTATAACAACCAACTGTTCATCTTGACTGTCCCTGTCAAGATCAGCCATTTGCAGAAATATGTGTACAGAGAAAACATCGTTATCGTGCAACTTGCAAATATCAGTCATGCGCATAATTTTTTTAACCGAGAAGACATGAGAGTTATCTTGCAAATTGCTTCTACCGCCTTGAATGCTGTCAGCTACTTCTTGCCACCTTCACTTAGATATTATCTTTCGCAGTAATGGTGCAGTAATCCTTTCAGTGAGGCAATGCTCTGGAAGAAGAAGAGGTTTATCAAAGCACAAACATTGCAGTCTCCTCACCTTCAATTGCCATCATCCTCACCGGGGGTTATGAATGGCTGGTGGAAACCTGTAGTTGGAAGTTCAAGAAAGCACTGCAGATGCCTCAATACCCAGATCCTCAGCAATTGGTATTTGTCATAGAGACGTTGAACACCTTTCCTCCTCTGGTTTTTGCAGGGGAGGCAAGGAAGCTGGAAGAGATGCTTGGAGAGGTTGCTTTAGGTTAGGCTTTTCTCTTGCAAGGAGGGGATTGTGCAGAGAGCTTCAACGAATTCAATACAAACAATATAAGAGATACCTTGAGGGTTCTTCTGCAGATGGGTGTTGTGCTCAAGTTTGGTGGTCAAATGCCTGTAATCAAAGTAAGTACCTTCTTTTAGCAAACATGGCATTTTTAGTTGCAATCTATTTTTTATCTTTCGTAGTCGGAAAAAAATGCTGGGAAAACCAATAACGCGTGGCAGATGATACCATCAGGAAAATTAAAGGTCAATATGAATTGAATCGTGCTTGCAAACCTGTTTTGATGTTATGTAGATTAGCTATAAATTTCTGTATAGTCATTGGCACCCTAGTCAAAACTATTTCTGAACAGAGAATTTATGCACTTCAACTGAACTTGTCCAATGAGAAGGACAAAGCTATTTTTAGCCCGCATTGCCAATGAATTTTTGTTGTCCAATGTCCATACATTAATTTTGAAATTTGTGGTAAATCCTCTGGTTGCTTGTTCTAGACTTTGGCCATGGGAACTGTTTAATAAAATCTCGTAAAGAAATGCTCACATTGACTGTAAATATTAGGGCATGCATAAATTGGATTTGTTGCAAAGCTTTTAGAAACTCTCAAACAAGGGGTTTGAACCAGAGAATGGAAAAGGTAATTGCCATTAGATGATTCTTATTCATTTTATTTGATTAACAATGCAGTGGGGAAAATGCTTACTGTTATACACTATACCCATTCCAATGACATTATTGCAGAGCTTGTTCGCTTTCAAAATCTATAATACTATAAACTCTGTATACTTTCTGTTTTCGAACAACAGACTCTATTTTGATCTCAAATCATATGGACTATTTTTTTGCGTATTTTTTGGGCATGAATTTTATTTTGTAGGTTACATATTTACCTAAATTCAATGTATTGGCTTAATTCTTTAGAATATTATTTAAATTCTTCTTAAAGTTCCTTGTTGTCTATGTTGTCAATATAGTGCAATTAGTTTAGCAGCAGTGAAGTCACTATAGTATATTTGCTAGAAAATCAATTAGCATAATTTTTTAGTTCTAAAAATGAAATTTTTGAATCCAATTGAATTCAAAAATTGTTTATACCATGCAACAGTTGCATGGATCTCTACTTTGAGGCATTTTGCACTGTTGGATTTAAAAAAATTAAGTTAATTCAACTATTGTCTATGGTGTCAACTAGAGCATTTGGCTTGGTTGCAGTGGGGATTGCGACGGTATATTTGCCTAATTGATCATCAAACGATATGGAAAAAAACAATATGATCTCATGAGACTAGTTGCTAAAGTTGTAATAACTGTTGTGGAAGCAACACTAGTAAAGCATGGATGGAATGGGTGCCTCTTCTACCTTCAAACTAAATACTGTGGTATCATTATCATAACCATCATACCCCAAAAAAGACTTACAATGGAGTTGTGTGTCCCTCCTGCCATATTTAGACCCATTTTCCCCTAGGTCAACTCTGAATTAATCCATTTTCAATTAATAAAATAATATAACAAATGCATTTCTGTCTATCTAGGGTGCTCACAGTACCCTTAAATTGACAATAATTTTTTTCATTAATAATTATTTGTGTAAAAAGTGCATTCAGATTCTAATCGATAGGTATGATTTTCTTTTTGAGTTAATGTTTTTTATATGTAACATACAAAATAAGATATCCAATAAAATAGAATTGGGTATGGTAATTTACCACAATCAATATTCGGCCTTTTAGATTCAAACACATACATGTTTCTTGAGGATTGAGCATAGTTCTTACTATTACATACCTTATATAAGGGTACAACTCTTTTTTAGCATTTGTTTTATGTAGTGTTCAATTATATTTGTTTTATGTATAGCTTAATTATACATTTTTTATGTCAAATTAAGAATGCTTCTTAAAATAGCTCAAATTAATATTATTAGAAACAATTTAAATTATTTATATGAACTTTGGAAACATCATCACTATTTATCCTATAAGTAATAGGAAAATATAATTCAAAGCAGAAAGTAAAGATGAGGTCAAAACAAATTGTGTATAAGGAGAAAGTGGTTTTTTCAATATTTTATAGGAAAACATAATTCAAAACAAAGAGTAAAGATGAGGTCAAAACAAATTGTGTGCAATGAGGAAGTGACCAAGGATTCTAGGTAAGGTCAATTTTTATCACAATATTTTTCTTTTTAAGATTTTTCATTTGTATTTTATTTTCATATTATTGTGTGTTTCTAATATTTTTATATAGGAATTGAATATATGTCTATATTTATATGCACATACATATGGATGTGTTTTGTGTGTGGTTTTTCCTTTTTATATGCATGTATGTATTTGTATGTTTGCATTTTTATGCACAAACATTTGCAAATACCCAAAAATATGCATACATATATATGTTTATACACATACGTGTTGGATTATTACAATTTTGTAAATCAAAAACCTTTTATAAAAATATACTTTTCCCTTAAAAGAGAATTCATAATTTTATATATATATATTTTTACAAATTTGATGGTGGTGGTTATCTAAAAGATATTTAATATATATGTGTAGCTTTTAGAAGGTATATTAATTTGTAATAGTAATAGTTGTGAGAATATTGTAATTATTCTTCTATGCAATAAGAATACCAATATTTTGTCTTGTGGATTTTTTTTTGACATATTGTCAAGGTTTTACCATGTGAATCCATGTATTGTTGAATGTTCTTATGTTATTCTATTTTTTCTTTTATTTTATTTTATCACGATTGTTTTGTGTTGCAATATTTTTTATTTTGTCAGTTTATGTTTCCACAAGTGACATCAAAAATTATTTTTGCAGTGATTGTGTTAGAACAATTATTTTTGTAGCAACTGTGTTAGGATTTGGTTTTTGTTATGCAACATCAAATGACAAAGATTTCAAATACAAGGTTTGAGGAGGAGAATTTCAATGAGAAGAATAAATTCGATATATGGAAGCTCAAGATGTGTTATTTGTTGGTGCAACAAGGATTGCACAAGCTGTTGGTAGGCAAGTCAAAGAAACTTGCAAATATGACTAATGAGGATTGGGAAGATCCAAATACAAAAGCTCTTAGCACAATTCAATTGTTTATAGTAGATGATGTTTTTTCAATATTGTTGCAGAGGATATAATAATAGGCTTATGAAAGATAATAGTCTTTACATAACAAAATATTTGACAAACCAATTGTACAATTTGTGAATGAAGCTATCAAAATTGTTGATCATTTAAATATTTTCAATACATTTATTTGCCAAATAATTAGTATGGATGTAAAAATTAAAGATGTAGACAAGGCAGTTTTGTTATTATGTTCATTACTTGAATAATGGAATCATTTAGTCACTTCCATTAGCTTTAACACAATTGATACCCTTGAATTTGATTTTGTTGTGGGAGCTTTGTTGTTGGAAGAGGTTTGGAAGAAATCTAATATAAAAACCTCCCCACCAAAAGCAATACAACAATACCCCATGCAAAAATACACAAATTCAAATACAACCATACAATTATTCGACGTACCTCATTGCATAAGTTATGAGATTCAACAACAATTAAATTATAATTGTTAAGATAAATTTAATGGAGGATAATATGTTGGGATTGATAATTAAAATAAATAGGAAATTTGAAATAAAATAAATTTAATATTTAGTTTGAAATTTGTGATGAAAATGAAATCTGATGTATGTTATAAATTGATTCTGGACTTTGTTCTGTGTACTTTGTTTATTTTACTGAGAAATTAAATCACCAAACAACAAAAATCGTCAAAAAATATACATCGATTTTGATTTTTTGTCTTCAAGAGTTGAAAACATTAGTCTTGTAGTGGGTTGCTCTCCTGTTCAACTAAATATAAGTTCCAATATAAAACAGTATATCTCAATAGCTGAGAAGCCAAATACATTTTCACATCATCTTGAGATAAAATATATGACAGTCAACTGCTACGCTACATCTATGACATTGCATTAGCAAAAAGGCCATTTCAGTGGGGCAATGTGCACCCATTGGCTTATGACCTTGAATTATTATTGTTAGAAATGCCCCGCATCACTACTAGACCATAGTCCAACAGATCTGTTGTAGATAAGCAATGATTCAACATAAGCAAGCAATTAATTATGGTTTCCTGCACAGCACCACGACACCCAACCAGGGCTCAAGTATCTGATGGTGCCCAGGTCCGTTTCAGTTTCCCCAACATATAAATCTGTTGGGAAATTGAAGGTAGTATTGGTTGATTCTATTTTGGTTTAATAGTATATTTGGAGTTTCTTTTTGATTGCATTAATTGATTGATTCAGGGGAAAGTGGCTCTCATTACTGGCAGTTATTCGGGGATTGGAAGAGCTGTGTGCTATCATTTTTCTCTGGAAGGTGCCACATTTGCTTTTACTTACGTGGGCTCTGTGGAGGAGATTGATGCCAATGAGACTCTTGAAAAGTTAGCAGAATACAAGACTATTGATGCTAGAAGCCCCAATAAAATCCCTATCAAGGATTTGGGAAACAATTGGAGAGGATTGAAGAAATGAAAGCTGACCAAGTGGAACACACATTTAGGACTAATATATTTTCTTAGTTCTTCATTTCAAGGTAAGTGACATATTTTTTGTTTTTCTTTACATTTTCTATTTTTTTCCTTCTGAATCATACCATGTGTAAATCAGTCATGCGGTGAAGCATATGAAAGAGGGTTGCAACATTATCAATAGCCTTTGAAGACAAGCTTACCTAGGAATGTCGAGTACCCTTGAATTTGCCTCTTCCATTTTGTTTTTGAATTTTGGTGTGCAATAGGTATGCCGAAGAGGTGTGGAAGGTCAATGATAATTTTTTTGGTCTATTAGTTACATATATTTGTGTAGTACATTAGGTCAATTGGTAGGTAATTTAGAAAATGATGTTGTTTGTGTAACAAAGATCTTAATAGTGAATTGATAGCTTCAAATCAACTATGTATCTACTTAGAAGGATTCACATACAACTAAAACAACACCTTTGAATGAGGAAGATAACCAGGCTCCATTATCAATAGGTTCAAGTTAAATACTCTATGGATACTAAACTAATGAATGGAAGGATATTGAGTCCAGAGTGATAACTTTTGTTGCTCTGGAGTCTAAACAACTAACTCAATCTGATTTATAGATCCTATGCAAGTCAATTATGGATCTTCTTTTGAGGGTTGATTTTCAGATTTAAATGTCTTATACCCTTTAATGCAAGAGGTGAAGGAGAATTGTAAACCTTTACAACAAAATATCTCTACCAGGAGTTGGAACCAACAAGAGTGAGTAAGTGTATAGCAACCAGAAGATATTTTTTTGCATGAAGATATGGAAGTTTATGAGAAGAGACAATCCTCAGGTTAGAATTTAATATGACAAGCATTTCCCAATCAATGGAAAATCTTGATGAATTGGAAATATGGATGACAGATCTAAGCAAAAAGCTTAGAGCCACTTTTAAATCTTCAAAGTAGCATGACGAGGGAAGGGAGGTGCAGCCCCTATGCCCAGGAAACCCAAGTATTTTTGTAAGGGCTAAATGCAATAAAATAACCTATGAATGACACTTTTCTATTGATTTATTTTTAATGTCGATGAATGCAATATTTATTAAACTAAATTGCATTGAAGTCTTTCTTGAAGTGGTTTGGGATGTGTTGTTTTTCAAGTTAGGATAAGAGACTTTTTTTTGGTACTCTCTAAACTTTGAATTATTATTTTTTGTGCGAAGTCGTTCTAAATTGTGTTTGGAAGTTCAGATAAAGCAAACAAGGAGCTCATATATATATTTGATCTAAATTTCACTTTTATAGGATTCTTAGCATTAAAATCTCAAGATAAAGCTTTTGTAGAAGTACTTGGAAAATGCAAATCACATTGAACACTTGGAGAATTTAATTGTTTCTGAATACATTTAGGTCTCTTACATAGATGAAAGTACTTTTTTTTTCTTGTTTCATAAATTTATTGTTAAATTTAATGTATATTTGGGAAGGCAATAGTTTCTATTTTACATCATCTATGGCTAATAGAATGCTAATTTTGGCAGGTTTGGTTGAAAAATCATTCAGCAACAAGTTGAAATTTGGATGCACATTGGACATGCAAAGAGATTTAAAGCAAATTGCAAGTTGAACTGGGAAGTATATGCACTAGGCACTCTCTTCTTCCAACTTGGAGTTGAATATTTTTACCATTGACTATTGCAGTAAGAGATTAGTAAAGTTGATGCACTGCTATTTTTTTCCCATTTAACATATAGCTTAACTATTTTCAGTTCTATTTCTTAGCATTCAATTGGGTGGTGTAACTATTCAAATCTGAATTGCATACATTCTTATAATGGCAATTAAACATTCCATAAAAATATTAGATTTTCAACATTGTATACATATCGTAATTCTACATTTTTATATCAAATAATTTGAAGTTGCCTTTTTTGTATACTATTTCCATTTAAGTTTTTCCATGTCTTGTTTTTATAAGTTACATACACGTTGTTCTATTTCAATCAATATATCTACACAAAATCAAATAAGGCAAATAATTGTTTGCATTATATTTATTTTATGTGTTGTCTTTATAGATTATATAAACTTTTTTCTATTTCAACCAATATGTCTACACAAATTTAAATACAACCATACAATTATTCGGCGTATCCCATTGCACACCTAAAGTGCAATTGCTAGTCTATTCTTAAAGTAAGAAGAGAAGGAGATTTACCTCCTAGGAAAATTCACCGTTAGCAATTGACCGTTGGAAAATTCACCATGAACAATTCAGGTGGGAAAATTCACCGCCATGGGCAAGGAAAATTCACCACCAGCACCACCATGAAAAATTCATGGCATTAAAAGTTTACAATTAATTATCCGTAGTGGTGAATTTTTCTTGAGGTAAATTTCTCATAATGGTAACATTGAATTTCCTGATGAACTGAATTTTATAGAATCTAAAATAACTCATATAATAATGATCAGTGAAAGAGTAAAAGCCCTTATTTTTATATAATCAGATCATTATGAATAAGCTGGAAAAGTTTAGAAGATTTATCAGCCTAGCCTCTGATGCCCGTGTGTAATATGAACTATTTGGCCTCAAAATTCATAACTCAAAGGGATGAAAGATCTGATCCAGTAAAAGAGCAATTCTTAAACCTTTTTTTTCAGAAAAGAAACCAATATTAAAAATCAGATTACAATAACCTCCCTGCAACTCAACTCACACACCTTCCTTACATTAACTTCCTTAACACACTGCTCAACATCATTATTGAAAGCCACTCTTACACGTAAAACGTAAATAAATTTCTAGGCAACAGAAGTAAAGATTAGGCGCCATTTATCTTTTACCAGCACGGTTGTCCTTCACTGCTTTCCTCTTCAACATCAATAACAGCCTACACAAAACTTATCATCCAGTATTGCACCCACTTTATTTTCTACTTTTTATTTTTGATTTCCTTCTCTGTTATATTGAATAGCACATTAAAAACTACCTGCCCTGCTGAGCCGAGACCGTTATCGGTAGGGTGCATAGATGGCTTTGAGAAACAACATGGTAGTTGGCCAATTAACTGTAAAGGGGTCATTGGCTCCTTGTGGCTGTAGATTTCTTCCTCTCCAACCTACCTGAGCATCTAGTAGATTGCGTCCTACTCCATATCGATTGCCTCCTCCCCACACTGGCTGAGCTCCTTCTGGATTTCCTCCTCTCTGTGCTGGCGGAGCTCCTTGCAGATCTCCTACATATTTCAGCAAGAGTTGTATGGCACAATAAATGTGGATGTTGTAGTTTCTTGAGACGTAAGCCCATCCAGAGCCGATCGTCCTACAACAGATACAGCAGGATACCAAATTACTGGAGAGATTGAGAGTAATGGTGCCAATTGCCAAGGTTCTTGGAGGGCGTGCACAATAGGGATGCAGAGTGTCCCTATTGGAATCATGGCTCAATCCGTTTACCGGCTTTCTACAAGCCGCGCCCGACGGGGGGATCAATCTTCTAACCGAGCTTGACAGCAACAGCAGATGTCCAGACAATGGATGGGTTATGGAAGAAGACGCGATACAGAACTTATGCACGTCGTAGTTACAGGCATTGCATCTGTACCTCCATCCTCGGCCCTTCTCCCTGCACCGGTGGCATGTGTATTCGACATTGACGTCAGCAGCCGTAAGCTCGTGCCCGTGGATTCGAAGATTTCTATGTTGGCATCCCCTTATTTCTCACAGAAATGGTTTGGAGTCCTGTAAACAACCGTATGCAGCCAAACTCTGAATAACTTGTCTGTAATAAACAGAGGTGCTGGTGGCACTATATATGGTGCAATGACCACTGACTTTGCCCAGGAGGCAGTGCATTAGAGTCAACTCATTAATTGTTTATATGTATTCTATGATGAGATAAGGCTGCCCCGCGTTCACTCTAACACAACTATTTGTAGTGAATAACACCGGCATTGAAGTAGGTACCATACCATCAAACTCATTTTACAGGAATATTCTAGAAATTCCTCTGAATTCATTAAATCAAACGAAACGATAAAACGCGTCAAACCAGCTCTCATGCACAAGTTATCCGAGAATGCTCCTCCTCAAGTCATAAATCCAGAGTCTTCAACGAAATTGTTCCCTCAATTTTAAAAATCAAGTTAAACAACAAAACTCGCTTTGTTTCACATGTTTAGAGCACGACAAACTGGACCAAGAATATTAGTGGCGCCTGTTAACTTACACAAACTTTCTACGAAATTGATGTCATATAAAAATGTAATGAAAACAATCATAGCACATGGATCTGTAACTGAACATATTACATTTTTTTTAAGATTAATTAAGAAAATGAAAGTATAGATTAATTTAGATTATTGAGTTGTGAGCATGAATATCGAAAAATTGAAATGTTAAATGTTAAATCGGGAAAGTAAATATCAAGATAAGGTATTTAGTTCTAGGTATGAAGATGGTGTTATGCCTCACACAACAAGCTCCATTTTGTCTGATCAAAATTGAGGACTCCTTTTTTTTCTTTTCTAGGTCTTTAGCTAGGTGTCCTTCTAGTTAGTTTCTTAATTCTAATTGGCCCTTGCATGATTAAGTTTTGTTCTCTAGGGCATTGGGTTTACCACCAAGTTCACTTGATCTCCTTGTTGTTCGCTGATGTTATTGCTTTATCGATGTTTGTGGTTTGGAGTCTTGATTTTGGTCTTGAATAATTTGGCAACCTCTCCAAGAAGCCTTGGTTCTGCGGATTGTCCCATCTTTTCATTGTTTCATCCTACTTTGCAAGAGGTATGAAGGTTGTTCTTGATATTAATATGATTATGGTCTTTGGTAGGTTTATATTTCTTTGTCTAAGTTGTGGTAGTCATCGTTGAGCTAATCTTGACGTCTAGTGTCAATTTAACCTTCAAGTTTTACTCTTCATTCTCTTATATCCATGTTTGAAGAGGTTAGATTTAATGTTAGATTCTTAATTTTCCATCAAACGCTTCAACATGGAGTTTGCAATTGTGTTATATGTCAAGCAAGAGTCAATCCAAACTAAATGTTTGATTGCAACCCTCCTTCAATCCTTTAATGTAGTTCAAACCGTCTAAACCATCATAAAATCTTCCAAACCACCATGAACAATCCAAAATCCTCAAGCAGGAACTAGATTATTTATAACTTTCTCAGAGGGAAAGGGATCTCACAAGTTTAATTTGAATTCTTACCGTTAGATTTTGCTTCTTTGGATCACAACTATAGATTGTCCTTTAAGTAGGCTATTTTATAAGACCTATTTTTTCATTACCCCTCACCTTAAAATGATGGCCTAGTTTATGTTGGAAAGCCTCCTCTAGCTATCATACATAGATAACAAATGTTAACCAAGAGTTATAAGATTGAATAGCTATAAAATCATCTTATTGCTTGTCCACACTTGCCCCACACATGTGGTATCCATTTGGGGTCCCAACAACTATTATAAATGATTAACATTTAATTTATTTTTCCTTGTGCTAGCATTACCTTGAGAAAGCACCTAATTTTAGAATTTTATTTACATGCCACCTATCTTTCCTTGGTTTTCTTTTGACTAAGACTTGTGGAAAAGTCATTTTATCACTAGATTTTATCATTTCAAATTGAGCACAAGGAAAATTACTGGGCAATAAGGTAAAAATTTGGAAATGGCTAGGGAGATCAAGGGTATTTTTCAAGTTTCATTTCGAAAGGATGAAGGCTAAATAGTTGTGCAAATAAAATATATTATTTTTTTATGTCCTAGAATCTAACTAAAATCTCATTATTATAGTATTTTAATTATTTTTGTATAGTTTGATTTGATGCTTGTGTTCTCTAGTTGCATTATCTCTGTAGTGTCGAAAAATATCGTCGCTTACATTTTCACATTTGATTTGGGAATAATTAATGTTAAATTAGACTTGATATCACCTTAATCTAGTGTTGTGATGAGTTTTACACATCCACATTAGGTCTAGGGCCCACTTAAGCTAAATAAACCTAACTCTACCATAATTTAATGTTGTAAAGTGTATTTATTTACACTTTCACATTAAATTTAAGAGGCTTGTAAACTAAAGTGAACTTAATCTATTGTTGTAATGTGTTTTGTGCATTCACATGGCATTAGGGCCCTTCTAAGCTAAATAGACCCATTTTTTCTTTAATTTAATGTTGTAAATTGTATTTATTTACACTTTCACATTGGATTTGTTAGGGTTAGAAGGTAGATATCTAACAAGTTAAATGTAGATTTGATCAATAAAATACAGAAACAAAACACACAGGAAATTACATCAGAAACAAGACAACACAGAGAATTTAATGTGGTTCACCCAATCTGGGCTACATCCACAAAACCGAGCCATCTAATGAGTTTATTAGCCAGTGCAAAACATATTACAATATTGTGAATAATGCCATGCTATAACTCTCCATTCCAGCCTCTTATAACAAGCTTTTAGAAGCTTCCAAAAATTAGGGTTTACAAAGTCAGTCTTTTTCTTTTTCGGTGACGAAGCAAAAAAAGGTGAATTTTTTTCTTTCTTGAGGGCTACCACCCCCAAACCCCCACCCGGTGCCTGGCCCGGCCCCGGACCCCACCAAGGATACATGAAGAGTGTATAGTACTAAAAAGTGTATAGTATAGCATGATCAATCGCCACATACCAACAATCTCCCACTTGGAGACTGATATTGGACGACACCGCTGCACTTACAGCTCCCACTGGAAATAAGCACCTTGGACCTTGCTGCTCTATTATACTTTTAACCATGAAGACCAACCGAAGTTGAAGAGGAGCTCAGCTTCTCCCTTGTCACTGCCTTTGCAAACATATCCGCTGGATTGTCATCTGTATGTATCTTTTCAGTCTTTACCTATCCATCCTCCAATACGGACCGAATGAAATGCTATCTCAGTTGTATGTGTTTGGTTTTACAGTGCAAGGTAAAATTCTTTGCAAGATGTATAGCACTTTGGTTTTTTGTAAACAAGTGATTTTCAACCTATGTTTTTCCCAACTCTTCCATGAAGACTTGTAGCCATATCATCTCCTTTATGGCCTTTGTTGTAGCCACATACTCTGCCTCTATGGTGGATAAAGAAACCACCTTCTGTAACCGAGAAATCCAACTCACTGTTGTCCCACCAACTGTAAATTATGTAACCTGTGATGCTTCACCTGGTATCTATATCTCCTACCAAATTTGAGTCAACATAGCCTTTTAAATCTATATTAGAGCCCCCAAAACATAAAAATATATTGGATGTACCTCTCAAGTACCTGAGAATCCATTTTATCGCATTCCAATGCTCAACTCCAAGATGACTCATATACCTACTAACAACTCCTATGACATGTGCAATATCTGGTCTTGTGCATACCATAGCGTACATTAAATTGCCTACAGTTGAAGCATATTGTACCTTGGAAAAATTTTCTCCCTCCTCTTGTGTCTTTGGACACATATCCTTAGTAAATTTTACATGATTGGGCAAAGGTGTGTTGACAGCTTTTGCATTCTCCATATGAAATCTCTGCAACACCTTTTCAACATAATCAACTTGAGATAGAAACAATTTTTTGTTTTTCCTATCTCTTGTAATCTCCATACCAAGGATTTTTTTTGCTACCCCCAAATCCTTCATAGAAAATGAATTTTCTAACTATTGTTTTAACTCCTTTATGTGATCCATGTTAGACCCCACTACAAGCATATCATCAACATATAAACATAAAATAATGTAGCCATCTTCACCTAGCCTCTTAAAATAAACACAATGGTCTGAATTAGACCTATTGTACCCTTGCTCAGCCATAAAACTATCAAATTTAACATAACATTGTTGAGGTGCTTGCTTCAAGCCATATAAACTTTTCTTCAATGTGCACACAAGTTTCTCCTTGCCTTTGACCTCAAATCCTTGTGGTTGCTCCATATATATTTCCTCTTCCAAATCACCATGGAGAAAGATTGTTTTAACATCAAGCTATTCTAAATGCAAATCTTCAATAGCCACAATACTTAAAACAATATGAATAGAAGTCATTTTAACAACTAGAGAAAATATTTCATCAAAATCAATACCCTTTTTCTGGGCAAATCCCTTTACAACTAATCTGGCTTTAAATCTTTTCTTACCTCCATCCTCCTCTTTCAACCTATAAACCCATTTGTTTGGTAAAGCCTTTTTACCTGTAGGCAACTTGCATAATTCCCAAGTCTGATTTTTCAGCAAGGAGTCCATTTCTTCTTCAATTCCATGCTCCCATTGAACCTTGGTATCCACCTGCATAGCTTCATGATAACATTTTGTCTCACCACCAGCATCAATTAATAAAATATAATACAAAGAGGGAGAAAATATTTCTGGAGGTCTACTTATCCTTGAAGATCGCCTAACATTCACTAGAGTTTGTGGTATTTCTTGTTTCTATTGTTGCGGAGCATGAGGAACCACTGGAACATTGTTGTTTGTAATATCATCCAGCACTGCATAATCCCTTTCTGTCTTCTCATGGTGCTGCAATAGATCTTTGTAAAACACTTTCTCATTGAATATGACATCCCTGCTTCTCACAATTTTCTTATTTTCAAAATCCCAAAGTCTATAACCAAATTCATCAATGCCATATCCAACAAATATACATTTCTTTGATTTTTCATCAAGCTTGGTTCTATTTTTAGAATCTATATGTGAAAATTCTTCACAATCGAAGGTTTTGAGAAACTAATAACTCACCTTCTTACATATCCATGCTTCCTCTGGAATAACACAACCCAAAGGATTAGAGAGACCTCTATTAATTAAATAAACAATAGTGTTTATAGCCTCTACCCACATGTTTAAAGGCAGCCCAACATGCAATCTCATAGTTTGTGCACACTCCATTATTGTTCTATTCATGCGATCAGCCACTCCATTTTCTTGTGTAGTGTTTGGAACCATTTTTTGCCTACGAATACCATTAGAGGAACAATAATCTTCAAACTCTTTGCTACAATACTCACCACCATTATCAAATCTGAGACATTTTAGCTTTTTACCTATCTCATTCTCAACCAAGCTTCTCCATTTTTTAAAAGTTTCAAATACATTAGATTTCTACCTAAGGAAATAAATCCATACCTTCCTAGTTTCATTATCAATGAATGTAACATAATACTGAGAGCCACCGAGAGAAGATACCTAAGCTGGTCCCCATACATCTGTATGCACAAGCTCCAATTTCTCATATTTCTTTTGTTTCCCATCCTTGAGAAAACTAACTCTCTTTTTTTTTCCATACACACAACTTTCATAGAAATCCATATTAACACATTTTAGACCTGGTAAAACATTATTTGAATGAATTAATTTCCTACCTTTTGCACTCATATGCCCAATTCTATTATGCCATAGTGATGATTCAAAATCCATAGCAACTATTTGATTTTTTGCCTGTTGAACTGCAACAATTGTTCCTGAACATTGATTTTTATCTATAATAGCTTGTACAAAGATATAAGGTGCCTACTTTCACACCTTTTTCTACCACTAAGGCACCTTTTGTAACCTTCCAATTTTTATCACTAAATGTAACAACACAACCCTCATCATCTAGTTGCCCTACAGAAATTAAATTTCTTTTTAACTTTGGAATGTGCCTTACCTCGTGTAGTAGCCAATGATTCCCATTCTACAACTTAATCTTGATTAGATTCCCTTTCCAAAAATTTGATAGGTTTCGTTATCTCCCAAATAAACCAGCCCAAAATCCCCTTGGACATAATCAAGAAAAAAAATTCTATGTGGCGTAGCATGAAATGAAGCCGCTAAATCTAACACCCAAGAATCATCAATATTGTCAAGGGAAAGAATTAAAGCATCCTCATTAGATTTATTACTTACCACATTTTCCTCTTTATTTCCTTCCTTTTTTTCTCCTTTATTTTTTCGAGACCAACAACCTTTCTTTAAATGACTCGGCTTACCACAGTACCAAAAATCCCTCTTATCTCTAGATTGGGACCTTATGTCCTTTGATTTTCCTCGTGACTTCCCACGACTTCCAAAATTGTTTCATCTCTCCCTTATTTTTCCCCTGCTTTCTGCATTCAAAACACCACCTGATGTGGATGTCTCATCAAAGTTGTTTCATCAAAGTTTACTTTTATAGAAGTTAATTGACTGGTAACTATATTAAACTCATTTAAATGATCAGCAACTGACCCACCTTCTACCATTTTCATATTAAATAAAATTTTCATAATAAATACCTTATTCACAGGGCAAGGCTTTTCATATAACTTTGCTAGGGTTTCCATCAACTCTTGAGTTGTCTTGTTTGTTGTAATATTGAACGCCACTGATTGTGCCAAGCATAAACAAATAATGCCATGTGCCTTTCTGTCCAAAATATCCAGGTCCTCATCTGACACTGTTGTGGGTTTCTTGGTTTTTCCTTCTAATGGCTGCCATAAATCCTTCTGATAGAGGTAGTCCTCCATCTACATCTTCCATAACCGATAGTTCTGCCCATTGAACTTCTCAACCTTCAACTTACTCTCGTCTACCATTTCTCCTACTTAATAGTGAGACTCCCACTCAATCGTGAGACTTTCCTAGAGACGATAATCAAAAACAACCTACTTTGATACCACTTGTTAGGGTTAGAAGGTAGATATCTAACAAGTTAAATGTAGATTTGATCAATAAAACAAAGAAATAAAACACACAGGAAATTATATCAGAAACAAGACAACACAGAGAATTTAATGCGGTTCACCCAATCTAGGCTACATCCACAAAACTGCAGCCATCCAATGATTTTATTATCCACTACAAAATATATTACAATATTGTGAATAATTCCATGCTATAACTCTCCATCCCAGCCGCTTATAACAAGCTTTTAGAAGCTTCCAAAAATTAGGGTTTACATGAAGAGTGTACAGTACTAAAAAGTGTATAGTATAGCATGATCAGTCGCCACATACCAACAATATTTTGGGCCCTCTTACATTTATGACCTTAATATCATCATTAATAGGCCCCTAAGACCCTATACTATGCATCAAAAGGCATATTTCAATCGAAAACTTGACAAGATCAGCAAAGAAACCTAATTTACACACTCTCGACACCTTAGCACTCAAAATATGCCCTGTGGGACCCATTCGCCACTTTGGGAAAATGATTCCCATCCAAGTGGGACCCATTCACCACAGATGGTGAATGAGTCCCATTTGCCTTATTTTCAAGGTTTTAAGCAAGAAAATTTGGATTTTAAGTTCAAATTTTATGTATGTCGGCCTTTGGGATCTAATACATGGAATATTTCAGTGTATTGCCTATATAAGCAAGCTTTCAAACCATATTTCATAAATAATTCATGATATCAAGTCAACCAAGCAAGATTTAAGCATTCTAAGATTTCACAAGAGCATCAAGAGAGCATTCGAGGTCATTTTTAAAGCATTCAAGGGCATAATTTTTCATCAATTTTTGTAGAAGTTCAAGATCCATCATCATGTCAAGCATATCAAGCATCAATTATGTTATTGATCTAGTGTTGTGATGTATCATTGAAGATCCAAGATCAAGCATTATTCTACACCTATTGTCAAGATCAAGATCTACATCCTGCATGGCCATTTCATGTTGAGTTGCAGACTTATAAGACATCATCTACAAGGCATCATTCAAGGTATCATTGTCCACGGTTCATGTTCTTTGTTTCATGTTTCATGTATTCATTTCATTGTCTCATCATTTCATTTAATTACCTACAAGTGGTTTGACCAAGGCAAACCCCTATTCCCTAACAATCAACACTTTTCCTCTCTTTCTTTGTGTAATTATAGACCTAGGTGCTTTGAAGACTTGAAGGATCATTGAAGATTAGGTTACAAGATTGGAGAAATTTGTTGGAGTTATCTCCCCATTTGCAAGGTCATAATCTTCACCAAAAATTCATCTCAAACCCCGAAATCGGGGTTTTAGATCCAGGAATAAAGTGGAATAGAAAGAGAGAACATTGAAGACCAGATTCAAACTTTGAAATTCCAAAAAACCCTAACTAGAATCATTCACCCAGATTGGCGAATGAGTCCCAATTTAGGTCAATTTTGAGATTTTTATAGTTTCAGATACCCTTTTGCTAGAAACTTGTTCCTATGCAAAAACCCTAATCTAGGACTTATTCACCTAGATTGGAGAATGAGTCTCGATAGGCCTAAATTTTAGGTTATTCAAATTTTTCAATCATCATTCAAGCCTGTACAAGTTCCTAGGTGCAGACTTCTGATTTTACAACTTTATGTTATGATTTATTTGCATTTTTAGTTCATTTATTGAAGTTTCTCGCATCATTGAGTTCAATCATTAGATCTTACATTTCATACATTTTTCCAAGCCCTAGCTTGGTGGTGAATCCCTCTGATAATCTGGAATCATACCCTAGGATACCCTTCTAGTAGATCTCTTGCCTCTATTCCATGCTTGGGGTGAGATCTCTAGGGCATCCTTGAATGTTAGTTGGAGAAAAGTGATGTTCTATGTCTTAAACCATAAAGCATCCATTTTCCTACTAATCAATCTTTATGTGAAGAAGATCTAAAATATTGCATGATCTAACTAGGTTTAAATCTTTATGGTCAACATTGTTCATGATCAAATTTGGCTAGGAGGTTATCCTAACATCATGATCTTCATTGTTGTTTCGCATCATTCATGTCTTTGGGTACTTTGACAGTTTATTTTTTGGCTTGTAAACTTTGTGGTTTTGGGTCCCTATAAAACTTGTTTTTTCCTCTATCAAAAACATCATGATCTTCATTGAGTTAGGCTTGAATAAATTTTTAAATATTTCAAGAAAAACTATCCCAATCAAATCATCAAAATCAACAAGAAGAGATCTATTAGCTTCAAATTAGATAAGTCAATACTATCACTTACCTACATCATAGTTGTATTAACCTCACTGGGACTTTCTTACCTCAAGTAATCATGAATCTCAACCATCAACATCATTTTTTTTTTATGAAGACCTAAAGGAGATTATAAAGTTCATTAAGTTAAGAAGATCAATGTATACTTATCGTTAACCCTAAAAGAATATGCTTTCAAGTTATTAGACTATCAAATGACAAGAAAATGGTGTTGTTAATTCCATTTAGGTAGTCACAATATCAAAAGGCTTTCAAAATAGTCATGGGACTATTGTAACAATAAATAAACTAGTCTTTTCATTCTAGGATTATCACAAGTAATTTCCATATGTGTGCAAGTGATAAAAACCTAAAAAATGCCATTAAGATGCTTTGAGAATGTAGGGAAAAAGGTTTTATTGTGATGGATACTTGCATGGATGGATTATTTTTAAGGGTGGAAGGTGATTAAGACCAATAGTAAAATGAGCTATGACATTAGAAAAAATACTCTTAAATTTCACCTTGACTACCATCATTAGCATAAAAGACTATCTTTCAAGAATTAGGGTTTTCACATATCACATAGGATTTATATATATAGTAAAATCATAATTAAATGATATCAAATAGGAGGGAAATCATGAGGACCTAGGAATTATATGAGTAGTGTAGGTGCAATAACTTTTGGATTATTCTAAAGTATCCTATGGTAGGATGGATTGCTATAGTATGTTGAAGACAATCCTGTTATTTATAAAAAAATAAAATTATCATAATCAACACAAAGAACTAATCTAAGTTTGTATTATTATGATATTCAAGAAAGGCACTAGTAAATTTCCTCACATTTTCCATATTGCTTAGCACATCTCGAGATAAAATAGATTTCCCTTTGCACAAAACCCTATTATTATCATGTAAGGAAATAGCCCTAAGTACAAAAAGGTAGTGATAATGTATCTACACACACTAAGTGCACTATCACACATGTTGAATACTATCATATAGTCCAAGAATAGCCATCAAGATCATAGGAAAATCATGAAAAAATGCAAGTTAATTGTATAGAAAAAATACATTAAAACATATTAATGGGTCCTATCACATCCTAGAAAGGGTTGTCTTCAAATCCATGAGTCATTCACTAGTACCCTAGGTCAATCCTAAAATCATTATCTTCATTAATTTAAGCTTGAATACATTGTTTATAGTTCTCTAGGATGCTATCCTAACATCATGATCTTCATTGAGTTAGGCTTGAATGCATTATTTAAATTTGGCTAAGAGGCTCTCATAACTTCATGATCTTCATTGAGTTAGGCCCGAATACACTATTTAAATTTCCTTGAGAAAATATCCTAGTAGCATCATCAAAACAAACAAGAAGAGATTTCATAGCTCCGAATTTGATTTCCATAAAGGCGATTCATCAATTTTTTTAGTCAAGACTATCATTTACCTACATCATATGTTTATTAACCTTGGTGGGATTTTCTTACCTCAAGTAGCCATGAATCTCAACCATCAAAACTCTTTAAGTTATCTTAAAGACCTAAAGATAATTATAAAGGTAATTGAATCAAGAAGATCATTATAGAATTATCATTACCCCTAAATAATATGCATTCAAATCATTGGACTATAAAATTCTAATAACTATTTTTAATACCACTTAGGTAACTTCACAATATCAAAATGCTATCAAAATAATCATGGGACTATTATAATAATAAACAACTTAGTCATGTCATTCTAGGATTTTCACAAGTGATTTATATAGTTGTGCAAGTGATATCACATCCTACAAGGGGTTGTATTCAAATCCATGAGGTAGTCACTAATACCCCAGGGAAACCATGATATCTTTGGATGGTTAGAAGGAAAACTTATGATACCATAACTAAACATTATCTTAGCATTATGGAATATTCATACCAATGCTATCATATGTGACAAGTAGACATTTGTGTGAAGGAAAGGAAGATTATCATATTCAAAAAATATTATCACACTAAGAGGATGATATTTATGTTTCTCTTAACATAAATGATAGTATATTCACCATGACCATTAGGCCATTAATTTCTATCATTTATGTTAGAATTTAATCTTTCCTTAGGTGAAGATTATTTATTATTTGTATTTTTTAATTACTTGTAGGAATATTCCAAATGAATCCCTATAAGTATTTTGTCTTATTTAAGTATCCTCACACATGTATGAGGATGACTCATTTTTATAGTTTTTTTTTTAAAGAATATTAAGGCTTACTTGTAGCCTCATCCTTATAAGGAAATTGACACCTTTCACACACATTAGAAGAAAGGTGGCATTGGGAGTTATTATGCCACTCCTTTCTCACCTATATTTATTGAGGTGCTTCTCTCCTTCCTCAGTAAGAAGCATTATATGCTTAAGCTCTCTCTCTCTCTCTCATTCTCTCTTTGTAATATTCTTAGGCTTTATGCCATCTTCATAATATTGGGGGTTTTTTCTTTGATTTTTCCCCTTACAAATTCTTGTGTATCCTCTTGGATGTTTGTGAGCTTGCTCTTGTTTTTCATCTTAATGATAATTTTTTCCTTCAAACAATAACTCTTTTGGATAAGTACTTTCCTTTATTTTAATTTATTGTCCCTTCCATGGTATTAGAGCATGTTTTACTAATCCTTTGTTGAGATATATTGTTTAAGGTTTACCATCTCTCTTTGGAGCACTCACCTTGAAGGAAAAATATTGAGAGAAGAGCTAGAGTTTAGTTTTCTTAAAAATTCATTTTTTTTGAATAAGTTAATAGTATTTTTTCTACCCTTGTTAAGTTTATTGTGCAAGAATCAAAGTTTTTTTTTAATTTTTTTTTGTAATTTAAGTTTATATATTCTAAACTTACTCAATTTATAGAGTACAATGTTTTTTTTACTAATTTTTCTAATATAATCTATGCACATGTTATAAAAATATTTATTGTGGAAATAATATTCTAGAAACCCTAAATAAGAGGTTTTTTCAAAATTTTAATTCGATTTATTTTATATATAAACTTTTTCATAAACAATAAAAAAAAATACATCAGAATTTTTGTCATTGTATAGAAATCTTAAAAAATCACAATTTTTATTGAAAAAAATACAAGTTTTCTATATAATACATTAAGAAGTTTATTTTAAATCACAATTTGCATTCATTTTTTAAGAATTCTTTTTCTAAATCATAAAAAAATTCTCTTCTAATAACTTTAAAATCTACAATATATATAATTTTCATACTGTTTTTCAGAAATATTTTGGTACATAATAAAACCTACATTATTCAAAAAATAAAAGAAAATTTGCATCTTCATCTAGCCATTGCCCCTATTCTTGCACTCCTTCTACTTGATGCACCACCCTCTCCAAACACTTGCCCCTCCATTTTCTTGATCCTTTCCCTAGTTGTTGGTCACCAAGTTTGGGCACCTTTCTTCATTTTAAAATCTAAACAAAAAATTCCTATTCCTTCAAAGTCCTGACTTGCCTCTTATGGGTAAGACATAAAAATTAAATTCAAAATCAGTCGCCCATTTTCTTAGTCAAAAGAAAAATTTAAAAAAAAACCTTGAAGACTTGGGTCTACCTCAAAAGGATCCTACACCTCTACATTGTGATAATCAAAGTGTCATTGATTTGGAAAAGAATCCAATCCTTCATGCAATGACTAGTCACATTGCTCTTCAAAATCACTTCATTAGAGAGGAAATTGAAGATAAACAAATTTATCTCTTGTATTGTAAAGGTGAAGATCAAGTTCTAGATATGCTCACCAAACCTCTTTGTAAAGATAAATTTCTCCATCATTGTAAAAATATAGGATTACAACCCATTGAAGGTTTTGATGTAAATTTACCGAGTAAAGCTTAAAAGGGGGGTGTTATAATTTAATCTCTACTTAGGTGAAGATTATTCATTATTTATATTTTTTAATTACTTGTAGGAATATTTCAAAGGAATCCATACAAGTATTTTGTCTTATTTGAGTATCCTCACACATGTGTGAGGATGACTCATTTTTATAATTCCTTTTTGGGGGAATATTAATGCTTATCTATAGCCTCCTTCTTATGAGTATCTTGACACCTTGCACACACATATGATGAAAGGTGGCATGCATCTAGGCATGGGAGTTTCTTATTCAGCTCCTTTCTCACTTCTATTTATTGAGGTTCTTCTCTCATTATTTACTAAGAAGAATTATATTCTTAAGCTCTCTCTCTCTCTCTCTCATTATCTCTTTGTAATCTTACGCTTTATGCCATATTCATAATATTGGGGTTTTTCTCTTTGTTTTTTCCTTCTTACAAATTCTTGTGTCTCCTCTTGGATGTTTGTGTGCTTACTCTTGGATTTCATCTTAATGGTAGTATTTTCCTTCAAATTTAATAAATATTTCGGATTAGTACTTTCATTTATTTCAATTTACTATTCCTTTCAATTTCAAATATTTCTAAAAGATGAGAGACATTCTTTAATGCAATGAGGACTATCCTAAGGGCAAGGGATGATTAGGGTAGTGAATATCCTAAAAAGTACCATCAAAGGTTGTCCAAAGAAAATTATTATCACACATCAAAATAACCATGTGACCTAGATTTTAGGCTATTACCCTAATGGCCTATAGAACTACATACACTTACTTGTGCCAATGCTTCTCTTGTTCGATGTTCTAGGTGTAGTGTAGAAAAATGCATACCCTTGCATTTCCACACTTGTTTGGGCCCGCCTTGCTTTATTTATCCCTATTTATGTCTTAATTGGTTCTATTTTGCATCCACAACCCCTATGAATTATATCTTTTTTTGGTTAATCCCTACATTCTCCAATGGATAAATGATAATTTAATGATTATGTCTAAGTGTCCTTGATTTTTGGGTTAGGAATAAGATGCCACCTAGGGTGTCTTTGTTCCCCAACGGTCTTGAGACCCTGATTTTGAGGCATCTTAAATGGGCCCCTTTTTGGTGTATGTGCCCCAAGTTTCATGCCTTGGGACTAAAATGCCACCTAGGGCATCTTAGTCCCCCTTAAGGTATTTTTTAGGATTTAATTTCAAATTCTAGTAGGATTTAGCCTCCTTTAATTAATGAATTCATATCTTGGCTTGGTGTGATGTAATTTCAAGATATTAAGCATAGACAAGTATAAAAACAAGGTTCCTTCTCTCATTTTCTCCTACCAAGAAAAATCCAAGGACTCTAGAAATTTCAAGAGAGCATTATAGAGCATCCAAGATCAATTCATTAATCATTTGGATCCATCATCAAGACTCAATAATCATATCAAAGATATTTTTGCACCATGTGTGTTATTGTGCTAATATTTGTGATGTAGGGTTTTGATTCAAGCAAACAATTCAAGTCCATAACTATCAATCATTTCTTTGATTGAAGATTCATATCCATTGTAGCCATTTCACACATGTTTGAAAAATTTATAACAAGGGTTTGGTGAGTTGTAGAATTGCATGTTTTTCATTCATCATTTCCCTTCATTATTTCATTTCATTCCAAGGTTTAATTACCAACAATGGTTTTGACCAAGCAAAACCCCCATTTACTAAAAATCAACAATATTTTCCTAGATCTTGCATGTTTGTGTTTGCAAACTTAGGTTGAAGACATGAAGATCATTTGAAGTGCAAAGTTGCAAATTTGCATTGTAAATTTGTCATCTTCATGGAAACTCACCTATAGGCCAGATCTAGAAGTTTCAGAACTTGAGACCTGAGAAGAAGTGAAGACATTGAGCCTTAGGATCACATTCACATATTTCAAAGATTCAAGATGAGACTAATTTGGTAGCAAGAGAATATTAGTCCTCCAAGTGGAATTTTGCAAAGATTCTTTCATATTTTGTTCTGACATCTGAAGATTCTACATCTACCCTAAAAAATAGTTGTGGTACTAAGACAATAGTAAGGGTGTCTTAGTCCTCAGCATATTTTGACAACATTTTTCATTTCCATAATCCTCATCACATTTCCAGATTTCCCAAGTACACATACCCTAACTTGGCATTGCTTAAGTTCATAATTTACACTCATTTTTGGATTGTATTACTAGGCTTTGTGAGTTGAATGTTAAATTGTCTTTTCCAAGCTTTTGCTTGGTGGTGAAGCCCTCTAAACATTAGTTCCTTGGGTAAGCAACCTGGGAACGTTGTTGTCAAATCAAATTTTGTTGTTCTTTCTAAAAAAAACCTCTATTAGGACTAAAATGCACTTACTAGCATCTTAGTCCCTCTATGGGTTTTCAGCTCAGAACCCTGTCTGGGTTGCTTGCTTTTTTTTCTAGTTTTTGGAACCTTAAAATTTCACTAGTGGGACGAAGATGCCCTTGTTGTCATCTTAGTTCCAGTTGACTTTGAAGTTCTAGTTTTTAGGGTTTAAATCTACTTTTTTGTGCTTTTGTTCGCTATCATTGGTTATCTATTTCAATGGGTTGACCTTTCTTTCATGCATTTTACTAAATCTAGCTTAAAGTGCTTCATTTCATGCATTTCTCAATTCCAAATTTGCATTTACAACATTTCATCTTTTAGGTTGTTGCATAGTGTAATCAGCAAATTACCTTGTTCCAAATCTGAAAATTACATTTAAACATTTAACTTTAGGTTATAGAATTGCACTTTATTTACCTTTCCATGATAAAATGTTTTCTTTCAAAAAATGTGGCTTTTATATGGTTATAAATGGATTGCGTAAGTACAACATCCCCCCTTATGAGTTCAATTTAGAGTACAATGATGAGGTCATTAAGAAACATGTTAGTCATCCTTCTATTATCTTTCATAGTTATGAGAACATCTTAGAGAAAAAAAAACAAACAACTGACATAATCCTTAATATTGCATTGCCTATCAGTGAGGATGATATAATACAAGAAGATATAAGCATAGAAAATCATGAAAACCATAAATGTTCTTCTCTTGATGCCTCTCCTAATAGAGATGAAGGTATCTTGGTGAAAGAATATACAATCATTGTGGATCATGAGAGTCTTGATTGTCTCTCTCCTCCCCCCCCTTGGGAATATAGTAGGACACAAGAAGATGAGATCATTGCCACCACTTTGCTTATCCCAAATCCATCTCTCAATTCACCTCCCCTAATTGCAAGAAGGCTTTAGTAAAAGGGAATACAATCGTGAACGATCATGAAAATCACATTTGTCAGGAGGACATGTGGATTGGAAGTGATAACCTTATCTCTATCCTTCCTAATGTCCCTAAAATTTTGAAATACCTATTCAAACAAAATCATTTCACTATTCGAACAAAATCCATAGTAGTCCTTCTCTTGATGCTTCCCCTGGGTATGTGCAGGATCATGATGGGCCAAAAAGTGGCAATATGATGGGTATGTGGCTGATGACATTTTTTTACCCAAAATTGATGAAACGAAAATGGTTTTTAAAGTAGATTCTCATTTTTCCACCAAATAAATTATGCTTTACTTTGAATGTAATAAATAATTATTATTCATTTTCTATTGAATTATGACTAAAGTCTTGATTTTTAGGCTGATTGATTACATATATAGCTTTCAAACGGTATCATATTTTTTGAATCCAAAACATGTGCCACATTCTATGCTTCACATACTGTAAGATTAAAAAATAAAAAAATGAATTTTATGAAGTTTTGACCAAGTTAAAGTGGTCAGACATACGTGTCTTTATATTTTCTAAAAATTTTCATAAAAAAATTATAATTAATTATTTACTTGGAATAAAATTACAAAACAATATGAATCACATAGGGACATGAGTCCTCTACTTATATATAAAATATTATAAACTAATATTATCATTTTATTGTGGTTAGGGTGGTCAGACAGAGACTTGCTTCTTATTTTTTCCCTAAAATTTAAGTACTACTGTATTGAAATTTCAAATTTTCACCAAATAGATTTTATTTTTTTGTAAATAAACCTAGTAATTTAGAAACTACATTCAATTTTCTACAAATTCTATTCTTACATATTTTTGAAATAATATAGATAACTTATTCAAATTTTTATGTCAAGTTTCCTAACTCTGATTTTTTTGAATTTTTTGCCACTTATGGGCCTTTTTTTTCCATGATGATCTTGCACATACCCCCTATTACTGATGAAGTTCCTTTACATGGCATGATAATGGAAAGTGATGAACCTTTTTTTTTCCTCTCTCCTAAAATCTCTCCTACTAGGGTAAAATTTATGGCACAAGAGAATGGGACCCTAGAAAACAAGAATGAAATCATCGAAAATCAGGATGATTACATCTATCCTCCTCCTGATATCTCTCCTAGTTGTGAATAATATATTGCAGTGTTAGAAGATAAAAGCTATGAGTCATCAAAATCCTATTTTCCTCTCTCCCTCTAGAGAAAGCATTATTGAACAAGATAATACCATTGATCATTCCCCTACTTGTGATGAAGTCATTTTAGAAGAACCAACCTTTGAATGTCATGAACCTCTAGCTTGCAGTTCTACTAAAACATCTCCTCCTAGGGAAGACATCTTGGTGGAAGAAAGTGACAATAATATTAATGTGACTTCCTTAGATGAAGATGATGAAGTGGCATTAGACTCCCCTTCACTAAGACACCATAAAATTATTTTGAGGTTATGCACATTAGATACCCCTTGGAATACTCTCTCGAGCCTAACCTTATCATTTATCCACCCGATCAAAAACCACAAGTTCTAAACAAAACCGTCCTTATCCTCAAACCACCTAAAAACAATGTTTCACAACAACCGAGTTACAATATCGTTGCTCATACATACGACACTAGAAACAATATGCAACCAAGACAAACACCTTTAACATCTCTCCCATTGCCTAATCCTATCTTGCTTAGTGCCCCTCATTCGCCTCCATAAAGTGGAAAAGAGTATGACCTTGTTGAATAACTTAAGAATACTCCCACAAATATATCCCTCGGGTACATGATTCAAAATTCACCTAACTATCACACTACGCTTCAAAATGCCTGAAAAAAAGTTCCTATCCCTTCTAATGCGCAACGGAATGAAATAGCAACCATGATTCAAAGAATAAATGTTGACATTGTTTTCCACCAAAGTGAGCTCCCTCCTTTGGAGGTGCAAAAACAATGTGATTCTTTCATGATTATAACTCAATACAACACAAGGATAAAGTGAACCCTTGTTGACAATGGATCAGCCTTAAATGTGTGTAGTGTAAGCCTTTTGGATAATCTTGGTGTTGATAAATCAAAAATTTAACCTAATTCTTTATCTATTAAGGGTGGTCCCACAATACTGGTTTACAATTTTTGGGCAAACTGGACACTGAATTGATTTTTTTAACTAAATCTTCACTTTTGAGCTCCTATAGCAGCTAAACCATGAGGAATTTGAAGATGATGCAAACTAGTGATTTGTGAAGTTTTGTCTATAGATTCTAAATATATTTTTTTCAAAAATTTTGGAATCGGACTGCACTTTTTTTCATCTTCTTCGAAAACTAGTTTTTATCAGTAAACAACATTTTTAAAAAGTGATGCTCATTGTATACAACATAAAAAAATTTGTATGAAGGATACAATTCTTTTTTTTTTAATCCAGATTTGTAACTATGATATCTAACCAATTCATTTGGTTTCATAGTGTTTTATTAAATAATTTTTCCTTAATCAAGTTTTGAAGTCAAACCAGTTACAATTCAGACATAGGCGGACTGTATACAACATAGCATTTTATGTATGTATCAAAAAAAAAAAAATTAATGGATCAAGGACATCAATACCCAGCCTGAACATATTTTTCAAAATTTTATTTTGATAATCTACTATTTTTCCACATGTGCAGAACAAAGAGCTTGATTTTTATTGAAAAACCTACATTTGCAAGAAATAAAAAATAAATATAATAATCAAATTAAATTTAATTATAATTATAATTTTTTGGAAGCTTATAATAAGGACTACATATTTACAGAAAATTTATTTTAAATGAATTCATTTGATCCCCCAAAAGGTAAATCAAAAGTGGTTTTTTATCAACATTTTGATAGGTGTAAAAGAGACTCTATTATACGTATGGTTTAAAACTAGCGGGGTTCTATCCAAGGGGGCTTGGTCTAATGTGGTTTGATCAAATCCTCTTTAATTGGAATATTTTAAATGGAACTTTTCAAGGCTTAAATCATTATATTTTTTAAAAAAATGTGATTTCAACAAAAGTTGGGATCTCCCAGAAAGTGTAAACTACTATTGTGGCAGCACCCTTAAGGGATTTGATAATGTGGAAAAATGACTACTTGGAGTGATTACATTACCTATTAAGGTTGAAAAATTTACATTACAAACCCCAATCCATGTTATGCCTAACGATCTTTCCATACAATATCCTTTTAGGTAGACCATGGATTCATGCAATGAATGGAGTCCACTTAACTCTTCATTGTAAAATGAACTATATCTACAACAACAAAGTGTATTGTTGTGCCTTTTTTGCACACAAGCCCCATTCAGAATGGGGACCCTCTCTTCCCTCGTTTCTGATTGTTGGGTCCCTTTTGTTTTGCCTTGTTTTGCGTACCCATTTTTGTGCCCTAAAGGGTTAGCACGTTCCCCAAGGTCATATTTTAAGCCTAACCAAAGTCACCCATTTAAAAAATGCTAAATCTGGGGTCAATTCAGGTTTTCCTTGTCGAAATGCCCTTTTTGACATCTGTGGCTCCTTTCAAACCCAGACCCCGGGTTTCCCCTTCTGGGTTCCCCTTTCCGGGTTTGTTGTTTCCAGCGCTCGGTGTCCGATGCCTTTCCGGACCTCGGACCCCGGAATTTGGGTTTCCCCCCTCGGATTTCCTCTGGTGCTTTGTCGTTTCCAATGGCCGCAACTGGACTGCTTCCCAGCCGCCGGACTCCGGTCCTCCCACCGCCATCTATGAAATTGAACTCACCAGCTATCCCTGCCGCCGTACGAAGAAATTGAATGCTGCTTTAATGGAAAGAATGGCTATTTAAATGAATTTTTCGGCCGTCATTATCAACCGACTGAGTGATAGCAAATTTTGGAGAGCTTTGAGCACCCAATTTTTTTTGCCTTGCAGTCCGAGTTCCTTTTTCGGCATCCTCTGCGCGATCAACAGTTTGTTCTTCAGGATCTTGAGGTAGGTTTTCCGTCTGCGCAACTTGCCCTCTTTTTGTGAAATTTGTAGCCTTAAGAGAATGTAAAAATGTAAAATTGGGTTGAAATTAAGTAAATTTATGCCCTCCGCTAAAAACCCATTTCTTAGAAAATCAAAAATCGATCATTTCAGGCCTCAAATTTGAAACCGAAACTTCACCTCACCGTGGTTGTTCTTCGAAACAGTTGCTAGTGTCTCTCAGGCCCGAAACTTCCCACGGTCATTCGCAAGCTCAACGACTTCAAAATTTGCGTGGTTGAACCCACCTCGGACCCCGGCCTCCGGAGTTCCCCTCCCAAGAATCCGTTACGCCCTCACCGTTCTAAACGGCCTCACCCGACCAGCTTCCCAAACCTCGGACCCTAACCACGTGAAGTCTGTTTCCAGAACAGATAATAAACTGACGTCTGAAATCTCTCTAGCTTTCATTTTTCGGGAATCCCTTTTTTCTTTTTCGTCCAAAACGGTAGTGGCTTGATGACTTCCCGACTCCCGGGCCTCGACTACGCACCTTCTGTTTCAAAAATCCTAACGAATGATCTAGCATCCAAGTGTGTTCCGGACTCCGACCTCTGAAATTTCATCCCCAGAATTCTGTGTCGCTCCCGTTGTTCCAAACGGTCATCCTGGGACGTCTTCCTGACTCCCGGATCCCGATCCTTTCGCCGCCAAACCAAAATTCAGGTAAAACTCTTGAGCCTGTTTCGAGTTCTGACCAACGGAATTCCCATCCTGAGATTTTGTTCCACTGGCACTGTTTTAACGACGAATTCAGGACAGCTTCCCGACCTCTGGGTCATGATTCTCTGGTCACCGCCTGGCTGTTCCAAGTCCTCTAACCGTCTTCAGAGACTGTCCTCCGGATTTCCTTCCCTGGATTTCCACTTCCATTTCGCCGTTTCAAATGGTTGACCCATAACCGCTCCCTGGCAACGGCAATCCGAGACCTCAATTTCGATGCCCGGATTTTCGCCTCCCCTACACCATTCCAAGTGGCTTTCCTGTAGATGATGCCTGAACTCCCAAATGAGGGATCAAATGACCTCCAAATCCAAAACGGATTTTGACCCACTTGCTAAAATTAGGTCTTCCTTCATACTAACCTTCAGTTGACCAGATTTAACATCAGGAAATGCCTTTGGGAATTCCATCCTCAATTTTCCCTTTTAAAACAACATTCTGCCAAGGGAATTCCAGCCCTGGGAGCTCGGATTCTTTGCATTGCTTTCTGACGATGAATTATCAAGTGTTATGAACTTATTGAATATGAATAATGATTGCAAAGCTAATCTTGATGTGTAGGGACTTGCCCGAAGCCATTTTGATCATGATTATTGTTACTGATTCACATCCTTTATGCAGGATTTATGGAATCCAATGCAGAAACTTCTGGTGCCTCCAAGGAGAAAGAAAAAGGAATAGCCAAGACACCTCGAGGCAATGAGGACAAGGACCTAATGAAGTACGAATTCCAGGGGGTCCCCATACAATCCAAAGTTACCTCTCTCTAGAGAGACATCATAGATACCAACATCGGCCAGGTCGATGTTGACGAATTCATATAAAGGGTCAGGATGAACCCCAAGACAGAGAATGCAAAATTGATAAAGAAAGCGGAATTGCTAAGGCTGTAGGTTTCCCTCTGGCCTTGGTGGCCCCAGAATTGGTAATGGCATGCATAGAAGCATATCAGGAGGAGACCCGAACTATAGTGGACTGGGACAGAAATATCCTTGCAGACATGTCACCGTCGGGTATAATGGCAATATTCTACATTCCTACCTATGAGAGCATGGAGACCCCCACCATGGGGGAGTGCAAGGAACTATGGGAACAGGATCCCTTGGGATGCAAGAAGCTCATCAATCAGTATTGGTTAAAGGACAAGCGGGGTAGTGTTGGCAAGCTTCCTCAAAAGATTTTTCCCAGTATTTCTTTGAGGATTACCATGACCTCGTAATGTTGCTAAGCCAAGTAATGGGCCTTCCTGTTGCAGCCTTCTTCCAAGAATGGATGTTCTACTTCGTAGAGAAGATTCTCTGCGGCGATGGTATCCCTTTCTATTGGGGAGAAATAATCAGTGACCGCTTCCACGAGTAGTTTACAACCGTGAAGAAGACCTCCCAATTCTTCATGACCTCCTATTTGGTGTATTCCCTCGCTGATCGGCGGTATTATTAGGGATAGGTGGTGGTACCTAGTGATCCATCAGGGGTGGAACTCAAGCCTTACGATAAATACACTCAACTACAGTTCAGAAATTTCAAGAGGGATTACTGTCGGGTGAAAGATGCATTCATCGCCCACATCATTCAGTCTCTCGAGGGTGACTTTCAAAGGAGAGTTTCTCATAGCACCAGAGCCCTCCTCAGGAAATATTCCTTCCTTTATATACAATTCCTGAAGTTCACATACATCCATGCCGAGGGATTCATGGAAAGACCGAATAAGCTGCCCTAGTACCCCAATGATTGGATCATTCTATTGGAGCTGACCCAGTAGCTATGACATATTCATAGCATCCTGAGTGATAAGCATTTGACGGGCCCGCCTTACCCTATTGGGCTCGGCTAAAGAATGTACAAGATTCATACCTCCTAGTGTGTGGGGTATTCAAAAAGGGAGTTCGCTGAGTACAACTTCCGTCAATATACAGCTCGGCCTCGAATGGACCCGTACAGACACATCAGGAAGGCACTAGGACAAGAGTTTTCCCACCTCCACAACATTGAGGACTTTTGGGCCAACTACAAGGATGATCTTGAGGTGTGGCTATGGAACTACATGCACATGACCACCATCTATGTGTGAAGGATAAACCTATGCCCAGTTCCTAACCAACTCGAAGAAAATGAGGACACGGTGATCAATCTAGAGTACGATGTCGTTGCCAATTCACCGTTGCCAACATTGACTAGAATGAACCATAGTTCGATGACAACACCATACTCACTAGGCCCATCAAGATCCGAACGAAAGCATGGGTCAACCAACAGGTGGCCTGATTAAAGCAGCAAGGAGTTGCCTTAATATTCAAGGGACTGGAAAGTGAACCGAGTGGCTCTGAAGGTGGAGTGGCTGCCGCTGCAACTAGGGAAACATCCAAAACCCCACCATCAGTCAAGACCAAGAAGAGAAAGGAGGCCAGTGAGTAGCTGCCTAAACCAAAGGTCTATGCCCGCAAGTCTTCTGAGCTAGAGCCTTCCAAGAAGAAAAGAAAAACAACTGGGAGTATGGGGATGACCGCGATGACCAAGGGTCTGCCCCTTGGGACCAGAGTTGAAGGATCTAAATCACCAAGGTCTCCACTTGATGTTGTTACTATTGTTGCCCCCGCCTCGCAGGCTTCACTTGCAGTTCCCACTTCCTCCCTGCCTGCGGTGGACATCTCCGTCAACCTTGCTTCCACTTCTCCAATCTTGCAAATTATTTTGGTAGATTCATCATCTACCATGACCTCGCCAGTCTCCTCTTCTTCTATGTCTCCTTCCTTGACCTTCGTTTCTGCTGCTACGGTGCCCGCCATTAGTCTTCCAGAGTCCTTAGTGAAATACATGCAAAAATTGCCATCCAAGCTCTTGGGAATGCTCACTAACCCAATGGTTTAGGCTACAATAGCTCAGGCTATGGCCCATGCTCCAGCTCGCCTCCCTCAACTAAACCACCAAAGATGGAGGTGACAATGCAAATATCAGATGAGCTTGAGTGACAGTAGCTAGAGGCTACAAAGGCACCGGAAGATGAAGAATTTGAGTATCATGAATATCCATTGTTCAAATGTCGTGAGATAGATGAGGTGGTTTATGATTCCTCCAGTGAGAGCAGCGAGGAGATGAATGCTGATTTTATAAGAGAATCAAATGACCCTGAACTCAATATAGAATGGGGCAAGCAACTCAAGGAGATAGAAGATAGGGAAGCCGAGGACCAACTCGCAAGAGAAGAAGAGACTACTGCTCAAGAGACAGAGGGCAGAAAGTCTCCTACTAAAGGGCATCACCAGACCCTAGAGCATGACAAGGAAGTATCCCCCCTCGAGGAAAAGTAAGGGGAGAGCCCCAAAGAGCATGAATACAATCAGAATGAAGAAGAGGGGGATGTTGAAAAAGAAGATCCACCCAGATAGTAGTTGCATAATGAGTCCCCCACTAGACATGAAACCCTCTGATAAGACTCCGAAGAGGAGAAAGAAGATGTGAGGACCGACGAGAAGGCTCTTGTTGTTAGAACTATTGAGCTTGAGAAAGGGGACATCGAGAGTCAAAGTAAACCACTTAGAGAGGAACCCCAAGTACCCGAGTGGCTACAGAGGCAACTGAAGCAGAAGACTCCCACCTTGAAGGATCCCAAGGCAAGGCTAGAAGCCATCATGGCCAGAGCACAAATAAGCACCAAAAATAAGGAGAAGAAACCAAAGGTCAGATCGGAGGTAACCATGGATGCCTCAAGATCAAGGGCAGTGCAGATAGCAACACCGGTGGTTAGATAGAAAGGTATAATTTATAACATCTCCACCATTGACTTGGGAGTGGCCATGAGGGAGCAAAAGGTTGATCACCTCCAGGATTCGGTCGCCATAGGGGTACACCTTACCACCAATACACCAAAAGAATAAAATCTCAATCGCCCTTCTTCCTGAAAGAACATCCTTCAGTCAACCGTGCACGACCTCCAGTTCAAAGGAAGAATTAAAGGAGCATGTGGTTGATCTAACGGCCTGCATTCAGCAGTGGTCATCCCAGGATGAATATCCCACCACGTCATCGGCTCCGCCTCAGCTATTGTCCCAAGAGCAGATTAATAAGTTAGAAAAGAGAAGAAACTTAGACAAGATTACAAAAAACTAGTTCTGGTAGGTCTTAGACATGGGAAACACGGGCATCAATTTGGTTGTCCGAACAGGAAATAAGTTCCTCGAAGTGCAAAGGACCCTTGAGGGTACGAGGAAGATTTGCGAGGAGTTCCCAGGAAAATATGAGGCAACCTATCCAAAGATCGAGGCCATACTCGCATTACAAAGTGAGGTCTGGGAGAAGGACCTTGCCTTCAAGGATGATGACCACTGGTTAGTGGATGTTTGGAAGCGAGATTTCAATCACATAAGGAAAAGGCTCGAGCAGATCATTGAGCAGATAGCACCAGATATCGAATGGGCTAGGGATTCTAGAGAAGAATGCTCTTGGTACATCAAATTGATGAGGGGGTATGAGCTGCTCGCAGTCGAGATCAATCCGGAGAACATAAAGCCCCACTTCTTAAAAACCATGGAAGATGGGATGTCAGTTGAAGTCACCACTGACTTCATGAGTTTTGCAGCTCATGGCTTCGCGCAGTCAGAGCTTTTCAGGGATAATGCAGCCAACTATGAAGAGGACTGGAAGAAAATCATCAGCAATTCTCAAGAATGGAGCTACCAAGTGCTGCAATCAAACATCATGGAGATGGATAAGCTCCAGCCACTGATCCTAAACTTCATAGAGTATGTAGTGCTGAAGAAGTATGAAGGCAACCCTATCATCGACGAAGAATTCCTCAAAGAATAGCTACAACAAAGGGCAAATAGCTAAAGGATGAAATTGCTACAGTGTTGTCACTAGAAGATGAAACAAGGAAAAGACAAGAATGAATTTATAAATGTAATATATCTAGGGGTAGGTGAAACCCTATTGTAAAGTGAATCTTGGCCACTCATTTTGTTTTTTGAAAACTATAAATAGGGCTCTCCTCCTCTCATTTTAAGAGAGTTGAGTTGTTGTAAAGGCATGCTGCATAAATTATAATAGAAATACAGTCATTTTCTGGTGTATTTCTGGGTTTCTCCATATGTTTCATGATTCTTCTCCCTTTAGTTAGAACTTTGCTTCAAGTTACTTTTATGCTTTAGTATCCTTAGATTAGCTTTGGTAGTTAATATGTTGTCTCTAGTTTTGAAGATTACTATTGTGTGTATGCTTTCCTTGTCCATACTTTTGGTCATTTGTTGATGGTATATGACTGTGTAAAGTTAGCCCGGACTTTAATTTCATTTCTTCTAATTAAACTTTATCTTTATTCACATTTTCATGGCGAATGAATGATGAATATCTGCAGTCCTTAGAAGATAGCATAGATTTCATGATATTGTGAGAATCCTGAGTTAGTGAAATTATATTTAAGGAAATTGTCCACAGCAGAAACCTCCATGATCATTGTTCATTGGTAGTTGCAGATCTAGGAACCATCCTCCTTCCTTGCCCTTTTTTCTTTTTTTAGAAATAACTTGTGTTAAGGTTCATTGCACATTGTAAAGCCAAATCTGACGAAGCAATGGAGTCTAAGACTGCTACCCAAACCAGCAGCAAGGTGCAGTAATTCCATATCCACAAAACTCCATTCATTGACCCAATTCTACTACAGCTTTGACCATGTAAGACCGCCTTGTGATTCCAGCAAAATCACATCAAACAACTGATTTATTCCAAGCCTCGTCATGACCTGACACCTGAGAGACCTTGGGATAGTATTCTACAATTTGATTGTGGAAGATTGTCTTTCAAGAGAGGTAATGCACCTACATATTACCTGCTTTGAGAAGTGCATAAAAACACCATCAACATGTACACACTCGAAACCAATCCTAAACCATATAGTTGTTTGAACATTGAGAAAAACAAGAAAAATCTCTTGAAAACGTTGACACCAACTATGCAAGTGGAACCAGCGCAACAAAAAAACAAAGAAAAACATATTGAGCAAATCACAAAGCTATTGGAAGATGATTAGGTTTCCTTAGACTTTGAACCAACATTCATGGGAGAATACAAGATCATAAACAAAGTGTATAGGAGCGAATTTGCACCTCTTACACAAATTCCCCTTTTTCCCTTCTTCACTTTAGAAAACAAAATCCAAGGGATAAATTCCACATAAGCATGTTGCCTTTGTCCCACTTGGCACCTATTTTGAGCATTGGTAGAGGAATAACTATCGAGAATGCCCCTACAGTGCACAGACATCCATGTGGCATGCTTACGTCCCTGGAAGATTCTTGTAGTTGGAGCCTGTACAGGTGTTACACTTCCCATTGGGAGTCAACTTGTAATGCCCCATTCAGCCGACCGACTCAAATATGGTCATTTTCTTCACTCTTTCCTTCAAATTCACTATTCCTTCATTCATTTCATGGATAGATTATCTCTCTTGGCAACTCACAAGCTCTAAGAATTCACTTCAAGCATTTAAACAACATTTTTACACTCCATAGCAACAATTCCATCACTCCATCAACTCAATAAAGCAAGTGTAGAACAACACCATTGTAGTAGAGACTTGAGTCCTCTCATTTTCTCCACCATTAGCCTTGAGCCCTCTTGGTGGAGGTGATAAGCTTTCTACTCCTCTCCTCTATTATTTGGTTGAGTCAGCACATTACTGTTTTATAGTGTTTTAGTCTTCTTCTCTTTATTCCTTTCTTTATCATACTATTTCTCTATCATTGCAAACTTGGTTGGTGAACAATATTTTCAGTGAGATCATTCTTGTCGCCTTAGCGTTGATCTACTTACTTTATCATATCCATCTATACATTTCTTATTTCATAGTGTTATTTTTTTCCATTATAAACCATTAGCTAGGTCGTTAGTTTATTTTCTAGTGGTTCAACCTTGTCTTTCTATCCTCTAGCCATATGTACACCAACGCACTTGAGAGACACTAGCACGCTGCATTGTCATCCCATAACCGTGCCTTTTTTTCTGTGACAGAGAGCTATCTGAGACATGGTGTTGAATCTGAAAATTGACTTGCCTAGCCCCTTTTGAAATCTCAGGTCTGGAGAGTGATCGAAGGATCTTACAGTCCTCATCATTCTCATCCTGCATCTCCTAACACTCCATTAAGTTGAGGTAAGTTAGGGTAGCCTACTGCTCTCAGCCCTTTGTGACCTAGGGCCTTGACATGGTTGGTCTCCCTCTCTTACATTTTTGGTGAACCGGACATGAACTGTCTACTCATTTGTCAGTGTTTGAGCTTTTCCCCTTGTACCCCTGTGTGTTGTGAAGGTTTATGAGCATCACAACCCAATCCATGAACTCTAGGTATATTTTTAGGATAATTCTATGACACCTTCCAATGGAGAATATGAAGGTCACTTCTAATTTCTCTATAGGTCTTTTCTCTGGTTATGTGGTTGGCCTTTCTACTCAAGAGCAGGTGTCACAGTTCAAGTCAAGATTCTTCGATGAAGCTAACCGCGTCCCTACTCCCTCTGCATCTCCCACATCATCATCCATAAAGAGGTGTGAATTTGTCCACATCCCTTCTGAATATGTCGCTAGTCTGAGAAAAGGGTTAAGTGCTTTGTAAAATCACCTAGAAAAAGACCCGAAGCTGGCTAGGGCTGCTAAGGTTATCAGTGAAATAAAGTATATGGTAGGAAAATACCGAACAGGCTTAGAACTCCTAGCTAGTCTCACTAATCTGACTAAAGTGTGTGCCCCTTCAAACCATAGTAGTGTATAGGATTGAATTTGAACCCCTAACACAAATTCCCCTTTTGCCCCTTTACACTTTAGAAAAACCAAATCCGAAGGAGAAAATCCACATAAGTTTGTTTCCCGCGTTCCACTTGGTGCCTATTTTGAACATCGGCAGAGGAATAACTATCAGGGATGCCCGCACAATTCAAAAATGTTTGCCCAGTGTGCTTATGTCCCTGAAATATTCCTACAGTTGGAGCTTGCATAGGCGTTACACTTCCCATTGGAAGTTGACTTGTAACACCCTCTTTAGCCGATCGACCTGAATATGGTTGTTTCCTTCATCTACTTCCTCAAATTCACCTCTTCATTTATTTTGAGACCCTTCACCCTCTAGCTCTTGACAAGCTCCAATAATCTTCTTCACCATCTCTTCAAACACTTTACACTTCATTGCAGCAACATCAACACTCCATCACTTCAATAGAGCAAGTGTGGAACATACACCATTGCAGCAGAGGCTTGAGTTCCTCTCATTTTCTCCCCCACTAGCCTTGAGCACTTTGGGAGGAGGTGGTAAGCTTTCACTTCTCTCCTCTATTATTTGGTTGAGTAGCATAACATTTTTTTGTAGTGCTTTAGTGCTCATTACTTTATTTCCTAGTTTTATCTCTATCTATCTGGTTGTACGTGGAGGTGGGAACACCAAAACGGGCCTAAATAGGCCCAAGAATTTCTCTCTCCCTCGTGTGCAGGTATTGAAGACATTCTTGAGATTGAGGCTTCATCACTCACACAGTCATAAGAATTCCTTTCCCTTCTACTTCTTACTCTCTTTATCATTTCTATTTCAATCCATTCTATTACTTTATCACTTTCTAGAATTTCTTAGCAATCGGAGTAGAAGTAGTCACTTAGTTATTTTTTGGGATAAACTTTCTCTCTAGTCTGTACAAGATGCTAGCGTGGCTCTGGGACACCAGTGCGCTGCACTGTCATCTATATTCTACGCTTCTATCGTTTGGCCGAGAGCTTGTCAGTTTTCCCAGAGAATCTCTATGACCTTCTCTTTTTGGTTCTAGAAATCTCATTGTTTTTCTTTGAGGTAGTTTAGGCGAATTTTCCCCATGAGGCTCTCTGAGTGAAGAGAAATTGTGAGTATTGAATCCATCTTCTCTACATTTTGGTGAACCCAACATGAAGAATGTCTTTTACGAAAAACTACGAATTTATTTACCCCTACTTGGCGGGGTCATAAATTTTGAATCAATGCTCGAAATTCAAAACTGTTTGCACCATTGGAAAGGTCTCCTACAGAACTAGTTCAGTCTTGAGATTATGAATCCTTTGGCTATCAAATTTTAGGGACTGACGCAAGTTCTGACCTCAAATTCTACCTCGATGACCTTTGAAAATGCAAATTACTAGAACATAAAAAATATCAAAAAAATCGTAATGAATTTAATATCTTCTTTTATTAGCTCAGTATCCAATTTTGTTCAAAATATTAATGATGTTTCATTTCATGCATGTAATGGTGACTTGGCTTTGCCTATGTCACTCGGTGTCTTTGATCCTTCTCATGAAATTCCTCCTACTTCGAAAGATATTTTGCTGCAAGAAGATGAGATCATTGATACCTTTCTTAATGTTACTCTACCTTCTATTCATTCCAATTCACTCTCTTCTAGAGATGATGCATTAGTGAATGATGAATCTTCTACTCCTTCCAATGTACCCTCTTCTAGAGATGTGTTTTTGAATGATATATCTCTTATCTATTTGAATGCACTCTCCTCTAGAGATGATGCATTAGCACATGATGAATCTCCTTCCACATTTGATCTTGTTTGGATCGATGTTGAGAACATGTCTTCAAATATTTATTCTACTAGGTGTGATGATTCTATAAATGTAATCTATGTCTCTACTACCCCAAAAAGGCCTAAGAGACTAGTCATTTACGTGACTCCAACTAGTCCTTCTCCTAAAAGGTTTTGTTCTATTGATGGTGTTTTATTTGATAGTGATTCCCTTGATCTTTCTAAGGCTCCCTCTTGTAGAGTAGTAGCTTGTACCTATGATACTAGAATGAATAAATAGCTAAGCCTTCCTCAAGCACCTGAACCTATAACTAAAGCACCTAGTGATTATGATCTTGTTGAGCAACCTCAAGTTACTTCGGCTAAGATCTCACTATGGGACTTGCTTCAGTCTACTCCAGTTTACCAAGGTATGCTCCAAGAAGCCTTACATAGGATCCTCTTGCATTCTTCCACTAGGCCGGTAGATACAGATGAATTGATAGCTCATATGCATGCGGATTCACTAAATATTACATTCTATTCAGAGGATCTCTCACCTTCAGAAGTACAGAAGAAAGTGGACCCTCTAATGATTATAGTTAATATTAATAATATTGGCATTAGACGTACTCTCATTGACACTGGTTTGGAACTCAACGTACGTAGCATTGATCTATTTCCTAAGATTAAGATTGATTCATCTTCTATCAGTGCTTATTTTGTTGACATTCATGGGTTCGATAATGTCGATCAAAAACCTTTAGGCATGATAGTCTTGCCTTTGAGGTTGGGACCCGTTACCATACCTACCCTTGTATATTTTATGCCAAAAAATTTACCTTATTACCTTCTTCTTGGTAGAGCATGGATCCATGCTATGAGTGTAGTCCCATCTACCTTGCATAATTTTATTAATTTCATCGCTAACAATAAAGTAGTCACAATTAAGGGTGACCTTGATGCTATGCACTTATGTGAGATGGTAGCTACTAGTCAATATTTGGTTGTGCCTACTCTTATACCTTCAGTATCTTCCAATGTGTCGATGTTTACTCCAGCAGTACCTACTACAAAGGCTACTCTTGAGATAGATGTCCCTAAAGAAGATCCTTTTAAAGTGAAAAATCTTAAGTCTGCTCCTTCCACCTCTTCTCAAGAGAATGCATGTCTTGGTGATGATTGGGGTCCTCTAGACTTTACAGAATCCTTTCTTGGATAGCATAAATTCGACCTGATCCACTCAGACCTTCCGATAACATTATCCACACCCACTATTGAAGATGGTTATTTTCTTGTATCACAGGCTAGTGTGAACATAAATTGTAATATTCTTAGTGTTGATCCTCCTTCTAAGGAAGATGATTACGCCTCTGCTAAAGAGGATAGTGTTAGTAGTCCTATTAAGAAGGATGATGGTGATCTCATAAAAGAGTATGTTCCCCCTTGCTAGAATAATACTCTCTATGTAGACTATCCTTCATCTCAAGATTTGCAAACACGTTATGCCCTTGGCTTTGCGCTTGTCTCTAAATATGGCTATCGGTGTAAAGGTTGTGGGCATAATGAACAAGGCATTCAGGTCCCTATAGAATTTGTACCTTGCAAGCATAACTTGGGGCTTGGTTTCTCGAATGAACAATCTAAACAGAAACCACAGTTGAATTTTGACATGACATCCATTCAACCTCATTCTCTCAGATTGGTAAATCCTCCTTTGACTTCTATCTTTGTGTCATCTTCTTGTGATAATTCTAGCTTTTCTCCGTAAGAGAAATGGTTGCTTCCTGATCCTCATCCTTTATTTGAGAAAGAGTGTATTTTTTTGCAGTTTCTTAAAGCCCACTTAAGTACTCTTCCTCCTACACACAAGAATTTTCACAAACATGATAAACCAAACCATTCTTTCTATGCATACCATCGAGTGCCTACCCATTCCACTAGTGAATGTAAGGCCTTGAAGGATAAAATACAGCTTCATGATTCAGGTGCCATCACTCATTTATTTGTTGATGCACCTGCCTCTTCTTCAAAATAACAAGTGATATTGAGGTCTACCTCTATCCTGTATGATATAAATATCTTGCATGGTTCTCCTCCTCTATATGTAGGGGTAGTGATAACTCATTCTAGAGATATGTTTCCTTCTTAAGGACCCCCTCTCTCTTTATGTTTGTTGAAAGAAGTTTCCCTTGAGTGGACCCCTTTTTCTTTTGAAGGGTTTCTGAGGGACCTCTTTGAAATATTTTCTCTCAAATGAATTCCATGGTGTCTAGCTTGGAGGTAGCCCGACTAGACCTACTTCACATTCTTACGTCTAGCTTGGGGCCAGCCTGACTAGACTTCACTTTTCAAACAGTGCATCCCTTGAGTGGACCCCTCTTCCTTTTGAAGGGTTCCTGAGGGACCCCTTTGAAATTCTTCCAACTTGACGACAATCTGCATGACTATTTACTTACTTGCTCTACAGGACCAAAAACCTGTAGAGTTCCTCTCTGATACGGGTTTTCCTCCTCGAGCGGGGATTTTTTTTATCACTTTTACTCAATGATACAGGTTTTCCTCCTCGAACGGGGATTTCTTTTATCATCGTTACTTTGTGATATGGGTTTTCCTCCTCGAGTGGGGATTGCTTTTATCACTCTTAGGGTATGTGCAGGATCATCATGGAAAAAACACGCCCTTAAGTGGCAAAAAATTCAGAAAAATCAAAGTTAGGAAACTTGACATAAAAATTTGAATAAGTTATCTATATTATTTCAAAAATATGTAAGAATAGAATTTGTAGAAAATTGAATGTAGTTTCTAAATTGCTAGGTTTGTTTACAAAAAAAAAAATCTATTTGGTGAAAATTTGAAATTTCAATACAATAGTACTTAAATTTTAGGGAAAAAATAAGAAGTAGGTGTCTGTTTGACTGCCCTAACCACATTAAAATGATAATATTTTTTGAAAATAACCCGATGTGATGCATATTTTTTTGTAATTTTTTTCCAAGTACATAATTAATTATAATTTTTTTATGACAAATTTTTAAAAATATAAAGACTCATATGTCTGACCACCTTAACTTGGTCAAAAATTCATGAAATTATTTTTTTTCATTTTTAATATTATAGTATACAAAGCATAGAATGTGATGTATGTTTTGGATAAAAAAAAAATGATACCGTTTGAATGATATAGATATTTTTCAATCAGCCTAAACATGAGGACTTTAGTCATAATTCAATAGAAAATGAATAATAATTATTTATTAAATTAAAAGTAAAGCATAATTTATATTGGTGGAAAGCTGAAAATCTCCTTTAAAAACCCATTTCGTTTCATCAATTTTGGGTTAAAAAAAAATCGTCAGCCACATACCCATCATATTGCCACTGTTTGGCCCATCATGATCCTGCACATACCCCTTACTCTATGATATGGGTTTTCCTCCTCGAGCGGGGATTGATTTTATCACTCTTGCATTCATTTCTATATTTCTCTTCTCTTTTGTATATACTAGATTGAATATCTACATCTTCTTCATCTTGAGTATATGCTCTTTCTTTAGCTTTATAGTTCTACGAAACTATAACATCCTCTTTTGATCCTGCACTCTCGAGTTCGGGAGATCGTGCTCTTCTTCCTCAATAGTTCAGGTATACATTTCTAACCCTACTACTTCTTCAATCTACTTTATCGAAGCACTCATCAGTATTTGCGCTTGCTAAAGTGGGGGCAAAACATATAGGAGTGAATTTGCACCCTTGATGCAAATTCCCCATTTACCCCTTTACACTTTAGAAAAACCAAATCCGAAGGTGAAAATCCACATAAGCCTACTGATTGCATTCCACTTGGCACCTTTTTTGAGCATCGGAAGAGGAATAATTATTGGGGATGCCCGCGTGGCACGCTTACATCCCTGACAAATTCATGTGGTTGGATCTTGTAGAGGCGTTACACTTGTTGGAAGTGGATTCACTCTGAGAAGGGGGGTGAATCAGAGTGGAGTAATTTTAACTTTTAACCTTAAAAGCATAGTTAAACTTTTACTTAGTTAACCCAGAGAGACATATTTGATTAAGCAAGTGATCATTAACATTTCAAGTCAGATTGACATGAGACTTGACTAATATTTGCAACCCATATTAAAAGAAATATATGATATTGTTCAAATAGAGCTTTATGAACAATCTTGTTATGCTTTATCAACAGAACTATAAATCTTCATAATATGCAACTTTGACTTGCTTATAACAGACTCTTGAGCATTCATTTAATGAGCACATAATGCAAAAGCTGATTCACCTTATGAAAGACATTTTTGCATCAAATTTGCACAATCTAAATTTGCATGAAAAAATTGAGCAAATTGACTTTAAATTTTAAATAGCCTTAAAGTATCAGATTATTGACCAATGAAATGAGCAGAATAATAATTATTTGATTGATAGAAGGAGTATGCGGGATAAACATAAATCACACAAATGAGAGACACAAAAATTTTCGAGTGGAAAACCCTCCTAGGGTAGAAAAACCACTCCTAAATTGCCTTACTGGCTTAATTTCAAAAACCAATGCTTACAATGCCTTATAGGCTACTTTCTGAGCACCAACTCAAGGAGCACCATCCTCTCATTTAGAGACACCTATCTCAAGGAGCACCAACCCCTCATTTAGAGACACCTATCTCAAGGAGCACCAACCCCTCATTTAAAGACACCAATATCAAGGAGCACCAACCCCTTATTTTTTTAGTAAATCATACAATGATATAAAGGATCTCTTCGTTTCTCTCTTATCTATCAAGTGCCTCTTGATAGACAATATCTAAAATCTTCAAAGTTCCAAAATGAACTTTCAGAATTTCAACCATTGTCAAGCCTTAAGTCAGCTTGATTATCAACTCATATTTCAGATTTTCAATCTCAGAGCTCGGATTTTTCAATACAATCACTATGATGTACTCACACAGTTTTTCCCTTTTGGATTCATGCTTTTCTCAATGTTCTACTTCTCACATTTCAATTAACTCTCTTTTTCTATTTTTATACTCTTTTCATGGATTGTCATAGAAACCAGTTGACACTTGTATTTCTCTTTTTATTTTTCCTTTATGTTAGAACCCTAATCTCTCTATTTTCTTCTGATTATAGATTTCATCATTACATTCAAAGAAGGTTACGATAGATTCTCATTTTTCTATTTCAGAGAATAAAACAAAGATGATTATCAGGTTACCATGCTACTGTCAAGCAATAGTGATAAATGTTACCGTGATTATGAGGGAAATATCATCCTAGATAAGATCTTTTGATAGGAGTACTCAAGCATTGTGTAAATATAATAGGCGGACTAAAACCTGTTCTCTCAACCAGCCTGCACAAGCAATGCTAAAAACAAAAAAGGCATAAGATCTATAATAAACCAAATATTCAACTGCCATGCAAAAGAAAACACTTATCCCTTATTAGCCTTATCAGAGAAGGTAATGGTTTTGTAAAGATAAAATAGATGAATACCTGTGAGGACCAAAAAAGAATTTTCCATAGGCAATTTACCAGAACTGCAGAGTAGCTGAGCAACCCATGCCACATTGCTATTTCAAGTATTCACTCAATGCCAAGAACCTGACAAGAGAAATAACCATGGTGATGGTCTTTCAAGCTTCTTCATTCGCTATCCAAGAGTTGCAGAAAAATATAGTCAATTTCACAGTGAAACAGTCGAGAGAGAGATTCCATGGTGGTGGCTAGAATAGGGTTCTAAACCCTTCGAGCAACAAAAAAAATTTTGACCTAAACTTCCATACATAAACACATCAAAAATCATTTGCAAAATATGATAGCCATTTGGAGTCCGAGAGGACAAACATTAATCAATTGAAACCGTAGAATACACTTTAAAATTTTCAAAAAGATCAATGACTTGCATGCCGATAGGGATAAATTGACATATGTTTCCTTACCACATAGCCGCAGCCTCCCTTCGGACAACCCACAGTAAAGCAGTGACTAACACTAACTTTTACCGCATCCTTTACTACCCAACCATGGTCTCACTTTGGACTACCTGCGGTATAGCGGTAGCACTAAATGTTACCGCTTTCTTTACCACCCAGCCATGGTCTTGCTCCGGACTACCCGCGGTACCGTGATAGCACCTTGTAAACTGCTAGCTGATATCATTGTGTTACCTCGGTTTAGCTTCTGACAGTCCGCAGTATAGAGGTAACCACTTTGCATGCCACTAGCCACTTCCACCACATTACCGCGGTTAACATACTAACTATTCATGATACAACATTACCTTTTTGCTTAACGCAGATGATTTCTCTAATGACACCCCGCAGTGTAGCGGTAGTTTTTTTGCTTGCCACTGGCACTTTCCACTGCACTACTGCGGTCACTGGCTTAACTGCCAGTGGTACCACAGTAAGACCTTTGAAGCCTATGGTCTTACCAAAGTTAAGCATGCTGACAAAAAACAAACTTTTCCTTTAATCAAAGTCGATTTTCCATCATATTAAAATCCAATTCCATATAGTGTGCCAGAGATACTATCTAATGCCTTGAGAAGTGATAAGGACTAAATTCATGCAAAGTTCACAAATCCATAAGCACAATAGTGATCAAGCCCTTAAATAATCAAAGTGAAGTAAATATGTCAATGTCAAATGAATACCAAGTATCAACTGTGCCAATCAAATGCCATAATAAGACTAGATTGAGAAATGCCTAGGCAGCAACCCAAGGCAATTTTGACATCAAGGACAAATTCCATAGAAGAAGTCAACAAAATCCCCCTTTGTCCTTGGTGGCAAAAATCTGAGCCAATGGCAAAAAACCTGAGCCATCTAAACCACCATTTTCTCCCCCTTTTTGTCACAAGGACAAAGGAAGAAACTTGTGATATACAACCACCATTTTCTCCATTAAATACAACAACTAATCAATACTCAGTTGCAGATATAACAAGAATGTAGCAAAAATTTGCAGACCCAATACCATCAGCCATTATGATCACCGCAACAATGAATACAAAGCAATGAACTAATTCTTTTAAGCACCTCTGTTTTGATGCAAATGTAGAGGAATATTCTTTCTAAGAACTAATATCATGATCACTTGTTAAACCAATTTGTACCTAAAACAAATACATGCCCATGTAAAAAAAACTGTGACCAGTAACATAAACTGAATTCATGATCCTGAACAACCTGTAGCATAATTCTCACTGTCAGTCCAACAAAAAAAACATAAGCATCTGTGGAAAATAAATATGAATAGGAAGCATGAATATCCCAAGAGATAATTTATGTAAGTTGCCACACCATTAATGCCAATGGATATCATCTTAATGTCATGAATTTAAAAAAATGTATCAATCTTGGGTTTTGACATCAAGAGCAATCAAAAATGACTGAAAAAACCAACAATACCATAAGGCTGCAAATTTGAACATCATTGTATAGGCACAAACCAAGCAACCTGTCAAAGATTCATAACCAGAACTGCACACCAAGGCTAACTGTTCCATCTTTTTGTCATATTAAACTTTATTCTCCACTGTCAACTGTAAACACACTGTTACCAGTATGAATAACCATGCACTAATGCATATCTTGTTGTAATGAACATATGGAAAACATCAATACCAACATATACAAATTAACTACATGCCATGAAACATGTGAACCAAGAACCAATTGTTTACAGTACGTGCCACCCAGATTATGTAAATGTGTCATCAAATCCAATATAGTTACCAAAGGCAAATAAGCATGATAAACATCTGAAATCCAACAACCAATGAAACCAACTGCAAATACAATTTGAGCAGAAAATAATGATAAGCAAGTTGTAAGGGAGCAATGATAGAACCGAGCTCCCCCTAAAAAGAGGCTTCACAAACAGATCCTTTATGATCTGTAAGACACCATTTATTTTCTCAGGCTTATTGAAAATGTGCCAATTCTTCAATCAAAGATTCTTTATCATTGATATAATAACTTACTGCACATTTCTCCATGATCATAATGAAACACAGTATGTTGATCAAATTCATTGGCATCTGAAACACTTAAGTATATTGCTGATAAAATAGATTTATATACCTCAACAAGCAAGAAGATACAACTGCATATTCAACACTCACTTAAGGAACCAGTAGTAAGATAATTAGGCCGAAACATTTTCATTGCAACTAACCTTGTTCTCCAGAATAACATGTTTTACTAGAATAACACAAAGCAGCCAAAATCTGTAGCATATAGTCCACTACATAAGTCTCAAGTCACCAAACTATCAGTATCACGTAATAATCAACTGTCAAAAGAAAGTATTGATCATTAGATGCATATTGAAAACTTCATCATTCAAGAATACCCAAAATTCTATCAATTTTGTTTGACTGTTCTCAAGTATACATATTCTATACCAACATGATCAATGTCAAAAATGTTGCTTCAGCGACCATAATTCTAGAAAAATGAATTTATAGCAACAACTTAGTATGATGTCCATGTTTTCCAAGCACAACACTACAGAACTCAATGTTTACCGTTAATGTTTTTCAACTAATTGTCTCTGTCATTCTTTCAGTTAAGACCTCAACCAATTCATTGTCTTAACATGCTTTGTTGCTATTATTTGATATCAAAGGGCTTTATTCAAAAATGCATTAATTAACTCCCCCTATCTTCATACTATCTTTCAAAAACTTAGTGATGATTCTTGTGCACCATGCACAAGATTTAGTTCTTCATTTTTCTTTTCTTGCTTTCATCTCCATACTTGTATAGGCTTTGTCTTTTCCTTACTCACAGTATTCTTTTCCTTTTGTTTGAACATGTAGTCCCTAGATGGCTTTATCAAAATTTTCTTACACCACTATGCTTTGTGTCCAAACCCATTACACCTATAACATATAATAGAGTTGTCTAGACCAAAGAGAATAATTTGTTCTAGGCATGTTGTATGAACCTCTCTTGACATTTCTCACATGATTATGAATTTTATTCATCTAGCAATTTCTTGCTCTATGTCCATAAGCATTGGAGCAAAAAAAATAGCCATGAAATTGAGAGTGGTTATACCTGATAAATGAAGATCTTGATGGTCTTTTTTTCCTAACCCATTTTTCTTGTTTTTGAGCATCAACAGTATGGTGATCGAGATCTACCTTCAATCTTGATTTATTCCTAGCAGTAAATGACTTTCCATCTATAGTAGAAAAAACTGTTTCATTCTTAGATTCTTTTGTAGATCCTTTTCCAGCCTCATATCCCACTCCTGTAGGATCTTTAAATCGCTTTTGTCTGCCAATCATCTCATTCAATAAATTAGTACTGCAATCAAATTTCTGATTTTTAACCAATTGAATCTTAACACTTTCAAGATCTTTTCTCAAAGACACTACTTCTCCTTCAAGGTTTAGACATTCAATATTTTTAACTTCCAAATCAGACCTTACAACATCTGCTATCCTTTTGCATTCTTCAATTTCAATTTTCTAATTGATAATCAAATTATCTTTAAGAGTTTGTTCTTTTACCAAGGAATCGTTATCTGAGCATCTCTTTAATGAGGAAACCTCATTTTCCAATTTATTGCATAATTCATTCTTGTCTTTTAGCTTGGCTTCTAATCCCTGTTCAGTCTTTTTCTTATCAACCATTTGGGCTTTCAGAAGTTCAATAGTCTTTTTATCATCATTATGAGTTTGTATTACAGCTTTATTTATACTAACACTTTCCAGTAAGCATACCTTAAGATCCTGATTTTATTTTCTAATCCTCCTGAGCTCATCTAAGGCAGCAAGTAGTTTTGCCTCCAAATCATCACCTTCAGAATCCTTTTCACCAAATTCTTGTTCAACGTCACTTACCAAGTGATCTTCTTTTTTAGTATTAACTAGCAGGGGTAATTTTTGAGACAAAACTTCACTAGACTTGGCAAGGGTTGATTTATCAATTGTTTTCTTGACACATGTAGCTTTCTTTTTACCTTTGTTCCTTTTTCACTTAGCCATGACAAATACTCTACAACACACCAAACTAGACTTCCAAGACCAAAATCAATCCTAGGTATAAAACCTAATGTAGGACCCTACGCTCTGATACCAATTGTTGGAAGTGGATTCACTCTAAGAGGGGGGGGATGAATCAGAGTGGAGTAATTTGTACTTTTAACCTTGAAAGCATTATTAAACGTTTACTTAGTTAGCCCAAAGAGACAGATTTAATTAAGCAAGTGAGCATTAACATTTCAGGTCAGATTGACATGAGACTTGACTAACATTTGCAACCCATATTAAAAGAAACATATGATATTGTTCAAATAGATATTTATGAACAATCTTGTTGTGCTTTATCAACAAAACTATAAATCTTCATAATATGCAACTTTGACTTGCTTATGACAGACTCTTGAGCATTCATATAATGAGCACATAATGCAGAAGTTAATTCACCTTATGAAAGACATTTTGCATCAGATTTGCACAATCTAAATATGCATGACAAACTTGAGAAAATTGACTTTAAACTTTTAAAAAGCCTTAAAGTATCAGAGCACTGACCAACAGACTGAGCGCAATAATATAAATGACTGACAGAAGGAGTATGCAGGATAAACATAAATCACACAAATGAGAGACACAAAAATTTCCGAGTGGAAAACCCTCTTGGGGTAGATAAACCACTCCTTACAATGCCTTATAGGCTACTTTCTGAGCACCAACTCAAGGAGCACCATCCCCTCATTTAGAGACACCTATCTCAAGGAGCACCAACCCCTCATTTAGAGACACCAATCTCAAGGAGCACCAACGCCTTATTGTTTTAGTAAATCATACAATGATACAGAGGATCTCTTTGTTTCTCTCTTATCTATCAAGTGCCTCTTGACAGACAATATCTAAAATCCTCAAAGTTCCAAAATGAACTTTCAGAATTTCAGTCATTGTCAAGCCTTAAGTCAACTTGATTATCAACTCATATTTCAGATTTTCAATCTCAGAGCTCAGCTTTTTCAATACAATCACTGTGATGTACTCACATAGTTTCTCCCTTTTTGATTCATGCTTTTCTCAATTTTCTACTTCTCACATTTCAATTAACTATATTTTTCTATTTTTATACTCTTTCCATGGATTGTCATAGAAAACCAGTTGACACTTGTTTTTCTCTTTTTATTTTTCCTTTATGTTTGAGCCCTAATCTCTCTATTTTATTTTGATTATGATTTCATCATTACATTCAAAGAAGGTTACAAAAAATTCTCATTTTTCTATTTTAGAGAATAAAACAAAGATGATTATCAGGTTACCATGCTACTATCGAGAAACAATAATAAATGTTATTGTGATTATGAGGGAAAGATCATTCAGAATAAGATCTTCTAATAGGAGCACTCAAGCATTGTGTAAATATAACAAACAGACTGAAACTTATTCTCTCAACCAGCCTGCATAAGTAGTGCTAAAAACAAAAAAGGCATAAGATCTATAATAAACCAAATCTTCAACTGCCATGTAGAAGAAAAAACTTATCCCTTATTAGCCTTATCAGAGAAGTTAACAGTTCTATAAATATAAAATAGATGAATACCTATGAGGACCAAAAAATAATTTTCCATAAGCAATTTCCCAGAACTGCAGAGTAGCTAAGCAACCCGTGCCACATTGCTATTTTGAGTATTCACCTGATGCCAAGAACCTGACAAGTGAAACGATCATGGTGATGGTCTTTCAAGCTTCTCCATTCGTTGTCCAAGAGTTGTAGAAAAAGACAGTCAATTTCACAGTGAAATGGTTGAGAGATAGATTCCATGGTGGCAGCCAGAATAGGGTTCCAAACCCTTCGAGCAATAGAAAAATGTTTTGACCTAAACTTCCATACACAAACACATAGAAAATCCTTTGCAAAATATGATAGCAATTTGGAGTCCGAGAGGACAAACATTAATCAATCAAAACCGCATAATACACTTTGAAATCCACAAAAGGATCAATGACTTGTATTTCAAAAGGGATAAATTGACATATGTTTCCTTACCGCATAGTCGCGGCCTCCATTCGGACAACCTGCAGTAAAGCGGTGACTAACACTAACTATTACCGCATCCTTTACCGCCCAACCATGGTCTTGCTTCAGACTACCCACGGTATAGTGGTAGCACTAACTGTTACCACTTTCTTTACCACCCAGTCACGGTCTTGCTTCGAACTACCCGCAGTACAGCGGTAGCACCTTGTAAACCGCTAGTCGATATCACTGTGTTACCTTGATTTAGCTTCTAATAGTTTGCGGTATAGAGGTAACCACTTTTTATGCTACTAGCTACTTCCACCGCATTACTGTGGTTAAGATCCTAACTATTAGTGGTACAGCGGTACCTTTTTGCTTGCTGCAAATGGTTTACACTGCATTACCGTGGTTTCTTTGCTAACACCCCACGGTGTAGCGGTAGCTGTTTTGCTTGCCGCTGGCAGTTTCCACCGCACTACCATGCTCACTGGCTTAACTACCAGCGGTACTGCGGTAAGACCTTTGAAGCCCACAGTCTTACCAAAGTTAAGCATGCCGACAAAAAACAAACTTTTCCTTTAATCAAATCCGATTTTCTATCATATTAAAATCCAATTCCATATAGCATGCCAGAGATACTATCCAATGCCTTAAGAAGTGATAAGGACTAAATTCATGTAGAGTTCACAAAGCCATCTGCACAATAGTGATCAAGCCCTTAAATAATCAACTTGAAGTAAATAAGCCAATGTCAAATGAATACCAAATATCAACTGTGCCAATCAAATGCCATAATAAGACTAGACTGAGAAATTCCCAGGCACCAACCCGGGGCAGTTTTGACATCAAGGACAAATTCCATAGAATAAATCAACAATAGCTCCCAATGGAATTTGACTTGTAACACCCTCTTCATTCGACCGACCCGAATATGCTCATTTCCTTCATCTCCTTCTTCAAATTCACCTCTTCTTCATTTATTTTGGGACCCTTCACTCTCTAACTCATGACAAGCTCCAAGTAGCTTCTTCACCATCTCTTCAAACACTTTACACTTTATTTCAGCAACATCAACACTCTATCACTTCAGTAGAGAAAGTGTGGAATAGACACCATTGCAGTTGAGGCTTGATTTCCTCTCATTTTCTCCCCCACTAGCCTTGAGTGCTTTGGGCAGAGGTGGTAAGATTTCACTCCTCTCCTCTATTATTTGGTTTAGTAGCATAACACTATTTTGTGGTGCTTTAGTGATCTTTAATTTATTTCCTACTTTTCTCTCTATCTATTTGGTTGTCTGTAGAGGTGGGAACACCAAAACAACGGTCTGACTAAGGCAGACTCCTAAATAGCCCCAACAATTTCTCTCTCCCTCTTGTGTGTAGGTATTGAACACATTCACGAGTTGGAGGCTGCATCGCTCACATGGTCGTAAGCATTCCTTTCCCTTCTACTTCTTACTCTCTTTATCATTTCTATTTCACTCCATTATGTTACTTTATCACTTTCTAGAAGTTCTCAGCAATCGAAGTAGAAGTAGTCACTTAGTTGTTTTTTGGGACAAAATTTCTCTCTAGTTTGTATGAGACACCAACGCACCTCTGGGATGGCAGGGCACCATGCTGTCATTTGTATTTTGTGCTTTCATCCTTTGGCTGAGATCTTGTCAATTTTCCCAGAGAATATTTGTGACCTACTCTTTCTAGTTCTATAACTCTTGAACTATTACTTGATGTAGTTTAGGGAAATTCACCTTGTGAGTCTCTTTTAGTGAAGATAACTCATGAGTACTGAATCCCCCTTATCTACAAGTAGCATGATATGAGGTGGCCCGTTTGAGGAGAATGAGAGATAGTTAGGAGTGTCCATGCCTCCCACATGCATGTACATGGCCAACACTGTCCCTTCGATTAGTATCCCCGCTACTTCTGAAAGTTTTGAAACTGTCAAAGTGTTGAATTGCACATGACAACTGAGAGGGGGGTGAATAAGTTGTATCAAATTATTTTACTTATGAACTTAATCTTTTCACCTTAACTTCAATTTGTTATTAAGTGTAAACATGAAATGCAAATAACAAAAAGCAAACACCAAAGACACTAGATTTATGTGGAAAACCCAAAGAGGGAAAAACCATGATGAGGATTAAATCACAATATAGTACTAATGCAATACCAGATACAAAGTCTCAATACCCACATTAAGGGCTCACTATCCAGAAAGGAGGCTCACTGCCTATAGAAAAATAAGCAAATAAATGAATATCCAACACTAGGGTTCCACACATTAGCAGCCTTATCAGAATATTGTAACACTTTAAAGTACTTTTTCCTCAATTACTCTTCCACTCTCTAATTTTCACACTTGTTCACACACTTTCTCAATTTGTGGATGATAGATGGATGGATATGAAATTCACCATGACTTGACTTTCATTCATACCAAATTCAACCTTAGAAACATTTACCAAGGTCAGCTATACAATTTCAAATTACAAATTCAAACTAGATCGGCTACTCAACATTCCCATGGTGGATAAGAATGTGAGAGGACTAGTTACATATTTAATTTAGGACCCAAAAAACATCTTGGATCATGCACACACTTTCTCAAATCGATGCAAAAGCCTAATGTACCATGTAAACACCAGGTTGGCCAAACCTAATGAAAACAACAATGAAATTTGAAGTACACGCATCTCTAGCAAGATAACCACATGTGGATTAATCAACACGCTTCCCCGATCATTTTACCATATCTAAGAACACTTCAGATACATCCACTAAAATTAAAACAAACATCATTAGTGAAGAATTCTTCATCAGTCCAACTAGACCAACTAGCAAAAAACACCGGAGCTTTGGAGTAGGTCTTCCAGAGCACCGAACCACAAAAAAAATTGCCAAAACACAAAGACTATCAGAAAGAGTCATTTGCCATATTTTAAAGATCTGGAACCAAATATCAGAAGACTGCGGAGCCAAAATATTTGTCTCAGTCCACAAACAAATAGATCTAGCAAACCAGTTCACACACTAGTGAACATATCTTCTACTCTTCATCAACTCAAAAGCTAAAACATATCTTCTACAAATCATCAACTCGGAAGCTAAAACTCATAATATATTATCCATTGAATCTTGTGAACACACGTACAAATCTACACAGATATAGAATCAACACAAGAGAGGTGCATATCACAATACTAGAGCACACTTAGAACACACCTCAACACTGCTTTCCTTATTTCTCAAATTTTCTCAAAAGCACTTGGAAAAACACAACTTACTCAACCTATACCATGTTGAAATCAATAAAAACACCTCAAAAAACATCCATACTTACAACAGAAAGTAAAAAAAAACCCTCTAGGTTTTCACTTCACCCCTCCTGTCACCTCCGATGGTGGAGGATTTGGCGGGATGATTGGTAGAGGCTTTGGTGGTGGTAGCTTCAGTGGAAAAGGTGGTACTGGTGGAATTAGTTTTGGTGGAGGTCATGGTAGTGGCTCCGGCGAATGTCACACTAGTGTTAGTGGCATCAAAGGCGTCTCTGGTGGTAGTGACGGTGGTGGTCTAGGCGGTGGCTCTAGTGGTGGTTCCACTGGTCTTATATATTCTAACGACCTGATTCTAAACACCCTTCTTCAAAATATGGGGAAAATTTTAGAACCAGCTAGTGAATCTCTCTCAAGCTTCTTCTTAGCCTATCTTCTAGCCCTTCTTCTGACATAGCCAATTCTTGGTAGTGATCCTAAACACTCCTTTCCCGCAAGGGATGGAGAATCCTAAATTCAAGAAATACAGCTGCAAAGGGGACTGCAAAATGCATGTGTCCACCTTTAATAACTTATCTAAAGACTTCTTCCATCATGATGCATTGATGGAAAAACTATTCCCCTAATCTCTCAAGGACAGGACACTCAAGTGGTACTGTTCCTTGGTTGACAATTCCATCTTCACATTAAATTAGCTTGTGAACCAATTCCTACGGCAGTTCCAAGCCAACATTGTACCTAAGATGACCTTCTCTGACCTTTTCCAATGTAAACAAGGGGATAATGAGAAGATTACCAATTTTATAGCACGATATCAGGTGCTCTTTTCACAAATCTCATACCCATTACCTGATTTTGATGTGCAGAAGGTGTTCATAGGGAACTTACAAAGGTCTTGGCAAGAGAATTTTGCCCTTATGAAATACCCTTCTTCTGCGCATTTGTGTGCAACCCTATGGGAGTATCAACAGTTAGTAGTTTAGTTTGGGGAACCTTCCTCATGCTCCCATCCTGAAGGGAATTCCATTGTGTCGATCTTTGGAAAAGGAAAAGTCATGGTGAATTGTAATAGTTGTTGTGGATGAAAATGGCCTCAGACACAACTAAAAGTTCACAAAGTTATCAAAATCTTATTCCTCCATCTTACAAAAATTGTTGAAGGATAAGAGCATTAACATTCCAATCCCTAAGCCCGTTAGGGAACCTTACCTTGGCTAGTATGAAGAAAATACCTATTGTTAACATCATCAAGTTAATGGACATGATACCAAATGTTGCATGAACCTGGATTATGAGATATGGGATTGCATCGAGGATGGTACTATTCATCACGATGGAAGCAAAAAAAATATGAACAAATCAATGGAGAAAGCTAATAGTGAATTACATATATACACAGACCCATTTCCATTACATTCTGCTAACATGATTATTGATCCCTATGATTTTGTCACTCAGCCTGAAGCATATGTTAACATGGTTACTATTACTTATTTTCCTCATCTTGTGACTGGTTCACCGGATATAACATTCACTTCACAAGATGTACCAGAAAACAACAAACCTTCTCTGCTTTACATTCCCACTCACCTCAATGGAAACATTGTGACAGGAGTCTTAGTTGACCCTACTAGTAGAGTGAATGTCATTACGGAGGAGACCCTATTTTTGAACTCCCTATAAAGGGAGGAATATGAAAAAACAAATTTCATCATCTATATGCATGATGGACTTTCACTTAAACCATATGGATCAATAAATTTGTCTATCCTAGTTGGACCTAGGAATGTAGATATGCTTTTCAATGTTATTCCTGAGTCAGACCCATTTAGGGTGAAGTTAGGTATACCTTGGCTAGCTTCCATGAATGGGATCACCTCTATAATTCATAAGTATTTAAAGTTTTCCCATGGAGGTTTCGTGCATGTAGTCCATGACACTGGATACCAGCCTGTGGTGTCTCATGGAGGATATTCATTGGATCACTTTTGGCCCGCCCCAATTGGTCCATTTAAATCGAGAATGGGCCTACTTTATAATAACTATGTAAAGTACAAAATTGAGGGTAAGGGACAACCGAAACTTACCCTTCCCGTAGAAAAACAACCAGCTACCTCCTCTTCCTGAAATGGAAAGGAGAAGCTTGCTCCTACTCAGGATGCCTTCCCCACTCCCATTTCTTGGGAGGAGTATTGGATGAGTAAGCCTAGTCTTTATCCACTAAGTCTAATGGTGCCTTCTTGGCGTAGACTTAAGATTAGGATATCAGATCTCCCTACCAAACCCCCTAGACCTTGGTACTACTTGTACAGAAAGAATAAATCCCCCCATGGTGAATCCTCAATGTCCCGACCTCGTGGCCTCCTACCGCCCTTGCTTCAAAAGCAGTGAATGGGAAGAGGCCCGCTACTGAGGCATTGGAGCCAACTCCCCTCACTTTTTCTGAACCTTTCCCTCCTACTCTTGTATAAGAATTTGTGCCTCTACTAGAAACAGTTGTGGAGGACACTCCCATGGTTGAGCAGGAGCCTTCCACTTCTTCGTAACCTCCAGCCTCTATTTCTAAGAGTCACATAAACTGCCTTGTGCATGAGTGCAAGCACCAACAAAAGGCTCTCTTGGCTGAGTAGGTTGCCTCACAAAGTAAGGAAGAGGAGATGTCCGCCCCTGTATCAAGTCCTTTTGTTGCATCCTCCTCTCACCTCCCCTCTATTTGCATTTAAAACAGCTCTATATCACTTCCAACTTCCATTGCAAGTACAAATGTGCCCAAGAAGGTGTAGTTGTTCATCTCTCCTTCAGTGGAGCTACCCTTGTTGACATTCTTTTCGGATGTCCCGCATTTCCAAAAACCCATAGATATGATTAACACTTTGATCATATCTATTATGATTCTTTCCTCCTCTTCCCTTATCCTTCTTGCCTCGTCTATGGGGAGTTCACCTCCCCCGATGAAGAAGAAGGTAGAGGGTGGTTCCTCCAGTAATGAATGATGTAATAGGAACCCACCTTCTCCAAAACTTGGCCCCATTTTGAATTGTTTCATCCTAGTAACGAAACCATTCCTAGCTTCCCTTGAGTTGATCACTGATCCTGAATCGATAGGTGAGCTTAGTGATGAACCTTAGGCATGATCTCCTCCATTCCTTGAGGTGAAACATGGAACTCTCGTTAAGTGCATATTTAACTCGGTGGATGAAGTTCTAACCCTGTCAGTGATATTTTCAAAGTCGTTTCAACCTTAGACCCACAAGAGTTGAGTGGCGGATACCTTGTAGGTCCTTCTTCCTTAGTCCTTGTTGCGGGAAGGTTGGAAGATCTTCCCCTTAACATTACACCATTGTAGGCTCATCCTACTTCCCCCTATGATGATCTAGAGTGAGAATTTGATGACCTATTAGTTGATCATTTTTAAGGGGAGACCTCTTATTTATATTTAGATTAGATGTGTGTGTTTCGTAATGTGTTTCCCTCATGTTGATGGTATTTTCTGAACAACAACAACTCAGACAAAATATGATATCCTATCTCTCTTGAAAGGTAAATCTCTATGGGAAAAGAGATAACCCCAAGGTCTCTAATGTCAGGTCTTGACAATGCAACAAAACAACTTAGAGATAAATGTAAAAATTTTGGTAATCAAAGGGACCTTACTACAAGCAAACACTGGACTTCGAATTTATGAGATATGAACAATGAATTGATACTTGGAATCTTTGATGTGACTCAGATAATAAAATAAATAGAAAAAGATAAAGGTTTCAGAGATAATTCTAAGACTACTTCTAACCCTAAGATTGAAAATTCCAAAGGATAAAATGCTCAAAATGGACCGATCTCTCATAAACTACCTTCTGCTTAACCCAGATAAATCTGCAATTTCACATAAATAGTGCAATCTTCTGAGGTATTTAAAGATTTTCAAATCACAAACATTCATTCAAACAATTATATTTCAATTGAGATGAACAAATCCTTATAACTGAACTAAGAACAATTTTAAGTCCAGGCTAACTTTGCAAAGCAACTAACAGACAACTAACTGCAAAAAGTATGGACTAGAGATATCTGCAAACATTCCAAACATGAAACCCTAAGCATCATCAAACAAATTAACTATAAAATTATAAGAAATTTGAAAGATAGAACAACAAGAACCATGCCAGATAAAACTCTACAAGATAGGTACCAAATCACAATATCCTTTCTTATATTAAGTCATCCAATATGGAAACAATTCCAACTTTTTGTTACAACACTTGCTTGAAAATAAACCCTAGTTTGCTCTAATATCAAATCTCTATTCTATTTCAAGTATCACTTATCTACCTATCTCCCTATCTATATATTCTCAAATGAGGCAACACGCCTATTTTATAGAGAATCCCTAAGATAGGTCGGCCCAAAATAAGAATTTACAATAAAAATGTGAAACACAAGAGGTCAACCTCAAAGATATTCAAAAACAATATGAAATGTGCAATTAGCACCAATTTCATCCAAGTCAGCCTAGGCATCAAAAGGGTCAACCCAATGCATGTGAGTAATGGGAAGCACAAATCTCAATGTAGCCCTATATAGCTACTTCCCATCCTTATCTTTAGTTCAACCTTCTTCACCTTGCACGGCCAACAAAACTCTATCCAACTCAGCAACAGGTGGTATGGGCAAAACCCTAACTCTTCTTTCAAGGGACATGATATTATCCCTTGCCTACTTAGCTATTATCTAAGTATCTATCAATAACTACAATATATGTTGCAACATCATCTAGTTGATGCTCTGTGATTGAACCTTCACTGATAGGAGAATAAACATCTCTTCACCATTTCCTACGTTGCTCTAGATTAAGATGCTTTGGAGCAAAGTTCTTCATTCCTGTCATAATTTCAAAGAATGAGATACACTTATCATGGATACCAGTCAAAGTGTCCTCAATCTGCCTTCCTTGCTTGTGAATCTTCTTCAAGGCCTTTTTCCTCATCTGCATGATTTCAAACCATTCCCAAGGCTCAGAAACCCTTGGAAAAGGAATAATCCCACTCTTTAGCAATTTATCCTTGATGAACTCCATGATTGTTGTGGTTTTCTGCAGTAAAAGGTCAGTATTCTCTTTATCTTGAGCTAACACAGTCCTCAACCAGGTCACTAACCTCATGGAATCTCCTACAATCAACAAGATATCTTTAATAGCAGCATCCCCTTTGGTCTGCACACCCTGCAACCAAGCAATTGTGGCATGTGTAGTTCCCTCATACTTTCTAGCTCAGAAATTGTTTCCTGAGGCAAGAAACCTGCAGCAGAGGAGGAAGAGCCAATAGATTGCAAGGGTTTCATCAACTCCCTCAAGTATTTCTTTAGTTTCTCATTCTCTCTCCCTAGCTCATGCCTGGTTTGCACAACCTTCTTCAACCTGCCCAAAATTATAGCACTAGAACCTTCATATTCCTCAATATCTTGCTCCATAGAAGCATGCCCTAGGTCAATAGTCTGCACATGATAATCCCTGCTATTCACATTATCTCTATCTTTATCCAGAGCAGGGGTAGCAATGCAAGCCATTCTTTTGCCTGACCCATCTCTCTCAATTCGGGACATAGCCCTATTTTCCTTCTTAATCTTTTCCTTTTCAACATTAGCCATAAGGTCTTCCCAATTAGGAGGATCATCTTCTACTATTACCATTTTACTCTTCAACTCTTTATCCAGCCAACTTGGGATAGTAGACCCAGTCAGCATTGTATTCTGCTTATCCTACTCCTACTAGTCATTAGTTGCATCCTTCTCAACACTTGGCACATCAGGTATATCCTTGATTGGATCCTCCTTCTCTTGTAAATGCTCCTCTACAACCATCTGTGCTGGTGAAGGGATCCTAGTTGGTATATCCTCCTGTTGAGGAGATTTTCTCAATTGTTCCTCTGCAGGTGAATCTGCATATGCTACCAAAGGAGACCGAATCATCTTGTCAATCTCTGCCTCTGCATTATAGAGGTCTCCTTACTGAAATTCCTCCTCGCTCAAATCCTTAGGATCTTCATCTTGCTTTGGCTCTTCTTATACATCACCTGTATCCTGAGGAATGGAGACACTCTCTGGTTCAACAATGGGAGCAATCACAGGAACATCCTCTTTCACTGCAACATCCTTTGGGGAAGGATTCCCTGACCTCCTGATATATACCTATGTTCTTTCCCCTGAACTCTCTACTTCTACCACTGGTGGATCAACCTCCTCATCATTTTTAGGAGCCTCCTCCTTCTTTTGTGATAGATTCACAATATTTCTTCTTTTTGTTAATGGAGGAGCAACCTATACTTCTTCGTCTTCTTCTTTGTCCTTTTCAGGTTCTCTTCTACAGACATGTCTCATCTTCTTGGCAATAGGTTTTCTATGTTTACTCACTTTTATCACTTTCTCAGCTTGAAAATCCCTAACCTAAATTTTGAAAGGGGAATCCACTTTGGTTTTACCTTTAGGATCCCGTTCGTGGGATTCCTTGGAAGCAGAATGAGAATCCAGGTCTCCCATCAGATCATAGGTGCATTTGACACCTTCACTCTCCAATTCTAGCATTTTATGCTTCAGCCACATCTTGGTGTACTTGATCACCATGCTCATGATTTGATCCAATTCTATTTTTTATTCATCTAACAAGTCAACATCCCCAACTAGATTATCTTTCATTGCCTCATAGACATGGCCTTGAATCACATTTCCATCCTCTTCCACCTGGTCAGGGATGGCCTTCACATTGTATAACCTTACCAAGTCCACTGGAAACCTAGAGAATTTCTTCTTCCTTACCTCAAATTCATCAGTGAGGTTAACCCATTAATCCTCAATATTAACCTTATGGTTGTATTCCCTACTGGCCTTCTTTTGTGCTTCACCAGTGATGTCAAACCTTGCTCTCTAAGAATGGAAAGAGAGACCAAAAGTACACATCTCCTCCTCAGAAGCATGAGCAGACTGGATAGAAGGGCATACCTCATTCATTCCTATGTTTAATGGAAAATTATTCCCAAAAAATTGTTTATGCTTGTCTCCAATTATGGTTATGTCAAAGTCACAAATCTTCCTAGTGACTTCCAACAATATGATATGATCAGAAAGGTGCCTCGGGAGTCTATAGGGAGCCCTTTGACAACCATCAATCCTAATGTAGGAGAAATTGGGAAATTGGATGAACCATTCCCCATATCTCTTTATCAATCCCTTAGCTTTATCAGAAATTCTCACATGCTTTGCACCTTGGAGCAATCTGGTGATGTGTGTTGTAAAAGCATCATTTTCTCTTCTATAGCTTCCTCCAGATAGGTGCAGTTATGGATATACCTCATATGTTGCATCCTGTCCAAAGGTACCCCTAGTGCTCAACCCATTATATGGGTGAAGTCTTGCCAATGCATACACTAGGTAGGAGTTCATGGTGAAAGTCTTGTTTTGCAAGACATTGCATAACTGCTCATGGATCACTGCAATTATGATACCTGCCCAGTGATAATCTATTCCCTGCTCCATTCTACAAATAACATTAAACATCCAATTCTCGAACACACCTACACTCTTCAACCCTACCAGCCTATTGAGAATAGTGATAACATGGTAGTATTCCTTTTTGAGCTTGAATCTAAATAACTACTTCAACAACTTTGAGAAATGGAACTTAGGCTTATCTAACCAAGAGTTAATCACCTGCTGGGACTTAAACTACATTTACCTCATAGTGTTTCCTGGCACCATCCATGTCAAAGGCCACCACATGTGACCTTTCAGGCATATCAAAGGTCGTAGCAATGGATACAGCACTAAAGCCTGCCAGAATCCTTTGTTGGGGACAAATTATCCTTTGTGTCCCTCTATCATAGTTCCTAGCACATTCAAGTACTAGTTCATAACATTGCACTGTGGAGGGAAAACCTGCTACATGGGCCAATCCGGAGTCCACCATTATTCTGACCAACAAAGGAGGGCTATGTGCTAGCATCTCAGCCTTAAACTCTTCATAGTTCCACATACCCACATTGGTATCGGTGATTCCTAACAAAATAGAAGTCAACTTACTCTCATGAATCCTGCTCTTTATGTCCAATTTTACCTTCTCTGCATTAGGATCTATTGCCTTCCCTTTGCCTCGACCAACAACATCTTGTCCTGATCCTGCCTGCAAACAAATAAAGATGACCACAATGAAATCCAAAAGAAACAAAAAGTGCAAGTATTCAATATCTCAAAGTTCAGGATTTAGCTCTCTTCACGGATTCCAGACTGGAGAGGAATTCTGGGGAAATCAAAACCAGGCAAAATCTAGTGAGACAAACATACAAACCCCATAATTTCATTTCAATTCACAAATTAAATCAAGGGATAACCTTAGAAATACTTATCATAAGTTCATTTGATTATTCGAATTCATCAATAAAAAAAATCTTCCTAATCCTCATATTCATCATTTTCACAAGAATCCCAGAAGAATCTGCTAGAGATGGATTTTCCCAAGAACAACAATAGTTCCAATCAATCTGGGAAAATGAAGAAGGCACGGAATATCTGGGAAAATCCGGAGGATGCGCATTTTAGTGGCAATCAAATAAACTATCATTAAAGCACAAATCCGGTAGAATGACCCGACCATGGACACCGAAAAAATCTAGAGGAAGTGGATTTTCGTGAGGCAGACAAAAGTCCGGTTTAAAGTGGAAAAAGAGAAGGAACTTGAAAATCTAGGAAAATCCGGAGGAAGCGAAATTTCGTGAAGACACCGAAAACCTGAATTCACCATATTTTTCTCATCTCTACCAAAACGAATCAAACAACCATGGACCTAATGCCTGCACCTCAAGAATGACTTAACCTAGACCTCCAATGGATCAAATAAAACTTTAAAACACTCCTCACAACAATTCGAGAAGGATTGGCTATGCCCTAGGTCAAGAACCCTAAAATATCTTTCATGAAAGCACAGAAGAACCAGGCACAAATTTTTTACCAACCAAGATGGGAAGTTCAAAGAAAAATGCAAGAAAGCCCTGAAAAGCATAGAAATACAAGACCAAAGTAAATATTCAGTGATCAACTAGGGGACTGGTAAAACAACGAAACCCCAAAAATGCTTGGTCATGGTGTACACACTCAAAGAAATAATGAAGCAATGAAAGACTAGCAAACAAATGAATCAAAGTAATTGAACCAGTAGAGGAAGAGAGAATTTCTACATACCTTGAAAGCAAAGAAATGGAACCAGTGATGCTGAAAAACAACTCTCAAACGCAAACAGGATACGAGCCACACACAAACTCAAATATAGTAGTTGAAACAACTTTGAAATCCATAATCTAGAAACATGCCACAAACTTCAAGCTCAGACTTAAATGATAAGAAAATAAACAAACTCAAAATGACCAATTACTTCCCAAAATTCAATATATCATTGCCCCAAAAATTCGCGCAATCACCATTAATGCGATCGACAAGATAGCCAAGACCAAAACCTAGAGATTCGACAGGGCAACGGACTTTGGAGAAATCGAAACATGATGGATTTCCCCAGATCCGAGTCGAAATACAACCACCTTCGGACTCCGAAAGAAAACCGGGAAAATCCAGCCAGGGCGAATTTTCCCGAAAATGGTGAAAAGTCTGGAATGCACTTATTTCTCAAGATTTTTCAATAAAATTCACAAATGTGCCACTTCAACTAGAAAGATGAACATCAAAGCACAGGCCTCAAGCAAGAAAAAAACTCCCAAAAATAAGGGCCAAGACACCAAAAAGTGAAAAAAAAGAGGGTCCCCACGCTCGGTTGGGTGTGTGTGCAAAAACTGCACAACAAATAGTGACTCCGCTGGGGAAATACTCCAGAGCATTTCAAGAATAAACTAAAATCAAGGGCCCATAATCTTTGGTTTCAGTCCTCTCACCAAGACCCCTATGAAAAAAATTTCAAAAACCACAAGCAAGAAGACCTTTTCCTATACCAGGGTCCAAGTGTGTGTATTATGCCTTTATTTCTTATCTGGTAAGTGCAATGGGAAACAAGGTAAATCTGACCAAGCTACAGAAGAGTTCAAACTTCAAAAGAAACCTGGATAGAGCCTCGTTGCCAATCAAGCATCCATAGCCCTAGTGGGGTTATCATTGTGACCCTCCCAAGCATAGCTCTACTGCCAGTGAAGCATCTATAGCCCTGGTAGAGATAATAGGATACTCTTGATAAAGTGAAGCTTATTTAAATTTTCAATATTTTCCTTTTCTTCTTTTTATTATTTTTTTTAGAACTTTTCTCCTTCACCTTTGTAAGTAATGAAACTCATACTCAAGGATGAGAAACACAGTGGCACTGAAGCAGAATATAAGATTTTTCACCAAGCCAGATTACCTAGAATCCTATGCAACTCTAGAATCTTTAATTTTAGTGTGAAAATGTGAGACCCAAATATATTCCAAAGTGTATCCCAAAACAAGTGACTCTAATTCCAAGTACAAGGGACATCAGATAAAAGAATTCCACCACTTGACTTTGAAAACTAATTAGAGTTTATAAAAGAAATTTCTAGAACAATCCTAAGAAAAAACCCAGTTGTATAGGTGCAACAACCCCAAGAAAACAGGAAACCAAAAGCCGAAACCAAAACGAAAAGCGAAACAAACCAAAGCAAACCTAAACTACCAAAGCAAAACCAGCAAAGAAAAGCAAACCAGCAAAACAAAGCAGAAATCAAACCTACTCTAACTATGTACAAGATGAACTACAAGGAGTTCAAGGTTGAAAATAATGCTTCAGATACTACCCATTGACAGGCAGCGGGATGTCCTCACCAGTGAGGTTTTTCAAACGAAAAGCATTATCTCCTAAAATTTCTAAAATCTGGTAGGGACCAAGCCAAAGTTTATCAAATTTACCATGCTCTCCCTTATGGTCATGAGCTCTATCCCAGTAGAGAACTAAGTTGAAAATTCTAAAGTCCTTCACCTTAGCTCTCCTATCAAACCATATTTTCACTACACCTTGATGTTTAGCAAAGTTTTCTAGGGCTTCATCTTGTTTCTCTTCTAGGTGCAATAATTCAGCTAAACGGGCTTCATGCTTGTCTTCTTCATTGTAGTATTCATTGATAAAATGTAGGGTAGGGATTTTCAGATGGATAGGAAATACAGGTTCCAAACCATACACTAGGTGATAAGGAGAGGTTCCTATAGATGCCTTTTGTCTAGTACGGTCAGCCCAGAGAGCAAATCGAAGTTGGGTGTGCCAATCCTTAGGATTTTGTTCCAACAACTTACGGATAACTATCAATAGGTTCTTATTGGAAGACTCGGCTAGGCCATTACCCTGAGGATAATAATTGGATGAAAATTTAATAACAATCCCATGATCAAATGCCCAATTAGAAAATTTCAATGATGCAAATGCAGGATCATTGTCACAAACCAAAGATAGTGACCAACCAAAATGATTAATAATTCTTGATTCAAGTAAATTGATTACCACATCCGAAGTACATTGTTTACAAGCCAGAGCCTTTGTTCATCTAGTAAAATAATCAGTAATGGTAAGAATATACCTGTGGCCTGTAGAAGATGGAGGATTAATAGGACCTATGAAGTCCATACCCCACTGAGCAAACGGTTTTACCTCTATGACTAGATGGAGCGGAAGAGCTACATGTTTTTCCTTACTTTCTATAGTTTGACATATGTGGTGAGTCCTCACATGTTGGTGTTCATCCTTGAACAAAGTAGGCCACTAATAACCTGCCCTCAAGATCTGGTTTGCAGTGGATGATGCAGAACCATGGCTTGTGCCATATTTCTCATGAAATTCAGTCATCACTCTGGTAGCTTTTTCTTTTCCCAAACATCTTAAGTATACACCCTCATGATTTCTCTTATACAAGATTTCTCACTTCATCATAAAAATTCCACTCTTAAAGCGTAAGGCCCGCCTCTGAATTGTATTAAGGTGATCAGGACATTGTTGATTCAACAAATAGAAAATGATTTCATCATACCAATCTCCTAGAGATACCTCTTGTAGGTAGTAGTGTTGAGCTATGAGGTTAGGACCTATCTCATCCATTTTCTTTGTAAGTCCCTATCCTCTCACTAATTTCATGGGCTGGATTTCCATATCATATTCTTGCAGCATAGTCACCCATTTGTCTCTTCGTTCACCCAACTCATTCTGCATTAACAACAACTTTATTGCAGGATCAGGCACTATGGCAAAAAATTTATTCCTCAAAATATAGTGCCTGAACTTTTTCACTACTTTGACCAAAGCATAGGCCTGCTTTTCTACATTATGATATCTTAATTCTGCATCTTTTAAAGGATTACTCATGAAGGCTATAGAATGCTCATCACCTTGGTCAGAATTTTGAGTTAACATTGTAGCACAAGAATGATCAGAAGCGAATGAATATATGTAAAAAGACTTAGCATAATCTGGACTCACCAATAGCAGAGCCTCAACAATAACTTTCTTGATTTCTGTAAATGCTTCCTTAGCTCCTACATTCCATTCTATTTTTTCTTCTTGTTTCAACATAGCATTCAATGGCTTAACTATATCTGCAAATCCAATGATAAATTTTCTAACAAAGTTAATCTTACCAAAGAATGACTTCATTTCTTTCTTACTTGCAAGAGGCTGAATCTTCAAGATAGCATGTATTCCCTCAGGGTCGATAGAAATACCCTATTCTGAGATAATATGTCCCAACAACTTTCCTTCTGTGACTCCAAAAATACACTTCCTTGGATTAAGTGAAATGCCAAACTCTCTACATCTTTGGAATACCTTGCATAAAACTGTTATGTGATCATCTCGTTTCTTGGAAAAAACAGTCAAATCATCCATATAAATAATGATGCACTTACCAATTATTTCCTTAAAAGAAATGTCCATAGCTCTTTGGAATGTAGCTCTAGCATTGATTAACCCAAATGGCATCCTTCTGTAAGCAAAAGTTCCCCATTTTGTAGTAAAGGCAGTATTGTGCATATCCTCATACTGCACCATAACTTGGTTATATCCTGAATACCCATCCAAAAAGGACATCATTTGAGATCCATTAATGATCTGAAGCACCTCATCCAATGAAAGAACTGGATAATTATTTTTTTCTGATGCTCTATTCAGATTCCTAAAATCCACACATAGTCTGATCTCTCCATTCTTTTTCCTTACTGGAACCAAATTCGCAACTCAAGTAGAGTGTCTTACTAGAAATATAATGTGTGCTGAAAGCAATTTATGCACCTACTTTTGAATAATGGGTTCTAACAAAGCATTGATTGGCCTCTGCCTCTACCTAAATGGTTTGACATCTGACTTCAAAGGGATGGTGTGTGTAATTATTGAAGTATCATATTTTTTCAAATCTTCATAACTCCAAGCTATTACATCATGATATGTATGTAAGGCATCAATAATCTCTTTTCTTTCTTCTGGAGTACATACCTTTCCAATAAAAACATTCTTGTTGTCACCATGCGTCCCCATATCATATGTCTCACACTGGCTGGTGAGAGACTCCCTTTTAGCCTGTTGTTCCTGATCTCTTATCTTATCCAAATCAAAAATTCGTTCAAGCTGCACCATACCTCTTGGAATAGTATTGGTCTTCAGATTAATGATTCCTCCAAAGTCTATTTTTGCTTCTTGAGGCTCTATCTCATCAATAACTTGGGAAGCAAACACATCACAACTTGTAATAAAGTCCAAAATATGCTTATCATCTTCAAATACCTGGAAATTAGTAATGTTGTCAGGTACTTAAGGTAGTGGAGTGAGCTCAACTGTAAACTTCTTCAATCCTGAAAGTGACAAAGCTTGCAAGGTGCTAGCAGCTTGTGCTAGAGAATCAACAACCTGATTCTTGTTTCGAGGGATCAACTGGATATTAAAAACATCGAACCCCTCAATGAGATCCCACACCCTATGCCTATACTTGATCATTCTTCTATCACGGCATGAATATTGTTTCCTTACTTTCTTGATTACTAATTCAGAGTCCCCAAAAACTTTCAATATCCTAACCTTCTTCCTTGATGCCATTAGTAACCCATGGATCAAAGCTTCATACTCAGCAACATTATTAGTGCATTGGAACTAGAGTCTATGAGTGGAAAAATAATTCTTACCTTTAGGATTGATCAAATTGAATCTTGCTCCAGCACCTTGCTTAGATTTAGATCCATCAAATCTCAATGTCCAACAACCATCAGGTTCCCTTGCTTTTAACTTATCTTTCTCTTTATTGAGGATGGGGGGCTTTTCAGGATGCATTGGGCTCTTACCTTTATCATCATTTAACTCCTCTTGCATATTAAGTCCAACGGTTGGATCTGGATTAATGCATTTATGTATTTGTTGGACAACAGTCTGACACAAGTCACATTCCAACTCGGGATGAGGAGCATCATGGACTCTGCACCAATTGGGAAGTAATAGTTCTTCAAATTTCATACCTCCTTTCAATTGTATCTGATCCTCCATACATTTTTGGATAAATTCCTGAAAATTATCCAACAAACTAAGTTGCCTATCCTCTGGATCACCTGTTTCATCTACCTACTCAATCAGTGTTCCAGAACTACTATTCTCTGGATTGTGTTCATCCAAATAATCCTGTAGCATGAAAACCTATTCATATTTTGTAAGTGAAGCAGCCAACACATAGTTTCTCATGCTAACTGTTGTGTAGTTTTTGCACACACGCCCCACTGAAAGTGGGGACCCTCCCTTTTTTGCTTTTTGGTGTTTTGGCCCTACTTTTCTGGGGGTTTTTGCTTGCTTGGGTTTGTGCTTTAATTTCTATTTTTCCAATTGAAGTGGCACATTTTTTAAATCTATTGAAAATTTGAAGTTCGGACTTTATCTCGGGTTTTTCACTATTTTTGGGAAAATCTGCCTAGGCCGGATTCTCCCGGTTTTCTCTCAATGTCTGACACTACCTTTTGCCCTGCTTTCAGGAAAATCTGCATGCTCCAAAAATTTTCGAAGTCCGTCACCATGTCGAATCCCCGAAGTTCACGGCAATATCGAATTCCTAAGGTTTTTTTGTGGTCGTCGTTGTCTTGTCAAATGCATTAATGGTGTTTGTGCGGATGTTTGGAGCTTTGATATATTGATTCTTTGAGAAGTAGTTGATCATTTGAGTTTGTACATTTGCTATCATTTGGGCTTGTGTCTTGGAGTTCTTGGTGTTTTTCTGGATATCTGGATTTTCAAAGCAATTTGGACTATGCGTTTGCATTCCCTGTGTGTGGATTGTATCCAATTTGCATTGGATAATTATTTGCTGGCTTCACCAGTTTTGACCTTTGTGATTCCATGGTATGTAGATGTACCCTTTTTCTCTGATGATTTCAATCGATTTTCTTTGTTTGCTTGGGGGTCCTTCATGATTTCCTAGTTCTTCTTTTGGATGCACATCATCATTGAGCATTTTGGGGTTTTCCATTGGGGTACCAATCCTTTCTTGATTGATTGAGCACATATGCTTGGTCTAGTGATGCTTCTTCTTTGGGCATTTGCTTGCTTTAGTCACAACTTTCCATTCTGGTGTATGATTAAGTCGTCTATGCTTTCATGGTAGACATCTAGGCTTCTTGACCTAGGGCATGACCAATTCTCTTCAAATTACTGAGAAGAGTGTCCTGAGTTCATGTTTTATTCATTAGAGGCCTAGGTTAGGTTGGTTTCAGAGTTATGTCTTAGGTCCAGAGTAATTTGAATTGATTTGGTGAAAGTGGTGAAGATGTAGACAGGTTCGGGTTTTCGAGGTCCTCGCAGAATTCCGCTCCCCGGATTTCCCTGACTTTTCTATCTCTTCCTCTTTTATCACCTTTTACCGGGTTTCATTTGGTTTCACCAAAATCCGTTCCATCTAGATTTTCCCGATGTTCGCAGTCAGGTCCTTTTACCGATTTTGAGTTTTAATACTGTTATATCTGGATTTCACCAAAATCCATTCCATCCGGATTTTCCCAAATTATCCATGTCTCTTCATTTTTCCCGGGTTAGTTATAACTATTGTTGATTTCACCAAAATCCGTCTCTGGTGGATTCTTTCGAGTTTTTCTGGGAAATTTTGAATTTGATGGTTATAAATGTTTGGTTTATTGGTAAATTATTTGATTGATTTAAAGAGTTTATGCTAAGAGTTTCTAATGATTTCCCTTTGTTAATTAATGAATTTAAATGGTTTTTATGGGATTTTTGCATGTTTGGTTCGCTAGAATCCGCCTGGTCTGGATTTTCCCGAAAATCCTTCCTAGTGCAGAATCCGCGAGGAGAGCTAAATCCCAAATTTTGAGGTAATGACCTTCTACACTTATTATTTCTTTTGGATCTAATTGTGGTCATCTGCATGTGTTGCAGGAAGGATCGGGCCAGAATGTTGTTGGTCGAGGCAAGGGGAAGGAAACAGATCGAGGTGCAAAGGCTTCTGCCATCTCAGATGCAAAAAAGGTTAAGTTATATATAAAGAGCAGAATTCCTAAGAGCAAGTTGACCTCAAGTTGGTCAGGGATCACAGATACAAATGTAGGCATGTGGGACTATGAGGAATTCAAGGCTGAGATGTCAGCACTGAGCCCTCCTCTGTTGGCAAAGAGGATGGTGGACTCCGGGCTAGCTCATGTGGTAGGTTTTCCTTCTATAGTGCAGTGCTACGAGTTGGTGTTTGAGTGTGCCAGAAACTATGATAGTGGGACACAGAGAATAATTGGTCCCCAGGGAAGGATTCTTGCTAGTTTCGGTCCTATGGCCATTGTTGCAACCTTTGACATACCTAATAGGTCTCATGTGGTGGGTTTTGACATAGATGTTGCTAGAAAGTATTATGAGGAGAACATATTCAAATCTCAGTAGGTGATCAACTCCTCGCTAGAGATGCCTAAATCTCATTTATCTAAGTTTCCTAAGCAACTATTTAGGCTTAAATTCAAGAGAGAGTACTACAATGCCATCACTCTTCTCAGTAGGTTGGTAGGATTGAAGAGTGCAGGTGTTTTTGAACCTTGGATGTTTAATGTGATTGCCAGAATGGAACAAGGAATTGATTATCATTGGACAGGTGTTATTAGTAATGTGATCCATCATCAATTGTGTAATGTCTTGTAGACTAAGACCTTCATTATGACCTCTTACCTAGTGTATTCATTAGCCAGAATTCATCCATACAAAGGGTTAAGCACAAGGGGTATTTTTGGGCAGGATGTTATCTATGAAGTGTATCCATAGTTGCACTCGACTGGTGGAAGCTACAGGAGGTCAAATGATGCCTTCACAATGTACATTACCAGATTGCTCCAAGGTGTAGAGCATATGAGAATCTCAGATAAGGCAAAAGAGCTGATAAGGAGATATGGAGCATGGTTTATCTAGTTCCCAACCTTCTCATATATCAGAATTGATGGTTTTTAGAGGGCTCCCTACAGACTCCCTAGATATCCCACTGATCATATTGTATTATTGGAAGTCACTAGACAAATTTATGACTTTGACAATGTTGTGAAGGGAGAAATGCATAAGATAGGTTTTGGGATTTCCCTTTGAAGATAGGAATGGGAGAAGTTTGTGTCTCCATTCAGTCTGCTCATGCTTCAGAGGAGGAGATGGGTACTTTTGGGCTCTCTTTCCATTCTAAGAGAGCAAGGTTTGATATTACTGGCGAGGCTCAGAAGAAGGCCAATAGGGACTATAGCCATAAGTCTCATATTAAGGACTACTGGATTAACCTTGCTGATGAGTTCGAGGTGAGAAAGAAGAGATTTTCTAGGTTGTCAGTGGACTTGGTGAGATTGTACAATGTAAAGGCCATCCCAGACCACATAGAGGAGGATGGAAATGTGATCCAAGGTCATGTTTATGAGACAGTAAAGGATAAACCAATGGGGGAAGTTGACTGGTTAGAGGAAGAAAAGACTGATTTAGATCAGGTTATGGCCCAAGTGATCAAATATACCAAGATGTGGTGAAATCATGAAATACTGGAGTTGGAGAGCGAGGGTGTTCCATGCACCTATAAACTAATGGGAGACTTAGAGTCTCATTCTCCTTCTGAGGTTTCACTTGAGCCAGATCCAAAAGGTAAAGAGAAGGTGGATTCTCCTTTTAGAATCCAGGTAACGGATGTTCAAGCTGAGAAGGCTGCAGAGGCAGGCAAATACTTGAGGCATGTTGCAAAGAAGAGGAAGCATGCCTCTAGGAAAGAAGTTGAGAAGAACCAGGAGGAAGAGGAGGAGGTTGAAAGTGTTCGTGCATTGATGAAGAAGAGAAGAGTTACAAGGCCATCACAGAAGGTAGAGGAAGCCCCTAGGGGAAATTGAGACACTAGTGGTAGAGGTGGAAAGCTTAGGGGAAAAGACATAGGTCTACACGAGGAGATCAAGAACTCCTTCCCCAAGGGATAGTATAGTAAAGGAAAATGTTTCAGTAGGTATCCCTGTACATCTTGGTGGTTTTGGATGAAATTGGTTCCAATGGCACATTTCATATGTTCGAATATCTTTGAGGTTGACCTCTTGTAGGTCATTTTTTTATTGTAAAATGTTATTTGGGCCAACCTATCTTATGGATTCTCTATAAAACAGGCATGTTGCCTCATTTGGATAGAGATAGAAGGATAGGTAGATCAAGAGAGAAATAGTTAAGTGATATTAGAGTAAGTTAGGGTTTATTCTCAAGCAAGTGTTGTAACAGAAAACTGGAGTTGTTTCTATTATGGATGATTTAATATAAGAGAGATATTGTGCTTGGTATCTATCTTCTCATCTGGCATGGTTCTTGTTATTCTATCTTTCAAATTGCTTAGTAGTTTATGATAGATGATTTGGTAATGCTTAGGGTTTCATGTTTGGAATGTTTGCAATGATCTCTAGTCCATACTTTTTGCAGTCCATACTTTTTGCAGTTAGTTGATTGTTAGTTGCTTTGTAAAGTTAGCCTGGACTTATATTTGTGCTTAGTTCAATTGTGAAGTTTATTCATCTCAATTAAAATAGGATTGACTGAATGAATGTTTGTGATTTGAAAATCTTTAAATACCTTAGAAGATTGCACTATTTATGTGAAATTGCAGATTCATCTGGGTTACGCAGAAGATAGTTTATGAGAGATCGGTCCATTCTAAGCATTTTACCCTTTGGTATTTTCAATCTTAGGGTTAGAAGTAGTTTTAGAATTATCTCTAAAACCTTTATCTTTTGCTATTTCTTTATTATCAGGGTTCCAATCAAGTTTCAAAGTATCAATTTATTGTTACATCTGATAAGATTCAAAATCCAGTGTTGATCGTAGTAAGGTCCCATTGTGATTACCAGCATTTTCACATTTATCACTGGGTTGTTTTGCTACATTGTCAAGACCAGACATTAAAGACCTTGGGGTTATTTCTTTTCCATAGAAATCTACCTTTCAAGAGAGATAGGATATCATATTCTATCTAAGTTGTTGTTGTGCGGAGAACACCATCAACACTAACCTTAGACACTAACACCTCATTTGAAACATTTTGGCATTCAGTGATTAGATACCTCATTCGGGGCTCTCTTTCAATTCAAATCTGGTTTGGAACTCCCTTCCATGGTAGCCACATGTGAGAATGATGTGTATATGTATACCCATTCAAAGCCTTAGTGAAATCCCTACCTAAGATCAAACCATAAGTATCAGGAATGTCAGCAACATAGATATTAATCAATTGTTGCACCCTAGGATCTGTTGCAAGTTGTGTAGGGATCATGTTCAATTCTCCAACTACACTTACCTCTATTTTTTCCAATTGAGTAACCTTATTTTGAGAAGCTATAGGGGTAATACCTAATGCTTTGAAAACAAAAAAAGGCATAACATTTGTAGATGCTCCTGAATCTAGAAGACAATTATGCAAATTATTTCCAAAGATACAAATAGATATTAGGAAAGGAGGGGTCTCCATCTTGCCTTGAAACAAATTCAAATGAATGTCTTCTTGTGCAACTTGACTCTTATCTTTATATCCCCTTTTTTCTATAGGTGGGACCTGACTTCTAGGTGTCTGGGAATTAGAAGATCTAGTAACAACCTCATTGGTAGTTACCCCTTGTGGTGCTACATTTGAACTAAATGACCCAAAAACTGCATTCCTAATAGCAGGAATTCTCAACAACTCAAAAGCGGAAAGACTTAGCTTTACTTTCTTGAATTCCTTTGTCACATATTTGCCTAATTTTTGCACATTCAGGTCAGCATGGGCTTCTTTGTAGCCACTAGTTTGTCTATCTTTCGATACCTCAACACTATTTCCCTTTGACAAGTACTATGTCGGTACATGGGGATAAGGTGGATTATTACTAACCTGCAAATCTAGTGGAGAATTGAAATTGTTAGGAGGGATGGAAGTAGTAAAAGGACCTCCAGCCTGTGGACCCCTATTAGGTCTATTTCTTAAATCATATTTCTTCGTTGGTTGTTGAAACATCCGAACCTCTTCAATACCAACTTCCTCCTCATCTAAAGGACCATTATCATTCTCATTTTCTTTAGTGAACAACTAGGAAATCTCGTCTTCATTCAACACCTGCTTTGCCTCATTCTCCTGGTCACTGGATACTTCTTTTGGTTCATTTTCTTTACCTTTAGGGAAAGGGGCATGATTAAGCACCAGCACTGGAGAATCATAGGGATTTGAGGGCACAATTTCCTGACCAGTGGAATTATTCTCCACTTCATACTAAAAGATAGAAGCTATAGTTTGAAATTCATTACAATCTAGCTCAGAATGTTGACTTGTCTTATGGAGCCTGCACCAACCAGACAGAGTTGCTTCTGCCAAGTATACACCATTTGAAGGCTTCTCTTGAGTAGAAGGCTTATCCAGGGGAGTAGGAATCTCCCCATTATTAGGGCCAGTATTCCATTACCTATTCTACCTAGGTGGTTGTCCTCTATCAAATCCTTGTCCACCTTGTTGATTTCTATCAAAATTCTGAACGGGGCTTTGTCTTCTATTGAAATTCTGACTAGAGCCTTGTCCTCTATTGAAATTCTGACCAGAGCCTTGTCCTTTGTCATAATTTTGATTTCTGTCAAAGTACTGACCTCTTTCAAATTTCATGTTCTCCCTGCCATAGTTAGATTGCATATTCTTCTGAGCAGCCTGAAGTTGGCTATTCTGATTTCTCAAATAAGTCACCGTTGTATTCAACCTTTTCACTTGTTCAGATAACTCATCCAATATTTCCTTATCTAGTTTGTTAGGTGGTGCCAGATTGATATTACCAGAAGGGTATCCAAGCATGCCTCTAGAACCAACGGCCTGATTCAAAACTTCTAAATTTTGCAAGTATGTAAGGAAACCAGCTTTTTGCTGATGAAGGGGTTGATTAGCTCTCTACTGAGGATAAGAGGTCAGAGGTTGAGCTTGATTTAAAGGAGGACCTGGATGAGGAACCAAGGGTAATGAAGGTATTGGATTCATTATGGGAGCATGACTGGTCAAATCTTGATTAAGGGCTTGGATCTGTCCAGGGTGAGCTATAGGTCATAAAGAAGGCAAAGGTCCTAATAAGTGTTGCCTCAAGTCCATGTTGACCTTTACAGCCTTTGCATATGCAGTGAGAAAAGTGTTTGGAGGGTTAGTCCTTTGTTTAAGGAAGGTGGCTGTAAGGTTGTCCAAGGCTTCAAGGTAAACTTCTAGAGTAGTATTTTCATTTCCGGCATAAGGTGTCTGGAGTTTGGTATATGCTGGATGGAACCTATCATTGAATGATCCTATGGGCTCATTAATCTCTCTTTTCACTCCAGTATATTGCAGATATAACTCATTAGCACTAATGGGGATCTTGAACTTTTGCAAAAATATAGTTTCTAATTCAGTCCAATTATGGATGGAGGCAATAGGTAAGTGATTGCACCAATAAATGGCCTCTTCCCCTGGGGAATGTGGAAAAATCTTGCATGCAACATCCTCATGGTTAATTCCTCTATCCCTCAGACAAGTTTGGAAAATCTTAATATGCTCTTTTGTTGTTATGTTGGGATCATGAGTGTGAAACTTAGAGCAGAAATGCTCAAGGTTCTTGGGCATGACATTGTAATTATTAAAGATCAATGGGGATGGATTATTAGCAAGAAAATTCATTGGTGGGGGTGGAGGTGGTAATGGCAGATTTATGACTGGTTGTGGTTGTGGAATAGGAATTCCTTCAGAGTTAGATGAAGATGAAAATGATGGAGATGATGGGAAGTGGGTGAACGGATGATGATTCTTCCTCTCCTTTGGTCCTTCTTGACCTAGTAGGGTCTTGTAATTCTTGAAAATATACTCCTCCTGGAGTAGATCTAGTTCTTCTTCTAAGCCTCTGAGGAGGGATGGCATTTAGGAAATGCTCCAGCTTGCTTATTCATGACCCTCCTTCTAGTGCCAATTTGTTGATGGTGTTTTCTTCACAGCAACAACTCAGACAAAAATTGATATCCTATCTGTCTTGAAACATAAATATCTATGGGAAAAGAGATAACCCCAAGGTCTCTAACGTCAGGTCTTGACAATACAACAAAACAACTTAGAGATAAATGTGAAAATACTAGTAATCACAAAGGGACCTTACTATAAGCAAACACTGGACTTCGAATTTATCAGATCTGAACAATGAATTGATACTTGGAATATTTGATGTGACATAGATAATAAAATAAATAGAAAAACATAAAGGTTTCAGAGATAATTCTAAGACTACTTCTAACCCTAAGATTGAAAATGCCAAAGGATAAAATGCTCAAAATGGACCGATCTCTCATAAACTACCTTCTGCTTAACCCAGATAAATCTGCAATTTCATAGAAATAGTGCAATCTTCTAAGGTATTTAAATATTTTCAAATCACAAACATTCATTCAAATGATTCTATTGCAATTGAGATGAAAAAATCCTTATAACTGAACTAAGCACAATTTTAAGTCCAGGCTAACTTTGCAAAGCAACTAATAGTCAGCTAACTGCAAAAAGTATGGACTAGAGATCGCTGCAAACATTCCAAACATGAAACCCTAAGAATCATCAAACAACTTAACTATAAACTTATAAGCAATTTGAAACATAGACCAACAAGAACCATGCCATATGAAACTCTACAATATAGGTACCAAATCACAATATCCTTTCTTATATTAAGTCATCCAATATGGCAACAATTCTAGCTTTCTATTACAACACTTGCTTGAAAATAAACCCTAGTTCGCTCTAATATCAAATCTCTATTCTATTTCAAGTATCACTTATCTACCTATCTCTCTATCTATATATTCTCAAATGAGGCAACGTGCCTATTTTATAGAGAATCCCTAAGATAGATTGGCTCAAAATAAGAATTTACAATAAAAATGTGCCACACAAGAGGTTGGCCTCAAAGATATTCGAAAACAATATGAAATGTGCAATTAGCACTAATTTCATCCAATTCGGCCTAGGCATCAAAAGGGTCTTCCCAATGCATGTGAGTAATGGGAAGCACAAATCTTAATGTAGCCCTATATAGCTACTTCCCATCCTTATCTTTAGTTGGACCTTCTTCACCTTGCATGGCCAACAAAACTCTGTACAACTCAGCAACAGGTGGTACGGGAAAAACCCTGACTCTTCTTTCAAGGGACTTGATGTTATCCCTTGCCTACTTAATCGTACCATCCCAATCAGCCCTATTAGCTAAGTATCTATCAATAACTGCAATATATGTTGTAGCATCATCTAGTTGATGTTCTATGATTGAACCTTCACTAATTGGAGAATAAACATCTCTCCACCATTTTCTAAGTTGCTCTAGATTAGGATGCTTTGGATAAAACTTCTTCATTCCTGTCATAATTTCAAAGAATGAGATACACTTATCATGTATACCAATCAAAGTGTCCTCAATCTGCCTTCCTTGCTTGTGAATCTTCCTCAAGGCCTTTTGCCTCATCTGTAAGATTTCAAACCATTCTCAAGGCTCAGAAACCCTTGTAAAAGGAAGAATCCCACTCTTTACCAATTTATCCTCGATGAACTCCATGATTGTTGTGGTTTTCTGCAGTAGAAGGTCATTATCCTCTTTATCGTGAGCTAACACAGTCCTCAACTAGGTCACTAACCTCATGGCATCTCCTACAATCGATAAGATATCTTTAATAGAAGCATCCCCTTTGGGCTGCACACCCTACAACCAAGCAACTATGGCATGTGTAGTGCCCTTCATCCTTTCTAGCTCAAAAATTGTTTCCTGAGGCAAGAAACCCGCAACAGAGGAGGAAGAGCCAATAGATTGCAAGGGTTTCATCAACTCCTGCAAGAAATTTCTTTAGTTTCTCATTCTCTCTCCCCAGCTCATGCCTGGTTTGCATAACCTTCTTCAACTTGCCCATAATTATAGCACTAGAACCTTCATATTCCTCAATATCTTGCTCCACAGAATCATGCCCTAGGTCAATAGTCTACACATGATAATCCCTAGTAGTCACATTATCTCTATCTTTATCCAGAGCAGGAGTAGCAATGTGAGCCACTATGTTGCCTAACCCATCTCTCTCATTTTGGGACACAACCCTAGCTTTCTTCTTAATCTTTTCCTTTTCAAAAATAGCCATAAGGTCTTCCCAATTAGGAGGAGCATATTTTACTATTACCATTTTACTCTTCAACTCTTTATCCACCCAACTTGGGACACTAGACCAAGTTGACACTGTATTCTCCTTATCCTGCTCTTGTTGTTCATAAGTTGCATCCTTCTCAACACTTAGTACATCAGGTATATCCTTGATTGCATACTCCTTCTCATGTACCTTCTCCTCTACAACCATCTATGTTGGTGAAGGGATCCTAGTTGGTATCTCCTCATGTTGAGGAGATTTGTTCAATTGTTCCTCTGCAGGTGAATCTGCATATGCTTCCAAAGGAGACTGAATCACCTTGTCAATCTCTGCCTATGCATTGTAGAGGTCTCCTTCCTGAAATTCCTCCTCACTCAAATCCTTAGGATCTTCATTCTTCTTTGGCTCTTCATGTACATCACCTATATCTTGAGGAATGGAGACACTCTCTGGTTCAGCAATGGGAGCAGTCATTGGAACATCATCTTTCACTACAACATCCTTTGGGGAAGGATTCCTTGACCTCCTCATATATACCTGTGTTCTTTCCCCTGAACTCTCTACTTCTACCATTGGTGGATCAACCTCCTTATCAGTTTTAGGAGCCTCCTCCTTCTTCTGTGATAGCTTCACAAGCTTTATTCTTTTTGTTAATGGAGGATCAACCTATACTTCTTCTTCTTCTTCTTCTTTGTCCTTTTCAGCTTCTCTTCTAGAGACATGTCTCCTCTTCTTGGCAATGGGTTTTATCTGTTTACTCAATTCTTTCACTTTCTCAACTTGAACATCCCTAACCTAAATTTTGAAAGGGGAATCCACTCTAGTTTTACCTTTAGGATCCCGTTCATGGGATTCCTCAGAATGAGAATGAGACTCCAAGTCTCCCATCAGATCATAGGTGCATTGGACATCTTCACTCTCCAATTCGAGCATTTTATGCTTCAGCCACATCCTTGTGTACTTGATCACCTGGGTAATGAATTGATCCATTTATGTTTTTTCTTCTTCTAACTAGTCGACATCCCCAACTTTCTTATCTTTCACTGCCTCATAGACATGGCCTTGAATCACATTTTCATCCTCTTCCACCTAGTCAGGGATGGCCTTCACATTGTATAACCTTACCAAGTCCACTAGCAACCTGGTTAATTTCTTCTTCCTTACCTCAAATTCATCAGTGAGGTTTACCCATTAATCCTCAATATTATTCTTATGGTTGTGTTCCCTACTGGCCTTCTTTTGTGCTTCACCAATGATGTCAAACCTTGCTCTCCTGGAATGGAAAGAGAGACCAAAAGTACTCGTCTCCTCCTCAGAAGCATGAGCAGACTGGATAGAAGGGCATACCTCATTCATTCCTATTTTTAAGGGAAAATTATTCCAAAAACCTGCTTTGTTCTTGTTTCTCTTTGTGATTATGTTGAATTCAAAAATCTTCCTAGTGACTTCCAACAATATGATGTGATCAGTAGGGTACCTCGGGAGTCTATAGGGAGCCCTTTGACAACATCAATCCTAATGTAGGAGAAAGTGAGAAATTGGATGAACCATCCGCCATATCTCTTTATCAATCCCTTAGCTTTATCAAAAATTCTCACATGCTCTGCACCTTGGAGCAATTTGGTAATGTGCATTGTAAAGGAATCATTTTCTCTTCTATAGCTTCCTCTAGTTAGGTGCGGCTGTGGATATACCTCATATATTACATCCTGTCCAAAGGTACCCCTAGTGCTCAACCCCTTGTATGGGTGAAGTCTTGCCAATGCATACACTAGGTAGGAGGTCATGATGAAAGTCTTTGTTTGCAAGACATTGCATAAGTGCTCATGGATCATTGTACTTATGATACCCGTCTAGTGATAATCTATTCCCTGCTCCATTCTAGCAATAACATTAAACATCCAAGTCTCGAACACACTTGCACTCTTCAACCCTACCAGCCTGCTGAGAAGTGTGATAACATTGTAATATTCCCTTTTGAACTTGAGCTTGAATAATTGCTTCGGCAACTTGGAGAAATGGGACTCAGGCTTCTTCAACCAAGAGTTAATCACCTATTGGGACTTAACTACATTTTCCTCATAGTGTTTCTTGGCACCATCCATGTCAAAGGCCACCACATGTGACCTTTCAGGCATATCAAAGGTCGTAGCAATGGATACAGGACTAAAGCCTGCCAAAATCCTTCATTGGGGACCAATTATCCTTTGTGTCCCTCTATCATAGTTCCTAGCACATTCAAGTACCAGTTCATAACACTGCACTATGGAGGGAAAACTTGCTACATGGGACAATCCAGAGTCCACCATTCTTCTAACCAACAAAGGAGGGATCTGTGGTGACACCTCAGCCTTAAACTCTTCATAGTCCCACATACCCATATTGGTATAGGTGATTCCTAACCAAATAGAAGTTAACTTACTCTCATGAATCTTGCTCTTTATGTCCAATTTTACCTTCTCTGCATCAGAGATGGCAGAGGATCTGTTGCCTTCCCTTTGCCTCGACCAGCAACATCTTGTCTTGATCCTACCTACAAACAAATAAAGATGACCACAATCAGATCCAAAAGAAAAAACAAGTGCAAGTAGTCAATATCTCAAAGTTCAGGATTTAGCTCTCTTCACGAATTCCAGACTGGAGAGGAATTCTGGGGAAATCTGGACCAGGCGAAATCCAGCGAGACAAACATGCAAACCCCATAATTTCATTTCAATTCATAAATTCAATCAAGGGATAACCTTATAAATACTTAACATGAGTTCATTTGATTATTCAAATTCATCATCAATAAAAAAATTCTTCCTAATCCTCATATTCATCATTTTCACAACAATCCCGGAAGAATCCGCTAGAGATGGATTTTCTCGAGAACAACAAGAGTTCCAATCAATCCGAGAAAATGAAGAAGGCACGAAACATCCAAGAAAATCCAGAGGATGCAGATTTTAGCGGGAGTCAGATAGACTATCATTAAAGCACAAAGCCAGTAGAATGACCTAACCATAGACACCAGGAAAATCCGGAGGAAGCAAATTTCCGCGAGGCAGACAAAAATTCGGTTTAAAGTGGCAAAAGAGAAGGAATTGGAAAAGCCAGAGAAATATGGAGGAAGTGGAATTCCGTGAAGACATCGAAAACCCAAATTCACCACATTTTTCTCGTCTCTACCAAAATGAATCAAACGAACACGGAGCTAAGGCCTACACCTCGAAAATGACTTAACCTAGATCTCCAACGGATCAAATATGAATTTAAAACACTCCTCACAGCAATTCAAGAAGGATTGGCTATTCCCTAGGTCAAGAACCCTAAAATATCCACCATGAAAGAACGAAAGAATTAGGCACGAATTTCTTACCAACCAAGATGGGAAGTTCAAAGGAAAACGCAAGCAAGCACTGAAATTCATAGAAATACCAGAACAAAGTAAATATTTAGTTATCAATCGGGGGACTGGTAAAACAACGAAACCCCAAAAATGCCTGGTCATGGCGTACACACTTAAAGAAATAAAAAAGCAATGAAAGACCAGCAAGAAAATGAAGCGAAGTAATTCAACCAGCAGAGGAAGAGAGCATATCTACATACCATGAAAGCAAAGAAATGGAACTGGCGATGTCAAAAAACATCTCTCAAATGCAAATAGGATACGAGCCACACACACAAACTCAAATGTAGCAGTCGAAACAGCTTCGAAATCCATGATCCAAAAACACCTCACAAGCTCCAAGAATCAGACTCAAATGATAAGCAAATAAACAAACTCAAAATGACCAATTACTTCCCTAAATTCAATATATTATTACCCCAAAAATTTGAGCAATCGCGATTAATGTGATTGACAAGACAGCCAAGACCAAAACCTAGAGATTTGACAGGGCAATGGACTTCGGAGAAATCCGGACACGACGAATTTCCTTGGATCTAGGTTGAAAGACAACCACCTTCAAATTCTGAATTAAAACCGTGAAAATCCAGCTAGGGCAGATTTTCCCGAAAACGGTGAAAAGTCCGAAATGCACTTAGTTCTCAAGATTTTCAATAAAATTAACAAATGTGCCACTTCAAAGAGCAAGATGAACATCAAAGCACAGGCCTCAATCAACAAAAAAACTCCCAAAAAGAAGGGCCAAGACACCAAAAAGCGAAAAAAAAGAGGGTCCCCACGCTCGATGGGGCGTGTGTGCAAAAACTGCACAACACCTCATAATTGTGTATTGTATGCCTGAATGACCCTCATCACCCATGTTGGTGCTTGGATATAGGTATGGTTTTTGTGTTGTAAACCTTCATCTATTTGTATCATCATTCTTCCATGTTTTTTATTGACTTTCAACAAATTGGGGATGATGCAAAGCGTTGGGGGCATTTAGGCTTCCTTCCATGTTGATCCAATTTTTTATTTTACTTTGTTTTCTCGTGCATTCCTCACATGGCCTGATATAGTACAAGCTTGATGGTAGTTCATTTATATACTATTATTATACTTACTATAAGAGAAGGGGGATTCACTACTCACGAGTTCTTTTCAAGCAGACACCCTCGCAGGGTGAACTTCCCTAAACTACCTCAAAGGACAGCATTGAGAGTTCTATAACCAGAAAGAGCATGTCACAGAGATTCTCTAAACAAACATATAATATCTCGGCCAAAGGATGACAACATAGAAATGATAGTGCAGCACGCTGACATCCCTGAGGCGCACTGGTGTCTCGTACTAACCAGAAAGAAGTTTTATCACATAAAAAAAGATAAGTGGCTACTTCTAATATAACTTCTGATAACTTCTAAATTGTAAGGAAATGACAGGAAGTGATAAAGTTGAAATAGAAGAGATAAAGACAAGGAGAATAAGGGAAAGAAAATGCTTACAACCATGCGAGTGATGAAGCTTCGAGTGCATGAATTTCTGCAATATCTGAACATGAGAGAGAGAGAGAGAGAGACAAACAGACAGATAGATAGACAAACATATAGATAGACAAATAGATAAATAGACAGACACAAAGAGAGAGATAGATAGACAAACAGACAGACAGACAGAGACAGAGATAGAGAGACAGAGACAGAGACAAACAAAGACAAAGATAGAGACAAAGAGAGAGAGTCAAGCCTTTGTTTTTGTGGTGTTTCGTTCCACACTTGCTCTATTGAAGTGATGAAGTGTTGATGTTGCTACTATGAAGTGTAAAGTGTTGCTACAAAGCTTGTGGATGGATGCTTGAAAGTGGAGAAGTTGCTTTGAGCTTGTGAAGAGATTGTAGAAGGAAGAGGAGAGTCTCAAGATGGTCAAGAGATCAACCAACCATGAAATGAATGAATGAGAGTGAAGAGAGAGCTAGAGAGGATGGAGAGGTCCCAAAGATCTAAGAGATACAAAATGGAAGTAGGAATAGTGAATATGAAGGAAAGGGTGAGAGAAACGGCCATCTTTGGGTCAGTCATCCGAAAAGGGCATTACAAGTTGACTCCCAATGGGAATGGTAACACCTCTACAGGCCCCAGACACGAGAATATATCAGGGACATAAGCACGCCAAGTGGATGTCTGCACACCGTGCTAATGTCTCTGTGCCATGTGGGCGTCTCCAATAGAAACGCCTTCATCGACACACAAAGTGGATGCCAAGTGGAATGAAGGCAGCAGGCTTAAGTGGAATTAAGCCTCCACCTTTGGTTTTCTAAATTGTAAGCAGGTAAAGGGGAATTTTCCTTAAGGGTGCACATTCATGCTCATACATTTTTCCCCCATTTTAGCGAGCATGAGTACTAATGAGTGCTTTGGTAAAGTAGATCCAGGAAGCAATAGAGTAAGAAATACTTGCACAAGATGACAATGTTAGAACATTAAAGGATTCGAGTTAGCAAAGTAAAGAGACCTCAATGTAAAAGGTTGTCTCAATACTATGTGTCATCCCCAAATTAAAGGCACTAACACATAGAAGAAATTTGAGATGAAGAAAGGAAGGGCATAGACTCAGGATGAACAAGATGTAGCTCTTTGATCTAGTATATACAAGAGTTTAAGAATGAAAGAGTGATAAAAGAAATCCCCACTCAAGGAGGAAAACCTGTACCACCGACTAAAAGTGATAACAATCCTCGCTCAAGGAGGAAAAGTCATATCACCAATGTAAGAGTGATAAAATAAATCCCTGCTCAAGAAGGAAAACCCATACCACTAAGTAAGAGTGATAAACGCAATCCCCACTCAAGGAGTAAAATATGTACCACTGAGTAAAAGTGACAAAAGAAAAACCCACTACAGAGTAGAGCCCGTACCACTGATTAAGAGTGATCAAAGCAATCCCCACTCGAGGAGGAAGAACCATACCACCGAGTAAGAGTGAGAAAAAAAAACCCGCTTTGAAGTAGAGCTCGTATCACAAAGTAAAAGTGATAAAATAAAAACCCGTTTCGGAGTAGAGCCTGTATCATAGAGCAGATAGTCACACAAACCATCATTAAGTTGGAAGACTTTCAAAGGGGTCGCTTAGGAACCCTTCAAAAGGAAGAGGGGTCCACTCAAGGGATGCATTGTTTTAAAATTGAAGTCTAGTCAGGATGCCCCCGAGCTAGATGCAAAGATAGGTCTAGTCGGGCTGCCCTCAAGCTAGATGCCATGGAATTCATTCGAGAGAAAATATTTTAAATGGGTCCCTTGGGAACCCTTCAAAAGGAAGAAGGGTTCCACTCAAGGGACACTCAAGTTGAAAGATATAGAGAAGAGAGAGGGGTCGTTAAGAAGGATGCACATCTCAAGAACAAGTTATCACTACACCAACGTATAGGGGAGGAGAACTACACAAGATACTTAGAACAGGATAGAGGTAAATCTCGATATCACTTGTCATTTGAAGAAGAGGCATGTGCATTAGCAGGCACCTGAATCACGAATTTTTTGTATCTTATCATTCAAGGCCTTACATTCACTAGTGGAATGGTCAGGCACTCGATTGTATCCACATAAATAATCATGTTTATGAAGTCTCTTTCGTATAGGAGGAGGAAGCAAAATTAAGTGGGCTTTAAGAAGTGACAACAAAATACACTCTTGCTCAGATAAAGGATGAGGAGTAGGAAGTAACCCTTTCTCTTGTGGAGTAAAGTTTGACTTCTCACAAGAAGAAGATATGAAGACATAAGACAAAGGAGGATGGACCAATCTACGAGAACGAGGTTGAGTGGACATCATGTCAACACTCAACCATGGTTTATGCTCAGATGGTTTATTCAAGAAACCAAGCCCCAAGTTACGCTTACGAGGCATGAATTCTATAGGGCCCTGGATGCCTTGTTTTTTATTCCCACAACCTTTACTCCCATAGCCATACTTAGAGATGAGCCTAAAGCCATGGCCATAATGTGTTTGCAAATCACGAGAAGAAGGAGGATCCTCATAGAGAGCATATTCCAGCAAGGGGGAACATTCTCTTCTACGGGATCATCATCATCCTTCTTGATAGGACTGGCAACATAATCCTCCTTACCAGAAGCATAATCATCTTCCTTAGAAGAAGGAACAATGCTAAGGACATTAAAATTTGCATTCACATTATCATGTGATGCAGAAGACTGATCATCTTTGATAATGGGTGTGAATGATGTTGTCAAAGGGTCTAAGTGGATCAGGTCAACCTTATATTCATGAATGAAGGAATCTCTAAATTCTAAAGGACCCCAATCATCACCAAGACACACATTCTCTTCAAAAGAGGTAGAAGGAACAGACTTTGGATTTCTTACTTTAGAAGGGTCTTCTTCAACGACATCTATCTCAAGAGTATCCTTTGTAGTAGGTACTGCTGGAGTAAACATCGACACATTTGAAGACACTGAAGGAATAAGAGTAGGCACAACCGAAGCTTGACCAACAACTACCATCTCACATAAGTGCTTAGCATCAGGGTCAGCCTAAACTATGACTACTTTATTGTTATCAATTACCTTAATACATTTATGCAGGGTAGACAAGACTACACCCATAGCATGAATCCATGGTCTACCAAGAAGAAGGTTATAAGGTAACTTCTCTGACATAACATATATAAGGGTAGGTAGGGTAACAGGTCCAAGCTGCAAAGGTAATACTATCATACCTAGAGCTTATCTCCTAACATTATCAAACCCATGTATGATGGCAGAAGAAGCATTCATAGAAGATGGTTCAACATTAATCTTAGGCAATAGATCAATGCTACATACATTAAGCATCGAACTAGCATCAACGAGAGAATGTCTAATATTGATCTTATTAATGTTGACTATAATCATTGGAGGGTCTTCTTTCTTCTATACTTTCGAAGGCGGGAGTTCCTAGGGATAGAATGTAATACTTGGAAAATCCGCATGAATATAATCTATCAATGCATCAGCATTTTCAAGCCTAGCAGAAGAAGGCAAGAGGATCTTTTGCAAGGCTTCCTAATGCATACCTTGATAAACTAAAGCAGACTGGATCAAGTCCCATAGTGAGGTCTTACCTGAAGTAACCTGAGGTTGCTCAACAAGATCGTAATCACTAGGTGCTTCAATTGTAGGTTCAGGTGCTTGAGGAAGTCTTAGTTATTTATTCATTCTAGTATCATAGGTATGGGCTTCTGCTCTATAATATGGAGCCTCGGAAGGATAAAGGGAATCACTATCAAATGGAACACCATCAATAGAACAAACCCTTTCAGAAGAAGGATAGCTGGAGTCACATAAATGATCGGTCTCTTAGGCCTTTGAGGGGCAGTAGACACATATACTAAATTTATAGAATCATCAAACCTAGTAGATTGATTATTCGAAGACATATTCTCAACATCGATCCAAACAGGATCAAATGTGGAGGGAGATTCACCATGCGCTAATGCATCATCTCTATGAGAGAGTGCATTAGAATAGATAAGGAATTCATCATTCACAAATGTAACATCTCTAGTAGATATTACATTGGAATGAGAAGTAGATTCATCATTCACAAATAAATCATCTCTAGAAGAGGGTGCATTGGAATGAATAGAAGGTAGAGTAACATTAAGAAAGGTATCAATGATTTCATCTTCTTGCAATAAGATATCCTTCGAAGGAGGAGAAATCTCATGATAAGTATCAAAGATACAAAGTGACATGGGTAAAGCCAAGTCGCCATCACATGCATGGAATGGAACATCATTAATATTTTGAGCAAATCTAGATACAAAATTAATAAAAGAAGATATTAAATCCATTACTAGATTTTTGAAGAACATTGTTCTTCATGTAGGGTTCACCAAAATGTAAGAGAAGGTGGATTATCTACTCATGAGTTCTCTTCAATCAGAGATCCTCATGGGGTGAACTACCCTAAACTACCTCAAAGGATAGTAGCGAGAGTTCTAGAATGATAAAGAGAATGTTGCAGAGATTCTCTAGACAAACTAATAAGTTCTTAGCCAAAGGATGACAGCACAGAACATAGATGACAACCTGGGGCACTGGCATCTTGTATGGACCATAAAGCAGGTTTATCATAGAAAAAAACTAAGTGGCTAACTCTAAGCTAACTTTTGAGAACTTCTAGATTGTAAGGAAATGAGAGAAAGTGATAAATCTGAAATAGAAGAGAAAAAGACAAGGAGAAGAAGGGAAAGAAAACGCTTATGATCGTGTGAGTGGTGAAGCCTCCAGTGCGTGAATGTCTTCAATATATACACACACAAGAGAGAGAGAGAGAGAGAGAGAGAGAGAGAGAGAGAGAGAGAGAGAGTGTTGGGGCTATATGGGGGTTTGCCTCAGTCATACCCCCATCTTGGTGTTCCCACCTCCATGGACAACCAGATAGATAGAAATAAGTATAGAAATGAAGTACACAAAGACACTACAAAATAGTGTTATGCTACTTAACCAAATAATAGAGGAGAGGAGTGAAAGCTTACCACCTCTTCCTAATGCACTCAAGGCTTGTGGGGGAGAAAATGAGAGGGAATCAAGCCTCTTCTACCATGGTGTTTTGTTCCACACTTGCTATACTAAAGTGATGGAGTGTTGATGTTGTTGCTATGAAGTGTAAAGTGTTGCTACAAAGCTTGTGGATGGATGCTTGAAAGTGGAGAAGTTGCTTCAAGCTTGTGAAGAGATTGTAGAAGGAAGAGGAGAGTCTCAAGATGGTCAAGAGATCATCCAACCATGAAATGAATGAATGAGAGTGAAGAGAGAGCTAGAGAGGATGGAGAGGTCCCAAAGATCTAAGAGATAGAAAATGGAAGAAGGAATAGTGAATATGCAGGAAAGGGTGAGAGAAACGGCCATCTTCATGTCGGTCATCTAAAAAGGGTGTTACAAGTCAACTCCTAATGGGAATGGTAATGCCTTTATAGGCCCCCAAGGTGAGAATTTTTTAGGGTCATAAGTGCATCGTGTGGACGTCTATGCACCGTGTAGACATCTCCATGTCGTGCAAGCGTCTCTAACAGAAATGCCTCCATTGACACATAAAGTGGACACCAAGTGGAACAAAGGTAGCGGGCTTAAGTGGAATTAAGCCTCTACCTTTGGTTTTCTAAAGTGTAAGGAGGTAAAGGGGAATTTACCTTAGGGGTCCAAATTCATGCTCATACACTTACATATATTTATGAGCAGCTCTAACCCTGAAATATCAGGCTACCCATGTGCCCTTTGTTCATGTTCTCTTTGCTTTACCTTTATCTTTCTCTCTTTTTTGCTTGAGTTGTCCCTCTCATGTGTGACAACACCACCTTTACACCACTTTGATCTTTAGAAAACGCATTCATTTTCAATGAATCTTTTCTCAAGAATCTTCACATACTTCTTTATTAGAATTGCATTCTCAACTTGAAACCTTAACGGAAAATGTTTCCTTTATTATGGGTTCATAAAGAAATGGACTTGGAAACCTTCCTCTGAGGCGAGAATAAATTTGATCTTCCCCTCATGCGGAGGCATATTCTTCCTTTCAAATTCCTTGATGAAGTGAACATCTTTCAAAAGGATTCCTTGATAATGAATCAATTAAAGAAAGAAGACAACATCTTTCAAATAGTGTGTCATTTGAGTGGACCCTTTCTTTTTACGCTGGGTTCTCGAGGGACCCCTTTGAATTTTTTTATCTCAAGTAAGTTCTATGGTGTCTAGCTCAGGGTCAGCCCAACTAGACCTACTTCACATCTTTTCATCTAGCTCAAGGGCAGCCCGACTATGCCTACTTCACATCTTTACGTCTAGCTTGGTCGTAGCCTGACTAGACCTCACTTTTCAAACAATGCATCCCTTGAGTGGACCCCTCTTCCTTTTGAAGGGTTCTTGAGGGACCCCTTTGAAAGCCTTCAAACTTGATGATGGTTTGTGTGACTATCTTCCTACGTTCCTTTGTAGCTTCTCCCTAACATGTTCTATTTGCGGGAAAACATGTCGCTTCATGGATGCACTCGTGAAGCCACTTTTTGACTCTGCAGAGTTTGCTTTTCTCGATTTCCTTCATGTGATATTTCTTGGAGGATACCTTCCTTGCAGGTCAACGGGTCTATAAGGCTCTTTTCTCAATATCCTTCATGTGAGAGTTCTTGGAGGATACATTCCTTCCAAGTCCACGGGCCTGTAAGGTGCTTTCTTTTCTTTGGCTTCATAGTTCTGTGAAGCTATGAAGCCCTTTTCCTATCCTACACTCTCGGGTTCACCAGATCATGGTATGCTTCCTCGATGGTTATCTCTAATCCTACTACTTCTTAAATCTCCTTTACCGAAGCACTCATTAGTATTCATGCTTTCTATAGTGGGGGAAAAGTGTATAGGAACGAATTTGCACCCCTTACACAAATTCCCCTTTTTCCATTCCTCACTTTAGAAAACCAAATTCAAAGGCTAAATTATAGATAAGCCCATTGCCTTCTATTACAAGTATGGATCTATTTGGTGCTATTTTCATTGATGTCAACATATTTCAGGTTGAGTAAGTTGTGTTTTACCAAGTTCTTTTGAGAAAATTTGAGAAATAAGGAAAGCAGTGTTGAAGTGTGTTCTAGGTGTGCTTCAGTATTGTGATCTGCATTTCCCATATGTTGATGCTATACCTATGTGGATCTGTAGGTGTTTTCATTAGCTTCAATGGATAATATATTATTATTTTTATCTTTTGAGTTGATGAAGAGTAGAAGATGTGTTCACCGATGTGTGAACTAATTTGCTAGATCTATTTGTTTATAGACTAGGAGAAATATTTTTGGCTCTGCAATATTCTGATATTTGGTTTCAGATCTTTTGGATTTGAGAGATAACTCTTTCTGATGGTTTATGTGTTTTGAGACATTTTTTGTGGTTTGGTGCTCCGAAAGACCTACTCCATAGTTCTTGTGTTTTTACTGGTTGGTCCGGTTGGATTGGTGAAGAGTTCTTTTCTAATGAAGTTTGTTGTAATTGTTGTGGATTTATCTAAAGTGTTCTCAAAGATGGTAAAATAATTGGTGAAGGATTTGTATTAATCCACGTGTGGTTATCTTTCTAGAGATGTGTGTACTTCAAATATCATTGGTGTTTTCATTAAGTTTGGCCGACCTGGTGTTTACATGGTACATTAGGCTTTTGCATCGATTTGAGAAAGTGTGTGCATGATCCAAGATGTTGTTTGGGTCATAAATTAAATATGTAATTAGTCCTCTCACATTCTTATCCACCACGGGAATGTTGAGTAGCCAACCTAGTTTGAATCTGTAATTTCAAATTGTATTGTCGACCTTGGTGAATGTTTCTAAGGTTGAAGTTGGTATAAAAGCAAGTCAAGTTGTGGAGAATTTCATATTCATCCATCTATCATCCACGAATTGAGCAAGTATGCAAACAACTATGAAAAGTGGAGAGTGGAAGAGAAAATTGAGGCAACAATACTTTAAAGTGTTACAATCTTCTGATCAAGTTGTGAATGTGTGGAACCCTAGTGATGGAGCTTCATTTATCTATTTTTGTTTATTTTTTGTAGGCAATGAACCTCCTTTCTGGATAGTGAGTCATTCTCAAGGCAATGAGCCCTTAATCTAGGTAGTGAGCCTTTGTATTTGGGTAGTGAGCCTTTCTATTTTCTATTGCATTACTACTATATTGTGAATTAATCCTCACCGTGGTTTTTCCCTCATTCGGTTTTCCATGTAAATTTGGTGTCTCTAGTGTTTTCTTTCTATTATTTTCATTTCATGTTAACACTTAATAACAAATTGAAGTTAAGGTGAAAAGAGTAAGTTTATAAGTAAAGGAAGTTGATATAACTAATTCTTCCCCCCTCTCAGTTGTCGTATGTAGTTCAACAATTGGTATCAAAGCTTTGATTCCTTGGTGAAAATCTTAACCACTTGAGGTAGATCGAATGACACACAAGTTGTAGATTCCTATTTTTGATGGAGCTGATTACAGTGACTGGAAAGAATAGATGAGAAGCTATCTAGTTTCACTCAATTTCAATAACTAGAAAGGTATGGAGACAAAGTATGTGATACCAGTAGTTGGTCCTTCCTCTACCAATGAGGTTGTTGCTTTTGAAGAGAATGAAAGAGCAAGGTATGCTATATTCAGTGCTTTATCTAAAATTGAAAGATCAAAAGTTATTTCTTTAGCTACTACTAATGAAGTATGGACAAAATTGAAAGACATTTATGAAGGGAATGATAGACTAAAGTTGTCAAGAAAACTAACTGCTAAGCGAAGATTTGAGAACCCAATAATGGAAGATGGAGAAGACATTGCAAGCTATTATTAGAGAGTTGAAACTATAGAAACAGAAATCAAGAGTCAAGGTGGTACCATAACAGATGAAGATATAATTGAGAAAATCTTGATGACATTACCAAAAAATTATAGTGACAAAGTATCTGCTCTTGGAGAATAATATGATCCAAATACATTTACTAAGGAGCATATATTTGGAGTTCTAATTGCATTTGAAATGAAAAAATTTGCAAGACACAAGGAGAAGACTAAAAAAGCCTTTAAAGCAGGGCATGTGCAAGATCATCATGGAAAATACAGGCCCTTAAGTGGCAATAAATTTAGAAAAATCAGAGTTAGGTAGCTTGACGTAAAATTTTGAATAAGTTAACTATATTATTTCAAAAATATGTAACAATAGAATGTGTTGCAAATTGAATGTATTTTCTAAACTACTAGGTTTATTTTTGTTTTTAAAAAATCTATTTGGTGAAAGTTTGAAATTTCAATGTAGTAGTACTTAAATTTCAAGGAAAAAAAAAGAATTAGGTGTTTGTCTGACCACCCTAACCACAATAAAATGATAATATTTTTTTTATAAGATTTTAGATATAAGTAGAAGACTCATGTCCCGATGTGATGCATAATTTTTTGTAATTTTTTTCCAAGTAAATAATTAATTATGACTTTTTTATTACAAAATTTAAAAAATATAAAAACTCATACATCTGACCACCTTAACTTGGTCAAAACTTCATGAAATTCAAATTTATTTTTTTAATCCTATATTATGTGAAGCATAGAATGTGACACATGTTTCAGATTCAAAAAATGTAACACCCTTTGAAAGCTATAGATGTTTTTCAATTAGCCTATCAATTAGGACTTTAGTCATAATTCAAATAGAAAATGAATAATAATTAGTTATTAAATTCAAAGTAAAGCATAATTTATATTGGTGGAAAGCTAAGAATATCCTTTAAAAACCCTTTTCGTTTCATCCATTTTGGATTTAAAAAAATTGTCATTCACATGGGCCATCATATCACTTACATATCACTACTTTTTGGCCCATCATGATCCTGCACATACTCAGCAATGAAGATAGAAGATGATCTGAATGATGATAATAAAGAATATCTGGAAGCAAATTTCACAAGGATATGGAAGATAGGTACTGGTAAATACAAAGGTAAGTTTCCTTTTAAGTGTTTTAGTTGTGGAAATATTGGTCATTATGCATCAAGATGTCCTAATAGAGCTACACAGGAAGAAGAAAAAATAACAATAATTACAAAGATAAGAAGTTCAAGAATTTGTATTATGTCAAGGAAGATGCGGGGATTTCTGATGATGAATTTGACCTTGAGGAAGATTAGAATGAATTTTTTTTTTGCCCTAAAAAAGAAATGTGCAAAAGACTCTAGTCTGGAGAACAAGAAGGATGAAGTAGAAGGTACTCTGGTAACTACTTTTCATGCTAGACAAGATGAAGACTTTTGGGTGATTGATAGTGGATTTTAAAATCATATGACTGGAGATAGGAGTAATTTTACTAAATTTGAGAAGTATGATGGAGAAATAGCCATATTTGGAGATGACTTTGGTGCTAAGATTGTTGGTAAAGGAACAATTAGCTTTGATGGAAAACATAATACTGATGTTGTTTATTATGTAATGGGTTTAAGGTGTAATCTCTTAAGTGTTGGAAAAATGTGTAGCAAAGGTTTTAAGATTGTGTTTTAGGATAACACTTGTGAGATAAGAAAACGATCCAGAACTATGGTAGCAGCTGGAAGAATAACTCATGGAAAAATCTATCAACTTAAAGGTGGTTATGGTCAATGTTTTGTTTCTTAGATCAATGAGACTTCGCTCTGGCATCAGAGGATGGGACATGTGAATTTTGATGATCTGGTTAGGATCAGTTCTAGGGAAGTTGTCAAAGATCTACCTAGAATCACAAATCCTTCAAATTCAATCTACAGAAGTCGTTACATGGGAAATATACAAGAAATATTTATCAAGGAAAGGAACAATCATCTACTAGAATGCTAGAATTAATCCATACAAACCTTTGTGTCCCTGCAAAAATAGGAAGCTTGAATGGTTATAGGTACTTTATGCTTTTAATTGATGATTACTCTAGGATGACATGGGTTACATTTCTTAGAGAAAAGGCTCAGGCTCTTGATAAATTTAAAGTGTTTAAAGCAAGAGTAGAAAATGAGGAAAACCTGAGAATTAAATTCTTAAGCTCTAATAGAGGTGGGGATTTTACTTCTGGTGAGTTCAATGCATTCTATGAATAGCATGGCTTAAAAAGATAATATTTTTCTCGTAGAACCCCCTAACAGAATGGAGTAGTGGAAAGAAAGAACCAAACTATGCAAGAAGTTGTCTGAACTATGATGAAAGAAGCCAATGTTCCTTATGTGTATTGGAGAGAAGCTATTCATACTGTTGTTTACATTCTTAATAGAGTTCAGATCAAAGGTAACAACACCAAAACCCCTTATGAGTTATGGACTAGTAAGACTCCTACTATGAAATACTTTAAGGTATTTGGAAGTAGATGTTACATTAGAAGAGATGAAGAAAATATTGGAAATTTTGATGCTAGATGTGATGAAGGAATTTTTCTTGGATATTCTAATAACACCAAGGCATACAGATTCTTTAATAAGAAGCTGAGAAAAATAATTGAAATTACTAATGTGAAAGTTGATGAAGCTATGTATAGACTAGTGGAAGTTACTGAAGTTGAACCTGATGATCCTATCTGTGAGGAAGTACAAGAAGAAGAAAAGGAAGAGAAAGAACAAAGTGATGAAGAAGAAATTTTGGAACCTACACCCAAGACTCCTAAATATGTTAAGAGAAATCACCCAGAGGAATAGATAATTGGAGGCAATAGTGAAGGAGTGAAGACAAGAAGCAAATTAGTTGAGGTAAACTTGTGTTTACCTTCTAAAATATAACCTAAGACTGTGAGTGAAGCATGTAATAATGAAAGTTGGGTTAAAGCAATGAAAGAGGAACTACAACAAATAGAGAAGAATGAGACATGGGAACTAGTCCCTAGACCTGCAAACAAGAATGTAATTGGTTCTAAATGGGTATTCAGAAACAAGCTTAATGAAGATGGTGAAGTGGTAAGAAATAATCAAGACTCGTATGTAAAGGATATTCATAGGTTGAAGGAAAAAAATTTGAAGAAAAATTTTCACCTGTAGCAAGAATGGAGGCCATTCAGATGTTCTTGGCATTTACAGCTCATAAAGACTTCAAAGTATATCAGATGGATGTCAATTCTGCATTTCCTGAATGGGGAACTGGAAGAAGAAGTATATTTGGAATAACCAAAAGGTTTTCAACTATCAGACAAACCACGCATTGTTTGTAAACTAAAAAAGGAATTATATGGACTGAAGCAAGCCCCCAAAGCTTGGTATGCTAGATTGGATAGATACTTTACAAAGCAGGGATTCAGCAAAGGGTCCATAGACAACAATCTCTACTTCAAGGTCAAGAAAGACAAGATATTGATAGTTGATTTATATGTTGATGACATCATCTTTGGTGGAAATGAAGGTATGTGTAAGATATTTGCTGAAGAGATGCAAAAAGAATTTGAAATTTCTATGATTGGTCAACTGAATTTCTTCCTTGGGCTTCAAGTAAATCAAACTAACAAAGGGATATTCATTTCACAATCTAAGTATGCTAAGTAATTTTTAAATAATTTTGGAATGAATGATTCTAAACTAGTTTTTGCCCCTATGGTAACTAGATGTAAACTCAGTAAGGATGATGAATCTGCTAAAGTTGATTAGAGCATGTAAAGATCCATCATTGGTGGAAGTTTGTATCTTATTGCTACTAGACCTAATATCATGCATGCCTTTTTTTTATTTGTAAGATCTAAAGTAGAACCAAAAGAAGTACATGTTACAACTATGAAGAGGATATTCAGATTTTTTAAAGGAACACCATATTATGGGCTATGGTATCTAAAGGACAATGATTTCACCTTGAACGCCTACACTGATGCAGATTCGACTGGTTGTGTAGATAACTAAAAGAGTACAAGTGGTGATGTATTCTTCCTTGGAGGAAGATTAGTTTCATGGTTGAGCAAGAAACAAGATTCAGTTTCTTTATCCACTGCAGAAGCAGAGTATATTGCAGCAGCATCCTGTTGTACACAGGTACTTTGGATGAAGAAAACTTTGTTGTGGTAAGTGATGAATCTATGTCTATATTTTGTGATAATACAAGCGCTATAAACATTTCAAAGAATCCAGTGATTCATTCTAAAAAAAAGCACATATTTATCAAGTATCACTTCTTAAGGGAGAAGGTATTGAGGAATGAATTTAGACTTGAATATGTGCCTACCAAGGAACATATTGTAGACATATTCACTGAGGCCCTTCCAAAGGATATTTTTGAGTATCTTAGAGGGATGTTAGGGGTTAATGCCCCTCCTTCTTTGAACTAAGTGCACATGAAGGTGCATTAGTCTAGTGGATTCACAAACTCTTTTGTTCTAGACTAATGATTCAGGTCTACTCCTGAAGGGGAGTAGAGAAGTACATTATTGCAATATGTGATGTGGATGTACTCCTTAGGGGAGTGAACAAAGCTTTATATGGCAAGAATTTCCTTTTTCATTTATGTGAAAGGGGGAGAGAGAATAATGTAAAAAGATTATGCTTGGCAAGTCGTTGCATTTGAAAATCATGTATGTTGTCTGTGATGGTTTTCACGTCATGTGTTGCCATTAATGAAAAAAGGGGAGATTGTTGCAAGTATGGATGTGTTTGGTGGTGTTTTCATTAATTTTTCTATTGATGTCAACATAGTTCAGGTTGAGTAAGTTGTGTTTTGCCAAGTGCTTTTGAGAAAATTTGAGAAATAAGGAAAGTAATGTTGAAGTGTGCTCTGGTATTGTGATCTGCATTTCCCCTATATTTATTCTATACTTGTTCGGATCTGTAGGTATTCATAAGCTTCAATGGATAATATATTTTGAGTTTTAGCTTCTGAGTTGATGAAGAGTAGAAGATGTGTTCACCAGTGTGTGAATTGGTTTGCCAGATCTATTTGTTTGTGGACTGGGAGAAATATTTTGACTTCGTAGTCTTCTGATATTTGGTTTTAGATCTTTCGGATTTGGGAGATGACTCTTTCTTATGGTTTCTATGTACTGACACATTTTCTTGTGGTTTGGCACTCTAGAAGATCTGCTCCAGAGCTCATGTGTTTTTTTTGGTTGGTCTGGTTGGACTAGTGAAGATTTCGTTGCTAATGAAGTTTTTAATAATTATTGTGGATGTATCTCAAGTGTTCTCAGAGATGGTAAAATGACTAGTGAAGCATGTTGAGTAATCTACGTGTGGTTATCTTGTTGGAGATGTGTGTACTTCAAAGATCATTGGTGTTTTCATTAGGTTTGGCCGACCTGGTGTTTACATGGTCATTAGGATTTTGCATCAATTTGAGAAAGCGTGTGCGTGATCCAATATTTTTTTTGGGTCCTAAATTAAATATGTAATTCTTCCTCTCACATTCTTATCCACCATGGGAATGTTGAGTAGCTAACCTAGTTTGAATTTGTAATTTGAAATTGTATAGCCGACCTTGGTGAATGTTTCTAAGGTTGAAATTGGTATAAAAGAAATTCAAGTTGTGGAAAATTTCATATCCATCCATCTATCATCCACGAATTGAGCAAGTGTGAAAAGAAGAGAGTTGAAGAGCGAATTGAGGCAACAGTACTTTAAATTGTTACAATCTTTTGATCAAGTTGGAAATGTGTGGAACCCTAGTGGTGGATCTTCATTTATCTCTTTTTCTTAATTTTTTGTAGGTAGTGAGCCTCCTTTCTAGACAGTAAGTCCTTCTCAAGGCAGTGATCCCTTAATCTGGGTAGTGAGATTTTGTATCTAGGTAGTGAGGCCTTTGGCAGTGAGTTGTTGTATCTAGTATTGCATTACTACTATATTGTGAGTTAATCATCACCATGGTTTTTCCCTCATTGTTTTTTCCATTTAAATATGGTGTCTTTGGTGTTTTCTTTCTGTTATTTGCATTTCATGTTAAAACTTAATAGTAGATTGAAGTTAAGGTGAAAATATTAAGTTTATAATTAAAGGAAGTTGATACAACTGATTCACCCCACCTCTCAATTATCTTGTACAATTCAACACCTTCGTCCCACTTGGCACCTATTTTGAGCTTCGATAGAGGAATAATTATCGAGGATGCCTGCACGATGCGCAGAACTATGTGTGGCCCGCTTACATCCCTAGTAGATTCCTATGGCTGGAGCCTACAGAGACATTACACTTCCCATTGGGAGCCAACTTGTAACACCCCCTTCGGTTGACCGACCCGAATATGGTCATTTTCTTCACTCTTTCCTTCAAATCCACTATTTCTTCATTCATTTCAAGGCTAGATAATCTCTCTTGGAAACTCACAAGCTCTAAGAATTCAATTGAATCACTTAAGTAGCATTTTTGTACTCTATAGAAGAAACGCCATCACTCCATCAACTCAGTAAAGAAAGTGTAGAACATCACCATTGCAACAAAGGCTTGATTCCTCTCATTTTCTCCCCCATTAGCCTTAAGTACTCTTAGTGGAAGTGGTAAGCTTTCTACTCCTATCCTATATTATTTGGTTGAGTAAGAACATTATGTTTTGTAGTTTTTTAGTGTTCTTTTCTTTATTCCTTTCTTTATCATACTTTTTCTCTATCATTGCAAACTTGGTTGTCCATGGAGGTGGAAACACCAAAACAAGGGTTTGACTGAGGCAGGCCCCTATACAACCCCCCAACAATTTTCCTCTTTATTGTGTATAGGTGGACATGCTTTGTGGAGCTAGCTAGCAAACAAGCTTTCAGTGAGATCGTTCTTGTCACCCTAGCATTGATCTACTTACTTTATGATATCCGTTTATACATTTCTTATTTTATAGTGTTATTTTGTTCCCTTAGAAACCATTAGCTAGGTCGTTAGTCTTTTTTCTCATGGTTCAACCTTGTCTTTCTGGTCCTCTAGTCATATAGACACTAGCACACCTGATAGATGCTAGCGCGTAGTGTTTTCATCCTAGAACCACACTTTTGTCCTCTGACAAAGAGTTATCTGAGATAGTGTAGAATCCAAAAACTGACTCACCTAGCCCCTTATCAAATCTCAGGTTTGCAGAGTGATCGATGGATCTTATAGTCCTCATCATTCTCATCCTACGTCTCCTAACACTCCCTTAAGTTGAGGTAAGTTAGGGGTGCTTGTTGCTCTCAGCCCTTCGTGACCTAAGTCCTTGACATGGTTGGTCCCCCTCTCTTACATAAATATTCAAATAAGAGAAAATAAAAAGCGATACTGTCAACAATAAATTTGGATGACCCTTCAAAAGAATCCACATCAACCACTTTAGAAGAAAAAAAAAACTACACAACAAATTTTGATGAACTTAATCATGAGAAACCACTGAATCCAAAAGAAATGAAAAAACTTTATGGAAAAGGTTATGAACTTATGAAAGAACTAGGATATAGTGGAAAACGATGTGGTTTTAGAGCTTAAGTTATTTGTGTCCCTATAGAGCCTAACACGCAAGAAACAACTCATGGTACTGGTTATTTTATTTTCATAGAAATCAACTCATTAAACAAGCCTTTGCTCAATATCAACACTCTCACAAAGAATTCCTCTAAGCCGACTTTGACAATAGTGCATCCTAAATTGATAGACACTAGTGGTCTTGATTGGTATCATTTTCAAGAAACAAAGAAATCTTCACTTAATGTCAATGTCATCACACAAAACACTGATGATTTTAATTCGATATATTTTACACCCTCTGATAAAGGAGGGAACAAATTCTTTCATTCTAAAGATTCTTGTGTAGGTATGACACCTTATACTAAGCAAGATATATCTTTGTCGTAAAACAATGTAACATCCTCTACTTTTGATCAAGAAAGTATCTTGTTGAGACTCCTCCAAGATCGTTTGATATCCCTCACTCCAAGAAAATGAAATAAATTCTACTATAAATATTCATTTTGTGTGAATCATAGAGTTCATGTTCATTCCACTAATGAATACAAGACTTTGAGAAGTAAAATCCAACATCTTAAGGATTTTGGTGCTCTTCCCTATGAATGGAATGATAGAGTAAATTTGTCAAGGAAACTAATTGCTAAGCGAAGATATTAGAACCTAAGAATGGAAGATGGAGAAGACATTACAAGCTATTATCAGAGAGTTGAGACTATAGCAACATAAATCAAGAATCAAGGTGGTAACATGATAGAAGAATATATAATTGAGAAGATCTTGATGAGATTACTAGACAATTACAATGACAAAGTATCTGCTCTTGAAGAAAAATATGATCCAAAAACATTTACTAAGGAACATCTATTTGGAGTCCTGACTGCAATTGAAATGAGAAAATCTGCAAGAGACAAGGAGAATACTAAAACATCCTTTAAAGCAATGAAGATCTAGAAGATGATCCAGATGATTATGATACAAAATATTTTGAAGCAAATTTCACAAGGAGATTGAAGAAAGGTACTGGTAAATACAAAGATAAGTTTCCTTTTAAGTGTTTCAATTGTGAAAATATTGGTCATTATGCATCAAGATGTCCTAATAAAGCTACAAAAAAGAAGAAAAAAGACAATAATAATAATTACAAAGATAAGAAGGATATGAAGTTCAAGAAGTTGTATTATGTCAAGGAAGATGTAAGAATTTTTGATGATGAATTTGACTTTGAGGAAGATAAAGATGAATGTTTTTTTCTAGCACTGGAAAAGAAATGTGCAAAATAATTTGGTCTAGAGAACAAGAAAGATGAAGTAGAAGGTACTCTGGTAACTGCTTTTCATGCCAAACAGGATGAAGACTTTTGGGTGACTAACAGTGGATGTTCAAATCATATGACAAGAGATAAGAGTAAGTTTACTAAATTTGAGAAGTATGATGGAGGAATAGTCATGTTTGGAGATGAATCTAGTGCTAATATTGTTGGTAAAGGAAAAATTAGCTTTGATGGAAAAAAAAATACTGGCGATGTTTATTATGTAAAGGGTTTAAGGCATAATCTCTTAAATGTTGGACAAATTTAAAACAAAGGTTTTAAGCTTGTGTTTTAGGATAACACTTGTGAGATAAGAAAAGGATTTGGAACTATGGTAGCAGCTAGAAGAAGAACTCATGCAAACATCTATCAACTTAAAGGTGGTGATGGTGAGTGTTTTATTTCTCAAATCAATGAGAGTTGGCTCTAGCATTGGAGGATGGCACATGTGAATTTTAACAATTTAGTTAGGATCAGTTCTAGGGAGGTTGTCAGAGATCTGCCTAGAATCACAAAGCCTTCAAATTCAATCTACAAAAGGTGTTAGATGGGAAAACATACAAGAAACAATTTTAAAGGAAAGGAACAATCATCAACCAAAATGCTAGAATTAATCCATACAGACCTCTGTGGCCCTACGAGAATAGGAAGCTTAATAGTGACAAGTACTTTATGTTTTTAATTGATGATTACTCTATGATGACATGAGTTCCATTTCTTAGAGAAAAGGATCAGGATCTTGATAGATTCGAAGTGTTTAAGGAAAGAGTAGAAAATGAGGAAAGCCTAAGAATTAAATGCTTAAGGTCTAATAGAGGTGGAGAGTTTACTTCTAGTGAGTTCAATGCATTCTATGAAGAGCATGGCATAAAAAGATAGTATTCTGCTCCTAGAATCCCCTAACAAAATGGAGTAGTGGAAAGAAAGAAAGAACCAGACTATGCAAGAAGTTACCAGAACTATGATGAAAGAAGCCAATGTTCCTGATGTGTATTGGAGAGAAGCTATTCATACTATTGTTTACAGTCTTAATGGAGTTCAGATCAACGGTAACAATACCAAAACCCCTTATGAGTTATGGACTAGTAAGACTCCTACTGTGAAATACTTTAAGGTATTTGGAAGTAGATTTTAATTAAAAGAGATGAAGAAAATATTGGAAAGTTTGATGCTAGATGTGATGAAGTAATTTTTCTTGCATATTCAAATAACAGCAAGGCATACAGATGCTTTAATAAGAGGCTGAGAAAAATCATTGAAAGTACTAATGTAAAAGTTGATGAAGCTATGTATAGACTAGTGGAAATTATTGAAGTTGAATTTGATGATCCTATCTATGAGAAAATACAAGAAGAAGAAAAGGAAGAGAAAGAACAAAGTGATGAAGAAGAAATTCTAGAACCTACACCCAAGACTCCTAAATATGTTAAGATAAATCACTCAGAGGAATAGATAATTGGAGACAAGAGTGAAGGAGTGAAGACAAGAAGAAAAGTAGTTGAGGTAAACTTGTGTTTACTTTCCAAAATAGAACCTATAGGTGTGAATCAGTATAAAGAAAATAAGACACTTCTTAATATGACACTATATCAAAGACAAAGCAAATTGAACTAATTCAAAACAATAATCTACCGAAAGCATCATATTTCTCTCTATCTCCAAAGATTTATTGAATCACTATGGCTCTCAAATCATGTAAGCAATGTGACTGTTAAAATGACTATCTGAAGAATGAGAAGGATGCTAATACAATGATGTGAAGCTTAAAGTGATAATACTATATGATAAAGAAACTAAATTACCATGAATTGACATGGAAGCTGATAAACAAAGCTACTGGAGGCAGCCCTGATATGAAAGCTTGAATGCTTGATGCTTGAATTCCTGCAGAGTAAGAGTGCATAAGTTGGATTATCTGGATCCTTTCTTGGTTGAATAAGGTTGTATTTATAGATTTCCTAGCTATAGAAATGCATAGGGATGGCATTGAGAGGCTTGGATTCAATCTGGAGGATTGAATGGTGAGAGATGGAGGAGATTGAGATAAATTTGGAGATTGTCTCTACCCATGAAAACACCAGGCAAGAGAAGAGGAAAGATTGATGGAGGAGGATTGAGAGATAAATTTGCAATTTGTCTCTAATTCTTCCCATGAAGTTTCAATCAATTAATTTTGACATGATTTAGACATAAATTAGACATAGGATATCTAATTCAATTTTGAGGAAATATAGATGGAATATTCTTTATGCCTTTATTTAAATATCTTTTATTTATTTAAATTAGCAAAAGAGGGATAAATAATTTAATAAAACAAACTATAGGATTTGTTTATTAAATTAAACAGAAGAATATGGTAATTAATCAATAAAGTGTTTAATCTTTATTTAATTAATTTAAGATCGATGTGATAGAATAAAATAGGGATTTGATAATTAAATCAAACAAAGTATTAAATTTTGTTTATTTAATTAATGATGAAATTTGGAAGAATTTAGAAGAAATAAATGTGAACTATATAAATAAATATTTCTATTTATTTAAACAGTAGAGGAATTTAGGATAATTAATCAAATAATTTGTATTTAATTAATTGGATTCCCTAGACCAATTTTAGGTGCATACAGAACCTAAGACTATGAGTGAAGCATGTAATGATGAAAGCTGGGTTAAAACAATGAAAGAGGAACTATAACAGATAGAGAAGAATGAGACATGGGAACTAGTCCCTAGACCTGCAAACAAGAATGTAATTGGTTCTAAATGGGTATTCAGAAACAAGCTGAATGAAGATGGTGAAGTGGTAAGAAATAAAGCAAGACTCGTATGTAAAGGATATTCATAGGTTGAAGCCTATTGATTGTCGTGCAAAACCCATTTGCAAAAATATTCAGTTGACCTATGTGAGCAGGCATATCAATTTTTAGCTTCCCATGATGAGTTTTGACAGAGTTTTGAAAAGTGAAGCTGGAAGGTTTTGACATTGTTCTGTTGTTTGTAGACGTTCAGTTTTGCAAAACAGCTTCCTATTTGAGCTTGGATTTCGTAACCAATTGATTGTCATGTCAAAACGAATGTTTTTTTGTATTCTCCACACCTAAATGATCTCACATGTCAATTTTCAAAGCCTCATGATTTGATTTTTTATTTTTAACAAGTTGAAACCAAATGTAGTTATGTTTTGCATCTGCATTCCTGACAACATTTCAGAGAGGCTAACTTCAACCGTCAGTATCTTTTGATCAGTGATGTTTCAAGAAAATTCCTTTTGCACACATGCTCAGGGTAACTAAATGATTTACTATGTCTAATGGAAGCTCACCAGGAGTTGATTCACTATTTTTATAAATTGGCAGTTGAGTCAGTTTCAACTGGTTCAGAACAACTGCTACTTCAGAAAAGCCTGACTGGTCAAATTTGTCGATTAATATTCGGTTCCTCATGATCTATTTCTCTAAGACATATTTTGCACTATACTTTTGGGTCAAATTACTATATTCTTGCAAGTTTTTATAGTTTCATGAGGTCATTTGACCAATTTCCTAGATTGATTCCTGAGGCAACTTGACCTGTTTTCACCATTTTGCAAATGTGCCTAAAAGAAATTTTAAATGAAAGCCCAGTTCATGTTTTCACTTCCAGAACACTCTGAGATTGTCTTAGAACAATTTGAACTCAAAACTTGTTTGAAAATGAAATTTTTTTTTAGTCGGACCCACATGGGGCCTGACATGCTTTGCATGGTCATGAACCTATAATGGTTCCAATGTTATAATCTCATCAAGAGAATTGATTTGTAATGGGTAAAAAGTATGAAATGGGAAAAATGATGGGGATGAAGGAAACTATAATGCATCTTCTCAACATTCTTAAGGTTTAGATAGAGAAGCATTTTCTCTACCAAGGAGCGAAGTGACATTGGGGAAGTAGCCCTGAATATGACAAATGTAGGTATAGCGTAGTATAGCCCTGTGTAGTGAATGTAGACTGGGATTTGATGTTCCATGTTATAATTTGGAGTTGAAGTTATCAAAAACTATTTGATAAGATGTTTTCAAATATGATTATTTAATATGGTGAAGTCAAAACAAATATATGAAACAAAAAGCTTCTCAGGTGAATGCATTTGTTAATTGTGCAACTAACTTCCATTGCCACTGTCATTTTCCTTCATTCCCGTGCAAATGAAGAATGGTAACACTGGAACAAGGTGGGCATACCATATAGTAGGGAATAATAATGTTATGCATCAAATGAGATTTTCAATCCCAAAAGAAATAAGGATAGGTTGTTCACTCATTGAAGATCCAACACCATTGGATGTTGTTGCCAGAGAAGCCTCCCATTTGCAGCTGAGCGCATGATTGATATGTTAAGAGACGCTTTCAAACTTTCATACAAATGCAAATGGCAGCCATCATCCAAGACTGGACTGGAGGCATGAATAAGGTTCTATGAACCAGTGGAAAGGGATTGTTTGTACCCACAACAAAATGTCTCAAAATTGTTTGAGGAAATTCTATTTTATCATTACGCCCAGGTGGTATTTCATGTGGTTTGAATACCTTGAAGAAATGCAGCATCAATAATGTTTGATTACATTGTGAGGCATAATGGTGGTGGGCTTCCATGCATGTGGTAGTGGAGGATAGAGCTACATATCATCCACTGTAAGTTCTTGCTTGTTGTCATAGCCAAAGGAGCAGACCATGGAGAGAGGTCCCATGCCAGCAAGGAGTAGGTGCGATGGCCACAAGATGAGCAGGCTAGCACCATATGAGAAGGGAAATGAAGGGAGTGGGTGCCAATGAATGGTGCGTGACCAGAACTTGTTGGATGGGGCCTGCGCCATGTCAACAAAAGGGAGCTCGAAGGAAGAGCCACGCCAGGGCAAAGGTATGGGGTGTGGCTGATGATGAGGAAAAGCACAAGCTCTGGAATAGTCAGAGGCCCACACCAAACAAAATCAAAGGCCCGCACATTTGAAGTGAGGAAGCCCGTAGCCAGCCAGAGAGGAAGTGTGGGGCGCGACCAGGGGAAGACCAAGAGAGGCACGGCCTACAACAGGAGCATGAGAGCTCAAAAATGTGAATGGCACAAACAAGGAAGAATAAATGCAAACTCGTGCAAGGCATGAGGATGTCTCCAGGTGGGAGAGGCTCGATGGAGGAGCAGGAACAGAGTGCAGAGCTCGGGTGCTCATAAAAGCAAAAATTAGGGCCGACCTTGCTGACCTTGCAGGATTTTGATGACATCAAAATTCTTGCGAGGTGTGCAAGAATGTGAGAGGGGCCATTTTTTATTTTTTTATTTTAAGTTAAATAGTTTTGATTAAAAATTGAGGCGGGCCTCGTAAAAATTACCAAAGGGGCAATTTCAACCTTTGCTCACACACCTCGTAAAATAAATGGTGACATCATGGAAAATGTGCGAGGTGGGCGAGATTGATCCTGGAGGGAAGAAAATATTTAAAATGTGGTTTGTGATTAAATGAACGGGGTGGGCCCAATGCAAAATTTTAAATGGTAAAACATGGCCGGGGGTAAATTTTTATTTTTGCCCAAGTAAGTGGAAGGTGAATAAAATATTCACGGGGAAATATTATAGAATTATTTTATAGATCATTTTATTTGCAAAATGTGAAATATTTAAATGATGCACGGGTATTTTATTTTATCGGGTGGAGTATTTTTATCCACAGTGGGTAAATAATTTAAATGGAGAATGTTATTTTGCTGAAGGAGAAGTGCATGTGAGAATAAAAATGATATTTTAATAAGGCATATAAAGTGAATTTTATATTCATTTTATTACTTGGGGGCATAACCAAAGTGAATTTAATATTCATTTTATTCACTTTATGATTGAATATTCGGTGTTAGGCTGAAAAGTGAATTTATTCACTTTGTAAACAAAGAATATTATTTGCTAAAGTATTGCTACAGCAAAAAAAAGAGCAAAAAGAAAAAATAGAATTTTGTACAGGAAGAGGATATTTTCCAGCTGGGTGAATTTGAAGATTCTCCACATGGGAACATGCTTTCAGTTACTGGGAAATCATGAGAAAATGTAGTTTTGAGGGAATATGTTTGTTGCTGCAAAGGAAGGAGAGGACATATTCTTTTCAGTTTGATCAACGGTGAATGGAGCTTCTAGATGGCATTTCCAGATTGAATTTAGGGTTGCTCTTGCTTGCATCTCTTCTTCTATATCTTCTATTATTCTCTCATTGAAAAAGGTTCTGAGATTAGGTTATGAGTTTTTGTATTGGGTTGGGTAGATAGAGAATTGTAATTTCTAAGTCATTGTTTGAGTCTGTAAGTTGTAATTTTGTGAATTCATGAGTAAATACAGCCAATTTATGCAATTAACATCATGAAGGTGTTTCCACATTCATGAATGTCATCAGATTGTCTCCATATTTGTATACTTTCAGTCATGTAAATTCAATAATACAAAGTGTCTTTGAATTTATCATCTCAAATTTCATGAGGTTGTTTTGTTTGTTCATTGTTATGTTTCAAAGAAATGGTTAAAATGCTTTGAGCAGGTGATTGTGATTTCAAGTGTGCAGATGGGATTTGATAATGAGAATCTGATTGATAACAAGATAAGGGTTATTGGTGCAAGACACTAACAATTGATGCAAAGCATCAACAATTTAAATCCACTAGTTGAAGATTGTTTGCTGGGAAACTATGTTTTATGTGTTTGACTCCATGGCCCAGAACTGGCACTGATCTATTTTTCAGTTTTGTACATCTCAGAAACAAAATTAAATGCAAAATCATTATAATCTTACTATGTTATTGTGTGTCCTCCTTTCCAATGGTTGAGAGAGGTTTGAGTTACTAAGAATTTAGCCAATTTTGAAGTTGTTAATGCCTCCCTTAGTGTATTTTCATTGGGAATTATTTTCTTTATAAAGAAATTTCAATGTATGAGTGTTTTAATTTTTGAGCATTGTTTAGGTTTACCCACCTTGGTCCTGTAGAGCCAGAAGTGTAAGAGATGTCAATCTTTAACTGAATCTTATCAGTTGGCCACTAGCCTTTGTGGTGCTTTAGTATAGAGGTTAGCTATCTCTTAGAGAACTGCAAATCCTATGTGGGAAAAAACACCAACACATCTATCATCCACGAATTGAGCAAGTGTGTGAACAAGTGCAAAAATCAGAGAGTGAAAGAGCAAATTGTGGCAACAGTACTTTAAAGTGTTACAATATTCTGATCAAGTTGTGAATGGGTGGAACCCTAGTGGTGGATCTTCATTTATCTCTTTTTGTTTATTTTCTATAGGGAGTGAGCCTCCTTTCTAGATAGTGAGTCCTTGTTAAGGAAGTGATCCCTTAATCTGGGTAGTGAGCCTTTGTATCTGGGCAGTGAGCCTTCTGGTAGTGAGCTTTTGTATCTAGTATTTCACTACTACTATATTGCAAGTTAATTCTCACCGTGGTTTTTCCCTCATTGGGTTTTTCACATATATCTAGTGTCTCTGGTGTTTTCCTTCTGTTATTTACATTTCATGTTTACACTTAATAATAGATTGAAGTTAAGGTGAAAATATTAAGTTTAGAAATAAAGGAATTTGATACAACCTATTTACCCCCCCCCCCCCTCTTAGTTGTCTTGTGCAATTCAACAAACCTTATCAAATAATAGTCAAACATATGAACATCATTGATGTATAGGAATGTCCATCACTCAAAAACTTAGCTGTAATATACAAACATAGAGACAAATAAAATATTGGATAAGAACATTAAAGACACATCAACCCACTAGGATCACATAAGGGTGGGGTCTCACATACTTCCTCCCGTTGCTTTTGATTGAGAGTGTATTCTAATTCTAGTTATGATTTTCCTTCATAGCAATAAGCCATCCTCTCCTAAGAAATGCATCGTATACCTTTTTTTGTAGTGGGATGAAGAAAAAGTTCATCAGGAACTGTTGTGTGTCGATTAATACTTTTTGTGCCATCAATGTATCAAGAGGTTTGATTCCATATTGATCTGCGCCTACCAAGTGGAATGTTGGGGGCTAGAGAGTTGGCTTCGCTAGGAACTTCCAATTTTCTTCTGGCAGTACATTCACTCTAGAGCCTCCATTGGTGATGGTATTGGAGAGTTTCCTCCATGATCTTCATCTGTACAATGGAAATATTTCTCCTAACATTCACTATGAGTAGCATTAGGTCCATGGCCTCTCCTATCGGCTGTGTCATACTCTTGATTGGACCCTTGTGATAGGTTTTTTTTTCTTCAACAAAATTAGTAATTTCCACTCTTAGTCGATGCATCATCTGTAGGTATATTACATTGATAGGTATAGTTGTGTGAAGCACCTGTTGTACAATGTTCTTCTCAGACTCTAGTTGTAATGACATACTGGTTACCTTGGAGGTCATTTTTCCTTGGCCATTGTCTCTTCCACTTCTGCCCCACCCTCTTGGAGTCTTTCTTTCTCCATATGAGGGTTTAGATAGGTCACTTTCTTGGTTTATGCCCTTGTGATCACAAGGACCTCCTTGTTAGCTACCTGCAACATATTTATGCCTTTTTTCTTTGGAAAGTCGATGTCTTCCTGATCACCCAGACCACACCATTTTCAAAATATTTCCCCCAAACTTTAACCATTTTGGAATTCTCTAGCAAAGTGACCCCATTCATTGCACTTTCAACACTACATCATGGGTCTGCCTTTGCTATTCTATTGTATCAAGTGCTTCTTGGTGTAGTGTTATTACTTCTTTAATTTTTGTGATAGCCTCCATGGGATGCAAATGTTGTTATTTTGAGGCTTCGACGGTGTGGTCTAAGGGGTTGACTCTTCCCCTTTTGCAAGGAATATTTGTGAACTCCTTTTTTTAAAATTATATGTGCACTCCTTGATGGAGTGTCCCATAACTTGGTAGATGTCATAGAACAATTTCTTTAGGTAGTTCACCTTCATATGACCTTTTTTTTTCATTTGGTACACCATAATTCTTTGGACTCCTTCAAACTCTCCTTGTCGGCCTTTAGCTCCTTCATCATCCTCATCATATCTTGTTAGACAACTTGTATGATTTTTTTTCATCTTCTCTGCTCTCCTTCATACTTTCATCATCTTCTATTTTCTTCTTCCCTCAAGAGGATGTCTTATTCTCACTATTGATGTCCATTTCTTGATTGTACACTTCAATGTATGAGGATGGATGTACAAATTTTGTATTTTTCCTCAACAATGGGGGTAGCCCTTCAATGAACCATCAATTCTTCAACCTTTCGACTGGTTGAGTCTCTAGTTTCACCAATAACTCCTTCAACGTATGATTACAGGCTCATACATTCTCATGCTTTCCTTGTTTCGTGTTATATATTTCTACCACAATTTAATTTTCATCCCTAAGAAGATTAAATTCATCTTCAAATGCTCTATTGAGTAATCACCCTAAGACTTTATGTGCTACTTCAAGTTCCATGTACCAATCTATCTATACCTCTCAAAGTCGCTACGAATGCTCGTAGCCAATAATCCACATCATCCTACCCATTTTCTATCAATATCATCTTGTGTGTTTTGTAATGATGTACAAGATTCTTTGAACCATTCCTTGTGAACTTTGGTAGCTTTTGCCTCTTGGCTAGCGAATTCACCATGTTTCTTCCTTGATGCCCTCCTTGTGCATTAGACCTGATTGGACTGTTTCTCCCCTGATGTTATAGTTCCTTTGTTGCACTCTCCTCCATGTATGGGTCAACAGCATGTCCCCCCTCAGTGTCCTCTACACCTCAAGTCTTCTAAGGTTCATTTCAGTACTCCCTTTGTTAGGGGGTATTTGGCTCGAATCCTCCAATTCTTGGTTCTTTGTTGTCCAATATGGACAACTCTCAAATGCGAGTTATACTATTTTCAAGTTCTTTTAATAGTTTATTTTCAACTTTTTTAAATTTTTCTTTATTTGCTATGGATGATGTCTTGAAATCTCCTTTGTTGGTTTCCTCGACAAGGTTTTGGTGCAATTTAGCAATGGATTAGTTTATTTCATTAATGCCTTCATTCGTTTCTTCAACAATTTTTTTTACTCTTCTCCACTAGGTTTCTTATTCCTCTAATCTGAATGATCTTAGTACTCTTTCCTTAGGTGTTTCTCTCCCTCTTAGAACTCAAATTTTGTCCTTATGGGGTCATACAGGCATTAATTTTTAGTCATACAATCATTAGTTGTGGGGAATATGCCTTATATTGGTGTCACGTTCCTCCTCCTCCCATTTTATTCTTTCCTCATACCATTGTAGTATTTTTTGTCTTCAGTATTCTTGGTCACTCTTTGCCAAAAGATCTTGCAATATAATTTAATGACATGCAAGCAACCTTCGCAATCGGTTTAGGAGATGGTCAACCTCTAGGTTGGCATGCAATTTGTCCCAGATGATCGACTGAGGGTCAAGGTTGATATTCAAAAATTATTGGATATTGGATTCATTAGAACTATTGGCTATCCTAAGTGGGTTTCCAACCTAATTCTAGTTAACAAACCCAGTGAGAGCATCCACATATGCACAATTTTCAAAGATATAAACGTCAAACCATGCACTAAGGATGATTTTCCTCTACCCAACATAAAAATAATTTTGGATTTAATAATTGGGGAAGAAAATTCTTCCTTAATGGATGGATTTTCTATTTATAATCAAATTTTTATTGTAATTGAAGATCAACATAAAATAGCTTTCACTTTCACTTAGGGAACATTTTGTTGGAATGTTATGCCTTTTGGTTTATAAAATGCATGGGATACCTATCAAAGAGCAATGAAAATAATATTTCATGACACTTTTCACAATACCACAGAGGATTATGTGGATGATTTATTAGCAAAATATATTACAAGATATTATCCCTTGGCTATACTTCCAATAATTTTTGATAGATTGGAAGAATTTAAAGTGAGATTGAACCCAAAAAATGTGTCTTTGGTGTCACTTTTGGGAAATTGCTTGGATATATTTTTTCCCATAGAGGCATTGAATCAGATCCCACTAAAGTTTAAGCTATAGTTGGCATGCCTCCTCCAACCAATCTAAAGTGATTATGTAGCACTCAAGGAAAACTTCAATTAATTAGACATTTCATAGCTCAACTAGAAAAATGAGTGTCAACCTTTCATGCATCTTTTGCATAAAAATTTAACATTCAAATCGAATGAGAAGTGCCAATAATCCTTTCAACAACTAAAGGATTATTTGGATTCACCTCCAATTTTGATGCCACCTATTCAAGGGAAACCTTTTTTGTTATAAATCTTGGCTATTAAAACTAGATTAGATGCCCTTGTCTCACAACATGATGATATAGGAAAGGAGAGATATATCTATTATATTAGCCATAGATTGGTTGAATATGAGATTAACTACACTCCAATAGAAAGGGAATGTCTAGCTATTATTTTTGCATCACAAAAATTAAGACATTACATGCTTAATCATCAAATAAATCTCATCTCTAATCTACATCCTTTAGAGTACATTTTTTCTAAGGCTATAATTATTTTTACCACCCCACAAGGTGATTGTATCCCAAAATCATATAAAATTTCTTTTTGTTACACAACTAACATTGCAAAGTATGAAACTTTAATCATTGGTCTTATAATGAAAATTTAATGGTAAATAAAGAACTTCAAGCTTATGGATATTCACTATGGTTAGAAGGAAATTAAATAATTATTATCATACAATAGATGAATAACTTCTCCCTACAAGAGGATGGCAGATAGTTTTAAATAATAATTTTCAACTATCATCTTTGAAAAAATCCCAATGTTAAATAATAAAGCCATAGATGATATGGCTACTATTGGATCTCTCTTGGAAATATCTCATAATGCTCATCATTATGAGTTCTTGGTAGAAGAAATTTTGACTCCATCTTTTGATGTTCCAAAATCTGAACTTGCATGTAAGCTTGTTGGTCCTAATTCCCCTTTGTATCATGATGTGTATACCTATCTTTGTGATAGCACCATCCCAACTAACTTATCCAATGATCAAAATAAAACATTCCTTGATAAATCTTCCCATTTTTTCATCCTTGGTGATACCCTTTATGAAAGGAGTCTTGATGGTGTCCTCCTTAGGTTTCTAAACTCAAAAGAAGCTAAAACCACCTCATCTAAGGTATGTATGAAGGTATTTTTGGGGCACATTTTAGTGGACCTATCCTTGTCAAAAGGTTGTTACTAACTAGATATTATTGGCCAACTATGAAACAAGATGCACAAAAAAATTCTAATAAATATCATCAATGTCAACAACATGGAGATTTGGTTCATGCACCCACCCAAGAGTTACACTTGATAACTTCTCCTTGGCCCTTTTCATAATGAGGAATTGACATCATAGGATGAAATAACCCCCTCATCAAATTACCATAAGTTCATTATCATTGCCACATAGTATTTTATGGGTTTAGGTCATTCCATTATCCAATATTACTAGAAAATAAATAACTAAATTTACCCTAAACTATATTATTTTCCACTATGGTATCCCTCATTCTATCATTACCTATAATATAAATCCTTTAAAAACAAGATGTTTGTGAACTTTGTTATCAATTCCATAACCAACATTAGTTTTCCACTCCATTTATCCACAAGGTAATAGTCAAGCTAAGGTCTCAAATGAAACTATTAAATTCTTAAGAAAACAAACAATGAAATTGGTCATGATTGACATTTGCAACTTAACATTTCTTTATGGGCTTATCACACATATATTCGCACACCTACTAGAGCCACTTCATACTCAGTCTTTAGAACCAAATAAATTTTACCTGTTGAGGTTGAGCTCCCCTCCTTCAAGGTGTCTTTACAGTATGTCATTGATAAAGAAGAATATCGAATATCTAGATTTTATGAGCTTGAGTTATTGGATGAAATTTATCATAATGAATTAAATTCCTTACAAGATTATCAAAACTACCTTCATCGTAGCTATAACAAAAAGATCAAAAGTCAAACATTTGAAATTGGAGACATGGTACTAAAAAAGAATTAAAAAATAAATAAGATAGAAACAAGAAAGGAAATTTTGAATGCAATTGGTTGGGGTCCTTTGTTATCATATAAAATTATAGTTTTAGAGCCTATAAAATTGCTACACCTGAAGGAGAACCTTTGGAAGACCTATTAACAACATCCATCTTAAGAATTTTTATGCATGACCCTCGAGGTATCCTAGTAGTTTTTATATAATATTCATCATTACATGTGCATTTTATTTCATCCACCTATTTGTGTATCACATTCGCCTATCATGGACCATTTTCATATCATTTCCTAGTCCGTCATGGCATGGTTGTTTGTATCTATCATGTTCGTTTGGCTATCCTATCATGTATTTTATTTGTGTTAGTGTTCATTGCCTACATGGGGACACCTTGTGAATTACATAAAAAAAATTGAGGTCCTAACACATGTATCCTTCCTACAATGGACCTTGTTTATCAAAATTGAGCTTATCTTTTAGTTAGAGATATGTTGGCTATTATTTTTGTTTATCGGTTTATTTTATTTTATTTTATTGATTTTATCTTTTCCATCTCATTTTCTCAATGAAATATTATCTTAGCATGCTTAGAGAAACTTGTTCCATAGAATTGATGTCTTCTTTCACATGTTTGGCATTCTTTTGTCTCCCATTTTCTTGATGAATTCCTATATCTAAATGTGCTTATAGTATCTTGGGTTTAGAGATGTGAGTTTATTTATTTTTAAAGTTGCATGTGTTTTATGTGTATGCAAGTAGGACATGGCCAATTCTTTGAAGTAACTTGATACCAATGAAGGTCATTTCATCTATTAATATGTAGCGAATGAAGTATATTTTTTCCTGGAAGATCGCTAGTGTTTGGCCTTATAAGGGGGTAATATCTTTGATAGGTATTCGTAGGGTTGAGTGGATTATTGATGCTTGGATGTTGAATGTTGCTACACCTATAGGTGCAAGAAGTAGTCATGGTGATGGGCCAATTTGGGATGAATTATTGAGTGTAGATCGGATGACTCTTATTAAGTGTAATTTACTTGTTCCAACAGTTCCTTGAAAAAAAAAAATTAAAGGAGTTTGCAAAGTACCTGCATTTAGATGTGAGAAAACTATATCAAATGATTTTTGTGGTTGGATAGAGAGATCATGTTGGGTAGGGCAAGTGGGAAGATGAGGGACTAGAAATGTTGGATGGTTGGATTCTATGTAGGTAGTAGTATAGACTTGTTGGTGGGGATTTAGTTGGAAAGAACCCCAATCATGGTGCAAGTCAATGTCACGACAACCAAGCATATCTATTTCATCAAAGTGAAAAGGAAGGCTTGGGTATAGGCTTGATAATACTTTCCATTCAGATGGGTTGTTGTCATGCATTATTACTTCTTGACTGGAAGAGGAGCTAGAATCGGTTCCTTCAGAAGGCTTTGATGGTGTGTGGAGCACATGCCAAGGATGATAACTACCTACAAAAATTTCCCACTATTCTATAATATGATTGGTGGACAAAGAGAATTCATTTCAAATGTTGCAAAATGGTTTTTATAGTAGTAGTTCACTCCAACAAAATGCTTCAAATCAGATGTCATCTCTTGCAGGGATGGAGGTGAAGAGTGGTGAGACATGAATAATGGCTTTAATGGACTACTCTTTCCATTGACTATGCTTTCGATATGCCTTGTAGGTCCACTTTTGGGTGACCTCAAGAAGTGACATAGCCTCTAAATCTAGTGGACGAACCATATAAGAATCGATGTTATTTGGGTCTAGGTGGTGGTTGATTTAGATGAGAGCCAAACTCGTTGAAAAAAAAAGTGGACACATTTAAAGAGACAAAAATCCTACTAGATAGGGAGAGTGGAAGTTTAAGCAAGAGGTGGAAAGTTTCCTGGGCTCCAATATCAAAATCCACTAGTGTATCAATAAGAATTTTTTGAAAGCTATTGGGGCAGGCTTGTCAGACTCTATATTGGTTGAAATATGAGAAAGCATTGTGTGGTATGTTTCTGACTTGTTTTCAGATTTTGTTGCATATTTTGCAATATATTTGAGGATTGTGTGGATAGAGATAATAGGCTAGCAATCAATATTAGCTCTCCAAATAGAGAGGATAGAAGGGTTGTGTAGATTTAAGCGGTCATCATTGCAAGAAGCGATGAATTTAGGTTGGCCAGTCTCATCAATTGCAAGGGTAGAAAGTTCTTGCATGGAGCAAGGGGCTTTATTGTAGGGATTGGCCTTTCCTCCTAAGGCATGTTTTTAAGGTACACTTTGTATGACATTGAACATAATTTATTAGTTCAGTGTAGTCAATGAGAGGGTCGGATTCCAAAATCATTATGTTGTCCATTAAACATGTTTCATTGCCAAGAGATCAATGAATTTCCTAGTTCCTTGATAATAGTGTTCGAGGGTTCCATGTAGAGACATTCCTTTGAATGTATTTAAGGGAATTTTGTACTGATTGAAAGTTATTCTAGTGTAGTTTCCCAATATCGGGTGCTTCTTCTAGCCAAAGGAAACCATGGATATGTGTAGAGCCTCTATGCTGCCATTCATACTTAGTGGTGTTTTTCTTTTAGAAAGTATTTAAAACGTATCGAATGTAAATGGATGAGGGTAGTAACAATATAGTTGTACCAATATTCGGTTGCAACAAGTAGTTTTTCCAAGACCTCTTCATAAAATGCAATGAATCTATGGTGGATATAGTGTGCAGCAAGGTGTGGATTTTGAACAATGTTTTGTATCCTCTATTTATAAGCAACTTGCAAATTTGAAGGCACAAATGATGGCATGATACTGTGCAACTCTATCCATTTTGTATCTACCAACTGAGTGTAAAGAAAAGTGATGGGAAACCAACTTGGATAACCATATCAAAGAGCTCCCCTTAACAATGGTTCCAAAAAGGGTTTGTTCCATGAATTGATGATCCAGAGCGCATGACTTGTTCAACAAGTTTGTCATCTGGTAGGTCCTTTAATCTTTGATGAAGATAAAAAATTGTTGTTAGAAAGTATGTATCAATGTGCTTATGGACAAACACTGATGTTGTGGCTTGGTTATGATGGCACATAAGAATGTTGATTATGAAGTACCTGAAGCAAGGGTTTTGGCCAAACCTATTATCAAAGTACCTGAGAAAGTGGAGAGCATATTCATGTAACTTAACTTCTTGCATGTGTTGTTGTTTGAATGCATATATTCATTTTGGAAACAAAGTGGGGAAATACATAACAAACAATCCTTCAGTGGTGTAATCATTGATGGGAAATGGTGAAATGGGTGGCCAGTCCATAGACAGGGTTGGTCGGCCTTGACCAAGTTGCAATAATGAACATAATTCTTCAAATTCTCTACATGTTGGTGGAAGGCTAGCTACAAAGGAAGTCATGGGATGGATTTATTCTTCAGAAGGGTCGATGGTTGTAGCATATGTTTAAATAGATCCTGTAGATGTGAGACTGGTAATTGCACCATGGTTGTTGCATATAGGAGGTTTATAATGTTAGTGGAAGCACTTGGTAGACATGCTAATGCAACCTCATCTAATTGCACATTTTTGTAGTATGGGTTGTGTGAGGTTTTATAATGTAGTGCCTTGTATAAACGTCCTCTACTCATGTAGAAGTTATAGTCTTGTTGGCCGATGTTTTATTTATTAACCAATAAGATGTCTAAATCATCTATACATCTAGGAAAGTGGGTAGCAATCGTAGAAATATCTTGAGGAAATCAAATAGTTTGCCCACTATATTTTAAGTGGCCTCCCTTTGCATAGGTAACTTGAAGGATTGGGATGACCTTTGCTATTAGCATCTCTTCAACTTGAGTTTTTTTTTTTAAACATAGAGGTTGCTCACCAGGGTCCATGTTATTCCATTTGGAGAAGTGATGGCCATTTTTTTCAGCTACACATCTGTAACAAGTAGATAGTCCATGTAATTGTTTTGTTTTAATACTTGGATATTGTTCCATGCAGACTAGATAATTCAACATGTTTGCAAGTCTATCTAGCATAGAATGGAAGGAATTTCTAGCAACAAAAATGGTTTGAGTAAATTTTGGAGGAGGATGGATATGGGAGGGGTCAACAGAGGAGGGGAGTGTAGATGTGGAGGCACCAGCAACAATGCCTTGTGCTCTTTCTCATCTTCTTCTATTGATGGTGTCTTTTCTCGCATGGTAGTGGATGTGTTGATGCTGGTTACGACATGATCGTTTAACTTGCAATCTTGAATTTTCTAAATCCAATCAATATTTTTTGTAAGTTTACATACAAGGTTCAACATTAGAAGTAACTTTTTCAATAGGGAAAAGTAATATAATTAAAGCTAAATACATCGAGATGTAGGCAATAACATCGACTGGAAGAAAATCATTGGGAAGCTTAGAGAAGTAACTTTTCTAAAAGGGAAAAGTAATCTAATTTAAACTAAAGTGAAAAATAAATACATCGAGAAGAAAGCAATAACATCAACCGAAAGTAAAGCTTTGTGAATCTTAGGAAACAATGGGATCTGGGAATAAATAAATGTTTGTTTGTGGTTTTTTTTGGTATTGCATGTTTGAAACTTGAAATGGATATGAAATTGAACATATATAGAATGTTTTCCAATGCAATAGGAAGTATGATAATAGAAATTAAATTATAATTCAAGTCACAAAGGGAAACCATTAAATATTGATGCTCATATAGTGCAAGTAGATGTGTGATTTAATGCGAAAAGGTGTGAAAGTAAATTTTAGAGACATGTACCCAATATAGTGGTTTTCAATTCAAGAATGGAAAAGCTTACAAAATAGTTGTATGTGAAAATTAAGAATGTAAAATGTATAAATGCAAATATGTATATAATTTTTTAGTACTTGTTTGTTGTGCTTACAAATATGCACAATTGCACATGACATAACAAGTGTACTTAAAAAGAGTACAATAGAAAAGCTAAACACATTTAATAGATGTAATAACAATTATTTATGCTTCATAGCCATTGAAATAATTTATTTGGATGGTCAGTGCTAGTAGAACCTTGCAATTGATAGTTGTGTCTAAAATTTGGCTAGCAACATTAGGTTCTGCTAGTAGGAGCTGAAAATATTCTACACAAACTCCTAACAATGTTGTTGTTGATTCTTCAAATGCGGTAACATTAAGAAGATGTCTTGTACAATCTTGCAAGTCCATATTGAGAAAGTATCTAAAATCACATGTAGCAATCTCCACATAACACTTGGGGCATTTAAATGCACTTGGGGTAATTTGGAGAACCTTTTTCTTACACTTTTTGATTTCCACCATATGAGGGAAAGATAGGTAGTAGAATTTTTCTAAGTGGAGCTTTGTGATAGTGGCCTTTACATAAACATTTTATTTGTCAAGAGAGCTTGGTTTCACAATACTTGAAATAAGAATTGGATTTTCAAATTTTTGAGTTGATAGATGGCTCTTTGAGAGGGAAAGGCAAGACTAGGAAACCCCTATAGTGGCATACCATGTCTGTAATATTGAGGCTTCAACCAAGTTGAGATTGATTACAATGGTAGTTAGAAAGATAATATCTATAGATTTTCTAGACCATGAGGTTATTTGACCACTTTAAATCAAAATAACTGGTGGTTTGGGTTGTAGAGAAGGTTAGCTAGTTGTTTCCTAGTGATTTGGAAATGACTACCCCAAAGTGTGATATCAATGGTATGGCTTGACATGTCCATGATTGTAGTTGTACACTTTATTGTTTTGGTGCCATCCCTCTTGTGTATGGTGAATATGTAGGGGAGATAGATAGAAGAATACCAATGACATATACAAGGGAATTAAAGGGTAATAAAATTAATGATTCAATGCTTTTGATATGGTAGTTGTGTGCAGGTATAGTGGAGTCTATGCAAGTGGATGGATTTATGGTTGAGGAGTTGTGGAGGAATATTTCATAAGGGTTTGTACTACTACTATATTTTGTGTTCGTGACTTTGATGTGGCCATTTGAGCTGACATGAGTAATATTATACTCGATCACATGGTAGAACCTATCTACAAGTTCATTAAAGTAGGTTACATGTATCTCAGACCCTACTTTATCTACAAAATCAAACCCAAAAGACTTTCCCATCATTACATGCATTTTTGTACTCATGAATTGGACTTTTAGTCAAGGCACGACCCTCAATGGACCAATGTTTATGGTTTGGGGTTAAGGTTACAATGGGATTTGGTTCAAATGGGGTGCGATTGTTCTTTACCCTCGAGGATGTAGGTTCATTGAGTGAAGTTTTGGGAGTTTGAGTGGTGGCCAATGGCCCCTAAGAGTTGCTAGAGGGCATATAGATTGTAGCTTGATGAATAGTAGTTGGAGATCCAATCATTGATGCATTGTTTGTTATTATTTCCAAACTATGAATTACAATAGCCCTACAATGAAAAGGACAATTTGAAAGTGAATGAAATGTACATGCTTAAAAATCAAGAACTTAAAAATATAAGGTAATTATACACGTACGTGAATTTGTGAAATTTTTTGTAAATATATTCTTTGAGGTGGACAATGAAACCTTTGACTAAAGCCTCCTCCAAGACAATCTCATTGAACTAGGTGGGTAGTAATGCAGGATGTTTGTGCATCCCAGTTGATAGTTGTTTATGATACTTGATAAGTGTAGTTTGAGGTTGTTCAATGGTATCAATAGATGCAAGTTGTAGAAATGGATCTACATCAGGCATGTCCGAAAGGATGTCGGTAATGGAATTTGCAATTATTGCAGACATGATGACATTGGAAGACATTATAAGTGGTTGGCATGCAAGAAAAGTGAGTGTAGGGAATTTAGGCATTCAAGAAATTTTACAATAGTAATTCTGAAGTGCAAAATGGTCTGTACAACCTTTCATATGAGTGAAATTCAAATATCTTACTCAGGTATGAAAATAATTGAATTACTTGGGGTTGGGGGAAACAATAAAGTGGATGTTTTGGGTCTTATTTTGTCTGTAGGTTATTTGAATTATAGCACCAAAAAATTGTAAGTAAGTGGTCATTTAGTATGTCTAGAAGGGATAAGCAATGCCTAAATATAACGTTAAGGAGAATGCCAAAAAATATTGTATGCCATAAGTTAATATTAAAAGGGTTTGTGCAAGTCTTTTTTTGTTATTATGGTAGCATAAATAAGCATCAATTGTTGTGAACTAGATCCATATTAATGGGAAAGTTGGGATCTACGATTTAAGACTCATCGAATTGTAATAGCGTAACATTCAATTGAAAGGATATGCAAGTGTACATTCGAAGAGTGTAAAAGTATGGACTAACTCCAACATCATAGCATTAAATTAAAACTATATGCAATTATAAATTAGAAGAGAACAAGTAATTTTTATTTATTTTTGGTTATATATTACATAGCATAAAAGTAGAGATCCTGTTATTCACATTAAAGATAATGGGCATAGTAATTTGCAGGAAACTTACAAATTGAGTAGTATAGGCAAGAGGGCACATATTATGTACATGGATATGTATTTGCTAACTACATAGCATCAAAATATAGGCCTTTTGATTGGCCTAAGATTATGAACATATGGATTTGTACAAAGGTTGCATAGCAAAAAGTTAAAGTAAATGATCACATATTGTGCAAGTACACCTCATATGTGTGTACCAAAGAGGATGTTCCATCATTTTGACCTATTGGTGATCATAATAGATTTCTCTAAGTAAAGTGCAAAGGCCCTCAAATTTAGTCCAACTCTTTCGGAATGAGGTAAGTGTCTCCTGAAATTGTTCAATGTCCACATCTTCTATTGAGGGTGATGTTTGACAAACATCCTTGAATTTATGGACAATGTTTTGGAAACTATTTCTTATAGTAGCAACGAGATGTGCAACATAAATTCCAGGGTTGTCTTGTCTATTGATGGATGCACAGGACTCTGCCACCATGGGTTGGGCAACCACAGGGACATAGGGTGTGCATAGTATTCAGTGTATCATCCATTTCCTGGGATGAGTTAGGTAAAAGATTATATAAGTAGTAAATAATGAATGAGAAAAAAATCTAACTTGAAATTAAATACAATTTACCATAAAATCTATGGAAATACAAATAGAATTATAACAAAGTTAACAACATAGATGTAAATAATATGATATCGCTTAGTTTGACATGAACATGCTAAATAATCACATAAAAAGTAAATGTGACTGCTATCAAAATTTAGAAAAAGAACATGTTGGCAAATATATGACAATATTTATTGGGATTTGCAAGTGTATATTCCAATCTTGGAGTGAATTTAAACTATCAAAGGAAAAAGGTACATGTGTCACATTTCTCAACATGACCTAAGTTTTCATAAAACACCCAATATTGTGGAAGATCAAGTAGAGAAAGATATGGTATATTTTGTTTGCATATATTTGGGTATATATTTGTGTAATACCCGAGACCAATCAATAAGCCATTTAGGTGATAGCAAGCAACATAGTAAGTGTAGACACTCAAAATTTGTCCTCATAATTATCCTTATTTTCATCTAAATCAATTAAATGGATATTATTATTTGTTTAATTAATTCATTTAATACCTTTCTTCTATTGACTCATTAATTCACTCAAATCATTAACATATTATAAATATTTATGCATTCATAAGCATTTAACCATTTGCATAATCAACCATTTATCCATAAATAATTTCATATTGCTCCATTTGCACAATCATTTAATCTGTAAAATCATTTAATTCATTAAATCATGCATAAATTCACTTTTAATCCTAATTCCTAAATCTCCATCATACCATAAAGTCGCTCATTTATCTCTCCCACTTCAATCAATTGCATTTGATTGGAGAATATGGGATAATTATTCATTTCTCATCTCACGCTTTTTATCCCACATCTCTCCCACAACATGAATCCACATGTGAGGACATCTATAAAAAGACTTCTCTTCTCACCAAAAAGCATATTCGAGATACACATTATCAATCCTCTCTTCCATTCATCACAACTTCTTGTTACACTTGTGCTCATAAAAAATTGAGAGCATCAAATGCATAAATCAAGATCATGGTGGATAGACATTTTAAATCTGCTTCAAATAAACTGATATCATATTCCCGGTTTCCTGCAAGCACAATATTCTTGCAAATTTCTTCTCATCATCCAAAACGGCTTCTTTGTTATTCATGCGCCAATGGTATCAAATTGCTCAAGGTTTCGGTTGCATGAATAGATTTGATTGTTGAATTTATTGTTTACATATTTTGGCATTCCATAGATTGTGTTCCTTATCTGAAAATATGTTTCTTCATTAATATTGTCATCTACAACAAGAATACCTACTAAACACATATCATCTGGCTAAATCCAATCCAATCCAAAGATTTTCGATAAGACAAGAATCTGCCTTTGTTCTTATTAAGGCTTGATTAATTTGGGTTAGCTGATTTTGTGGGTTTAGACTCATACTTTAGATTTAAATCTTCTAATTTATATTTAGATTAATTTAATTGCATTTACTTTTAAATTTAATTTAGATTGCATTTAGCTTAGATCTAAATTTTTAATTTAGATTTAACTTTTAAATTTAATTTAGATTTAACTTTTTAGATTTTAATTTAGATTTTAGTTTTTAATTTAGCTTTTAACTTTTAATTTGAATTTAGTTTTTAACTTTTAATTTAGATTTAATTTAGAATGTAGATGTAGTTTAATTTAGATTTAAATTTTAACTTTTGAATTAGATTTAGCTTTTGCTTTTTAGTTTTAATTTAGATTTAGCTTTTAATTTTAAAATTTAACTTTTTGTTTTAATTTAGATCTAATTTCTAATCTAGATTTAGCTTTTTAATTTAGATTTGATTTCTGATTTAGACTTAATTTAGAATGTAGATTTGATTTAATTTAGATTCAGAATTTAGATTTAATTTGTAGTTTAAATTAATTTTTAGTTTAGATTAATTTTTAATTTAGATTAGATTTAATTTAGATTAATTTTAATTTTAGATTGGATTTAATTTAGATTATTTTTTAATTTAGATTAAGTTTTAAGTTTTAATTTAGATTAATTTTAGAGTAACTTTTAATTTTAGAGTAACTTTTAATTTTAGATTAACTTTTATTTTAGATTAACTTTTAATTTAGATTAATTTTTAATTTTAGATTAGCTTTTAATTTTAGATTAATTTTTAATTTAGATTAATGTTTTTTCCTCCGTAGATTAATTATTGATTCTATAGCTAATCGTTGGCTTTTCTATTGCAGGTTCGCATGTCAGAGACTTGGAAAGTGAAAACATAAACACACGTTTGCCAAAGATTGAAAATCAGAAAACTACTAATGACATTTAGTACAGGACATTTCTTGAAGACTGATTTTTTTAAAAAACCGATTGTCTTTTAGTGTAGAAAACACTTCAATTGGTGCTTAAAAAAAGAACAACTATCTTTTTTCACATAGATTTAACTAGGGGTAAACAAACTTCTTTTTTTCATGATTATAAGATGGTAGGTATTATGCTCTCACCTTGTGCAAACTCAATGATCAGAAAGCCATGCCCATCTATTTTTGTGTTTACCTCTTAGAGGGCCTACCACCCCACTTCGAAAGGTGGGAACGACCCAAGTAGTAATGGGCTAAATCCAAGCTCTTTTGAACCACTATATAAATTTGTGGTTGCAAGGAAAGTTTGCAATCAATGGGAAGCGGTGCGTGATAGCTCTCCCCTAGTATCTTTACGATGTGAAAAGCCCTTATTCTAAGGGTTGGAAGACCTCTTAAGGGAGTTTATCACAACACCCTCTGAACCAAATGCCCTTACTAGAAACCTCTTATTTTTAGAATCCAAAATCCCACTATTTTTTGGCGTAGGAGATCAGACCTCTAAAGTCATCCCACATTTTTGTGGTTCAAAGTAGAGATAGAAAATTACCCTTTGGGGAATTCAAAACTTGGTATGATCGAGAAGTGAGTGTTGAGTAAGGGGGAGCCAATGCTACCAATTTCCTATGCTATCCGCTTTGAATAAGCATGGTTGGAGAAATCCAAGTGGGAACCCAACAAATATTATCCTTGCCAACCTTAGAATTGTGCATGATTGTTTTCATCTTGAATGAAGAACAAACTCAAAAAAAAATTGTTTGCTTGTGTCTTGCATGTGTGCTCAAAAATAAATCACACTTAGTAATTTGCAACATCTTAACCTTGTAAACCCAAAAAATCCAAACAAAAAAATCATCCAAAATGAACCTATCACTTAAATATCTTGGGGTCACCATCCTTTAATTTTTTGTCTTTCAATCCTTGTATTTCATGTAGTCCTTGCATATCCTCCACTCTTGCATTGCTCAAACAAACCTTTAGCTTACACTTAGGCCACTCTTTCTAGGTCTTGAAATCAAACCATTGGCTATCTATCACCCACATCACTTAAGGTTCATCATCCTTGAGTAGGGAAATCCTTTTGGAGTTCATCATCTCCTATATACCCTCTCTCAATCATTTATCCTTGTGTCTATCCATCATAGCATAAGTAAATCCTTGCATCATAACCAACTTTGGACCTAGAGTTTCCTTTGAGCTCTTACATTCTTAGCTTCTTATATCATACCATACCATTCTCATATCTCATCATAGAGTCATATCCTTTTCATTTCATCCTATTCTTAGTTCTCATATATTATCTTGTCTTGGATTCAAGATTAGAACAAATCACTTATGACCCCTAGAACAAGAGCAAAAATGTTTCAAGAAGGGAACCCTTGGGGAAAAGACTTTGATGGGGAAGACCATATTAGTGTTGCAACTAGTGAAACAAATGAAACTGATGATGAAGAAATAACCCAATCCAATATAGAAGAAGCACTTAAGGATCATAGATTCACTAAACTTCTTACAGAGGTAGTCAAACGTAACCCACAACAATACTTCAAGGCTCTTGCTGACAAAGGAATCAAAGTGCCTCTTGATTTTGATATATAATTGCTCATGATGAATGACCAACCTAAATCTATTGAATCTAAGCACCCCAAAACAAACAATGATGAAAGAATCAAAGATCACAGATCCTTTTATCTACAACCTAGTTACAAGAGATCTTCAAAGACATCAAAACCGATACCTACAAACAATCTTATTTTGGATGAGCTTAGAACATTGAGACAAGAATTGTATACTCTCAAGAATAATAAAACATCATCTCACAAGTTCTCCATTGAATATATATGTCCTTATCCTTTCGACCCTAGCATAAAAATGTCACCTTTTCCTAGTCACTGGGACATACCAAAACTTGATAAATATAAGGGAAAAGGAGATCCTAAAGACCACTTAAGAGAATTTTGTGCTACTACCATGGAAATTTGAAGTTGATGAGACATGCCTTATGAGATTATTCCCTCGCATTCTAGGAGGAGAAGCTATGGAATGGTTTTCAAAATTACCCCCAACCATCAAATCATTTCAAGAACTGACTAATAAATTTGTCTCCAATTATAGTTTCAAATGTTACCTTAAAGTGACCATGAGAAACCTTTTTAACACCAAAAAAAAACAAGGATAATATTTCGTGTCATTTTTACAAAGATGAAGACATTTAACAAAACGATTACCTTATACCATTCCAGATAAAGAATTGGTTGATATCTTTTGTTGATATTTGAATAGAGAAAGTGGAAGGGAACTTCACCTCAAATGCTTGGATTCCTTTGATGAAGCCATAGAAATGGGATTTCAAATCGAACAAACTCTCATCGATGATTGAACTATTAAACTTAATAATGACAGAGATCAAAACTTAGGCTCAAACAACAAGACACATTTTTGGGTAAAGAACAAGAATGACAGAGTTGTTGATGCGAAAACAACTAAAACCTCATCGCCTATCTACAACCTTAAAGGTTAATCTTTAGATAAAAGAAAATAAAAATAAAGAAGCTTCCCTAAATGAAATTTTACACCATTGTGACAATCACTTGAATATGCATTAAAAGAACTTGAAAACAATATTATAATGCTACCTAAAATGAAGGAATATAATCCACAAGTCAAACCCCCATGGTGGAATGAGGATCACTTTTGCAACTATCATAGACATAAAGGGCATAAGACTAATAGTTGCAATAAACTTCGACATCTAATACAAGACCTTATTGATGACGGTAAGATAGCGGTTGACAAACAAACTCCCTCTGGTAATTCTAATGACGAGATGTTTAGAAACCCTTTCCCTAAGCATGACAAGGATAAAGTAAAGGCCCTTGAATCTAGTGATGGTGTAAACTATACTAATACTAAGTATGACTACACCATAAATAACATTAGAGGGGTTCATAGTCATGTAAACCCTTTCATTATAAAAGGCAAAGAAATTGATTGTAATGTTACTACTCACAAAGACACAGTTACCCTTAGAGGTCCTAATTCAAAACTAGTTGCACCAGCTTCACAATACAACCTCATAGAACATTTAGGAAAAACTCTCATGCAAATTTATATACTTGAGCTGCTACGTCTATCTCCTAAGCATAAATTTATCCTAGATAAAGCGCTTGCTACTACTACAGTGCCTACAAAACTACATGTAGATCAATTCCAAGCTATGGTGGGACACATCACCTCTCCTCACACTCTCACTTTTACTAAAAATGTTGATGCATCCCTTAGACAACCACATAACACAACTTTACACATTGACGTCCTTGTCCATAATGTCAAGATCAAGTGATTTCTGATAGATGGAGGAGCAAGTCTTAATATTTGTACTCAATAATTGATCACAAAATTAGGGTTCTCTCAAATGTAGTTGATCCAAGGAAAAATATTACCTTAAAGGCATATGATGAAGAGGAACGCTCGTCTAAAGGATTGGTTGCTCTACCAATTAGAGTTGGACCAATGGTAAAGGATGTGGTTTTCCAAGTCATTGATCTCTCTCTAACCTATAATATCCTCCTCAGAAGACCTTGGATTCATGCAATGCAAGCAATACCTTATACATACCATTAGTGCATTAAATTCCCACACAATGGTGTTGAAATCACAATACAAGGAGATCCAAACCCTTTCATGTATTGCCATAATCTAAGTCCTAAAACTGAAATCACAATCCCTAGCAATTGTGAAGCACCTCCTTCTCAAGCATATGTTGATCTCGAGTCCTTAAAAGCATCCACCTCAAAATCCAATGAAGCTGAGATCAAAATACAAGTGAAAGAACAAGGAGTAGGGGAATATACCATAGATCATGCTCTTTGCCTTGGAAATCTACCTTTATCTCCCCACATTTATGGCAAGCCACATATGACTAAGTCATCCACTCCATTTATAGCACCATCAAGCACCGATGTCCAAATCTATAATATCGGATGTGGAGAATACCATATGGATAATTTACCAGTAAAAGACACTATTAATGTCATCAAGAAGGGTCAAACTTCCAACAATGATATCAAGACAGCTACAAAAGGAACAAAATAGATGGTCATGCTTGGATTAAAACCCTTTGGGATCTTGATGATACACCTACCTTTTCCATATCTGCTTCCACTCAAGCTTTTCATATCTATGATAACCCCCTATTTGACCAAAACATCTATGATAACCCACTCTTTGATCATGACCCTGCTGAGGATATCCAATCATCATCCTTCCATCCCACCTGCCCTAGGCTAGGATATGAATCTCCTATTGTTGCCTCTACTGAGCCATCTTTCTAAGTCATTAAGGATGTGCAAGCTTCCTTTGACGTTAGCAGTACCAAAAAGGATAGCCCCAAAGACTCTATTGATGGCATCGCTACTCTCATTCATCCACTAAACATTCATGTCACTTCGCCCATTTCATCCATCTCACTCAAGTCCACTCATATCATAGACATGGATCAACAAGTTATATCTCAAGAAAAGAATAAAGGAAAAGCTCTAGTGAACGAGCTATCTTTAAAAGGAGATCAAAAATCAAAAGATATAATGCAAAGAAAAGAAGATCAAGACAAGTCCTCTAGCCAGAATAAAAAGCTATTGGACAAATCAAAATCAAAATAAGATCAAGACAAGTCCCTTAGCCAAAATAAAGAGCTATTGGATAAATCAAAAATAAAAGAAGATCAAGAAAATTCCCCTAGCCAAAATAAAAATTTATCGGACAAATAAAAAATAAATGTCAAAAGTAAAAGCAAGCAAACGTCAATCTCCAAGTATGCCTCTCCATCAAAAATCACTGGGGGAATTTTTCAAAAAAAAATCAAAAAAATTGCTTGTTGATCCAAGGTCTGCATCCACATCACTCTCACTCATACCATTTATTCCATTCCACCCATCCATGTTCACATATCTATTGTATCACATCATTGGTGATGTTTTTCAATGTACTTTGATGATGACCCCTTCACGTACTATAACCCATCAATCACCCAAGCTCATTTTCGTCTAAAGCCTGATGGCTCGCGTAGTGTGCACATTAGGGATCATACCATAGCCTCTTTCATTCGCCACATCTATCATCCTTCATATTTTCCACTTGTACTCCTCATCCCAATTAGGTCCTTTCATCTAGCATGGGCATCCACACATGATCGGGGCATCGTCAAGGCAATCTATGGATCTAGTGTCTATCAATTATATACCTAGCTTCAAAAAGCTAGGAAAAAGTCTTTAAAAATTTGCAAAAAAGATGAAAAAAGTAAAGAGAAATCAATTCGTTCAATGGTAAAAACCACTTCAATGGTGCCTTGACAAGTACCATGGTGAAAACCAAGAAATCAACGCCATGTGTAGAGGATTTTCTCCTCTTTCCTTTGGAGCTCTACTTGATCTTTTCATCCCATTTTCATTCATCCTCCACTTCATAATAGCCTTTCCACACTCACCATGGCTTGTGAATTGTTTGACATTCCCCTTACTTGCTCACTTTGCCATGCGTACTAGGTTGGTCCTATTCCTCACTAGAGCATTTCCTCAACGTTAGCTATGGATTGGGACACTCAACATCTCGCGATCAGAGAAACTACCCTATATGTATATCTTCTTGCTTGCGATTCGTTTCTTTCCATCGTAAAATATCTTGAAAAAAATCATAAAAATGTCTTGAAAAAATCCCTAAAATTCATAAAAATGTCTTGAAAAAATCCATAAAAAATCATAAAATGTCCTAAAAATTTCCATAAAAAAATTATAAAATGTCTTAAAAATATCCATAAAATTCATAAAATATCTTGAAAAATCCATAAAAATGATAAAATGTCCTGAAAAAATCCATAAAAATCATAAAATGTCCTGAAAAAATCATAAAATCATAAAATGTCCTAAAAACATCCATAAAAATAATAAAATATCCAAAAAAATCCATAAAAAATCATAAAATGTCCTAAAAAAATCCATAAAAATCATAAAATGTCATGAAAAAATCCATAAAAGTCATAAAAAGTCTTGAAAAAATCTAAAAAAATTAAATATTCCAAAAAATCAAAAAAATCAAATATTTTGAAAATTAAAAAAAAAATCCAAAAAATCCAAAAAAATCACATAACTTCAAAAAAATTCCAAAACAGTGACACTTTTAGATCGCCACACAACTTTGAACTTCAACAAAATCAAAACACACCATGATTGACAATTAAGCAGACATTGCAACATGCCTATCAATCCATCTTTCAGATCCAACCAAATGCATAAACTATAACAAAAATCAGTTCTATATTGAAGCATGATGCATGTGTGTTTGTTGATCTTTGATTATTTTATGATTTTTATCTTTGGTGGCATGTCTTTTAGCTTCTCGAGGATGTCTTGGACTAGAGAGGTGAGGATGGGGCATGTTCACTTGTTTTTTGTATGTGGATTGTTCCTTATTCATAGGATGACTCGTCTTAAGACATGGTTATTTAAAACCATCGAGGACCTATGAGTCTAGTGTGGATGTGAGCATTCCTTGTTTGATAATGTCTTCCATGCAATAAGTATTCAGGTCATCTAAGGTCCTTATGCCTAGATGCTTATACTTCACTACTAAATAAAAATGCAAATAGTATTCAGGTCATCTAGATGTTCATGTTATCTAGATGCTTATACTAATTTGCGACAAAATAAGCTCTATGATGATAAAGCATTGTTTAAAGCACAAGAAGCTTCATCACCTCCTTTTTCTTCATATATTTTTTTTCATCTATCATTTCTTTCATCACCTTCATTTCCTTCATATCTTTTTTCATCTATCATTTCTTCCATGTCAACCATTTGCTTCATCATTTCATTCTCTTCATGGTCCTTATTTCAAAGATTAATCAATCATTTTATCCAACTGATATAGGTCTTTTAATCCAAATATCAAATTAATCAACTTGCTTCTTAGCATGGGACTTCAATACTCTCTAATCACTCAATCTACTAATCAATCATTGTTTTGTTCAATTATGCCCATCAACTACGCATTTTCATCAAATGTACATCTCTGCTTAATCACTCACGCAATATCAATTATCAAATATTCTCCTCGTGACCTATCGAGAGATTAATCTTATCACAACTTGTTTGATCAATCTCTCAAGGGGGCATATCATCATCCTTACTAGGATATCCCTGGGGCATGTATTAGTTAATCAATCTTTTTTCTTTGAAATAATGTGACAAGCTACATTGTCATAAAGAGGGGAAAAATGTAGACACTCAAAATTTGTCCTCACAATTATCCTATTTTTTATATATATTAATTAAATGGATATTATTATCTGTTTAATTAATTCATTTAATATCTTTCTTCTATTCACTCATTAATTCACTCAAATCATTAACATATTATAAGCATTTATGCATTCATAAGCATTTAACCATTTGCATAATCAACCATTTATCCATTAATCATTTCATATTACTCCATTTGTATAATCATTTAATACATAAAATCATTTAATCCATTAAATAATTCATAAATTCACTTTTAATCCTAAATTCCTAAGCCTTCATCATATCATAAAGTCACTCATGTATCTCTCCTAGTTCAATCAATTGCATTTGATTCAAGAATATGGGATAATTATTTATTTCTCATCTCATGCTTTTTATCCCACATCTCTCCCACAACATGAATCCATTGTGTGAGGACATCTATAAAAAACCTTCTCTTCTCACCAAAAAGCATATTTGAAAGACACATTATCAATCCTCTTTTCCATTCATCACAACTTCTTGTTGCACTTGTGCTCGTAAAAGTTTGAGAGCATCAAATACATAAATCAAGATCATGGTGAATAGGAAAACAATGGAGCTGATTTTCTTTTGAAGGCATTTGCTTTAGTTTTTGCATAGTTTAGTTTGCATTTTGCATGTGTTTTTATTTAAGAAATGATTCATTGATGTTATGTTGAAATATTGATTTTGGGTTTGATAGATTAAATCAATATTTCAATTTTTAGCATCTATAGTAAGTGTAAAAGTTTCTACCTTTATTGGAAGGGTACACCCCAAAGGATTGACAAATTGGATTGTCAAATGTGCCTATTTGTTTCCATTTCAACAAATGAAAGATCATACAAGTTTGTTTTCATCTATGTGCATCAACTTCATTATACTTTCTCTCTTTTCATCTATGTGCACATAGATGAAAAGAGGGAAATTATAATGATGTTGGCTGGACTAGTCTTAGAGTTATATTTTAATATCATAGTGTTTGAATGTTGATTTAGAGGTACAAATCTAGAACAACCACTGCCTTATTTCATATTTTGTTCTGGAGGGACAATTCCTTGAAGATGAATGATGTGGTTCACTATAAATTGCTGCAAATAGATGAAAAGAGAGAAAGTATAATGATGTCTGCTAGATTAGTCTTAGAGTTATATTTTAATATCGTAGTGTTTGAACATTGATATAGAGGTACAAATCTAGAACAACCACTACCCTATTTCATTTTTTTTTTTGGAGGGACGATGCCCTGAAGATGAATGACGTGGTTCACTATAAACTTGGAACAATTGAAATATTTTGATCCACTATAATCTTTGAAGAGGTGAGAAAACTATGAAAGCTATAGACAAGTGATATTTGTATAGATAATAGTGGGTGTGGAGCATTCACTTGATTTTTTCGTCACCAAAATCGCTTTGAAATTCATGTTGTGTGCAAGTGGTTTTCTATTTTAAAACTACAAAACAAAAGGAAATGCAAAAGAGAAAACATAAACAAACACTCAAGATTAGCCTAATTTGAATCCAAACAAAACAATAAAGAAAAATAAATTTTATACCTTGCTTGGATTGATGAGTTGGTTGGCCCTTTGATGATGTTTGGTTGTATGCTCCTTTGATGGCAAGTGAATGCAATAATGAAGGTGGGTATTGTGATGAAGATGGTAGATGAATGCAATAATGGTTTCAATGGCTGCAATATTGGAGGATGCAAGTGCAAATGATTTAGTTGAATGCTTTGAATGCTTGAGAGTGAATACAAAAATGATCAAAATCTTGTTTAAACTCCCTAATTTGAGACCAAGTCTTCCAATTTAAAGAAGAATGGATGGCTAGGATTTAGCCATCATGGATAGATGAAGGGTTGTGGTGAGTTGAGGACTCACAAATCCTCACATATTGCCATGTGGAATGTGAGGTGTGAAGAGGACAAATGACATGGAAAATGACATGTGAGGTGGAGGTACTTGCAAGTACCTTGGGATTGGGGGAGAATTTCCTCAAAAAAGAAATCCTTGTCGCCATATGAGGTTGATGGTGACAAGTGAGGAATTTTAGAAAGTCCTCTCTTGTCACCATGGGGATGAGAGAAGTTGTTGGATAAATAGATGTGAATTTTAAATTCACATGTTTGGAAGTACCCTATGGATAAGACAAGGTCCTCTTAAAATAGGTCCTTGTCCCATGTGACTGATGTGACCTATGAGAGATTATGGGGAAGAGAAATGCATGAGATGAATAAATGTAATTTAAAATTCCATTGGAAAGGACATGGGGATTGTAAATGGAATTAAAAGTTCCATTGTGTTGGAAGAATAAAATGGAATTAAAGGGGAAGAGTTGACTAAATGGGGCTGATTAGACTAGTTGATGAAGGATTAGAAGAGGGTTAGGTGGCTAACGATGATTAGGAGCCAACTTGCAAAATTTGGAGGATGTGACACATCCTAATCATGTATTAGGGATGTGTGTACATCCCTAATAATGGGATTAGGAGATGAGTTAGGATTAAGTGTGGATTAGGATGGATGTGACATAAAGGGAATTAAATAAAGTGGATTATTTATTTAATTATTCGGAAGAAAGGGATAAAGGGGTAAGGTATTTAATTATTTAACTAAATACCTTAGGGATTTAGAAGACTTTAGGGATACTAATCAAATAATGACAATATTATTCAATTAACATAGGTAGAAGGATATTTAGATGAAAAGAGATAAATTTGACTAAATGTAAGTCGTCAAATTTAGGTGTCTACACATGTAAACTCAAAGATCTTTAAAAAAGAAGGAAAATTGCAAACCCTTATAGGATTGGAGTTAGCTCACCACTAATAAGTAATTTCTTCAATTAAATCATATTTTCTATATTCTTTTTTTTTTCTGTTAAGGGTTTGCTTTTATTTTTTGTGTTCTTTGTTTGATTTGATCATCACATAAAATGGCTTTTCTCGCTACTTTGGTGCCCTTGCAGGGTGTGTAGCCAACATAATCAAGAATGCCCAATTCATAATCAATGTAACCACCTATCATTTTCCAGGTAGTGATGGAAATAACACACTTCTTGGTTGTTTATATTTTGTTTCTTGTGAATTTGGTTGGAGAAATTTTTTTGTTAGGATAAATGATTTTTTTTGTTTGAATAATCTATGGGGGATTTTACAGGAGGAATCAAGGGTTTTGACAAGGTGTTATGGGCTGCCAAAGAAAACAAATGGGGAAAATATACATATATTCAGTTCACCTACCATGACTATGATGGTGAACAAGGTCAAACAAACTTAAAAAGCATAGATCAAAACCTTAATAGTAAAGTGGGGGCTCTAAAATATTCATCTTTATGATGGATATGTGAAGGGTATGTCTAGATGACATGTCTTTTATATTTTTATCATTAATTTTTGGACCTTGCAATTTTCTATGATCCATGTTTCTATGGAATGAAACAAAAAGTCAATTGCAAAAGAGGGTAACATGTCATTAGAAAAATGTCACTGTGGTTTCATACAGATAAGCATTTCGTTCTTTTAGAACATCCATTTTTAAATTTCCAGAAGCTCTTCCTATCATTCCATTCTTATTTATTCCACTCCAAAAAGAGGAAACAATTTAATTGAATTCAAGCTATATAGATTCAATACCCTAACGCCTTTGAAAACTCAACTTATTTCCAAAACAAGAAGATAAAAACTACCAACTGGTCGAACTATGAAAACAATGTTTATAGGAATGATTTATAGTACCTTTGTTATTTCCTATAGACTGTATGCCTTATGCTAAGATTAGAACCCTGTTAAGCTATGATCTTTCTAAAGTTGAGAAAGTGGAGAGTAATATTATGAAGATTGACCTAGGAAGAGATAACAAAAGAGTTAATTTAGGGTTAAAAAAAGAAAATTTAAGGCGGTCTTGTAGAGGCTGAGAGAAATTGACCTGGGCGTGTACAAGATGGAACCAGTGCAAATGAATTACCTCAAGATTCTGTAGAAATGCTCTCAATGCTCTCTTTTTGTCAATAATCAAAATGCATTGACAAGGAAGATATTTTTGACACCAATTCCCATTCACAGGTACATGCATGAAGAAGGCAGAAGGCGACAAACAAGAGTAAATGCAATGCAAAGGGTACACAACTCCCATCCATAGTAAATGTATGAATGGATGATCAATATCTCTTTGATGGTCTTGCATCCTTTCTCCTACAATAATAACCGTCGATTGAGAAAATGGAGCCGAAAAACTTCATTGAGGGAATGGTGATGAATTAAATGCAAGTGGAATTGTTTGACTGCAGATTTTTACTACATTGACCTACCTACCTCTCTTTAAAGGATCAAAAGTTTTCGATAACTAAACTACCTTGCAAGGCGCCTCTATCTTTTGTAGCTATTGATAGACAAAAAGATCTTGAAAAGCTCAAATAATAACATTCCTTTGGCGTAATAAAATATAAAATTAATGGGTCTATTATTTTGAAATAAGTATAATATTATATAAAAATGCAGTATTTAATATAAAATAAAATTAAAATTATTATAATTGATATTTTCTATATCATTTTTGATATTACAAATAATTATTAATATTGTTACATTAAAAATAACTTTCTTTTCAACATATTCATAAAAACTCTTATAATATAAATGAATAAAATTGTTATAAATTAACAAGAGTTGTGCACCAGCTGGAGTCCCTGCCTTAAGAAATTTTGGGTGTATGAGAATGGTGTTGATAGCATGAAAATGATATGGTAGCTAAGTGCTAGCATTCCAATATTCACATGGGAGGTCCAAGGTTAGAATCTTGGTTAGTCCTAATCACTCGTTGCCTCTCTACTTTTGAATTCAGTGCTCGATAATCTACACATCACAACAAAATCCAGTCACAAAATGAATGGAAATAGAAATGGTAGCCTCTAGGCATGTATGAATTCTACACTAATCAGTTTTGAATTAAAAAACTACAACTTTTTTCCAAGTGTGTTGACAATTTAACATAGTTATTTCAAATATCAGTGCTGTATGTGAAGACAATTATGTAAATTACCATTATAGATTTTTTCATTGGCCAAAACAAGTACAGGACAAAATAAAATGTTTGTTCATGGAACAAACTGAAGGGAGCAATTTTCCCAATTCAAAACTATGTTTGTTCATGAACAAGGTTGTTCAATCTTTAAACAAAATCATGTTTTACAAATAAAAATTTAACATAAATCCTATGCTAGTGACATTAATTGCAAGTTCAATCATGGCTTGGAAACTTTGCATAAGTAAATGAAATAGCAGTTTGATTTATCCTTACAAACAAGAAACTATCCAAAATACAATTGTTAAGCTGAGAATTATAAGATAGCAATTTCAAAGTATAAGATAAAAAAGATTAATGGTCATGTAATAAAAATGAGAATGATGGGTACCAAAAAAAAAGGAAATTGATAGAACAAAGGCGATGCAACTGCAAGAAGACCGTAGCAGAATAACTTCATCTATACCATAGAAAGCACCCATTTGGAGGCAAGGACACAACTCAAATTTTTGTAAATAAATAAAAGAATTTGTAATTAGTAGTTAAACATGAAAATCTAATTGCCTTTAGTTGAATTATAGGTTGATGACAAGTTGCTTTGAATTGGAACAAGAGGAAAAAAAATACAAACAATTGTTGAAGCAAAGCATGTATCTAAATACTATTCAAATTTTATATTGAATTAGCACAGTATAACAATGTTAAATATCTATTAAGTTTTAACATGGTTTTAGGTTAATAACAATTTAGAATATTAGAATAACTGCAATGATATGAATTACTCTTCTTAATTGTGTTGGCATAGCCAAGGCACATGACCTTTTTGACAGAATGCCTCAAACAAATGTGTCATTGTGGACTACAATGGTTGCAGAATATGCACAATGGTTTTGTTGAGAAGGCTTTAGAATTTTTCAAGCAAATGAAATTGTCAGGTGTAAAGCCAACTTCCACAACCTTTGACAACATCCCCTCTGCCTGTGCCAAAATGGGCTTTGGAACAAGGTATACATAGACATCAAAGTATAAAGGGAAGCGATGTTTTAATAGATGTTAAAGTTGCAAGTATCCTCATAGAAATCTATGCGAAAATAGCAAGCATAGACAAGACACATGTTGATTGTTTGACACAATGCCTCAAAGAGTTGTGATCTCATGAAATGCCATGATTGCAGGATATGCCCAAATTAGATTTGTGGAAAAGGCTTTAAAAGGTCATAGCATCTACAGACTAGAACATAAACAACCTATCAGTTGTGCACATAAATAACCTAAAATTGGTTAAATCCTTGTGCAATCCTTAAGAATACAGGGTATACTCGAGCTTAAACAAGCCAAGAGCATAAATGAACTGAAATAGTCACAGTCCAAGCCAGACACATGTTTCTTAGATACAAATAATTTCAAAATAACCCAAATGCATAAAAACAAAAAGCATATTTTCAACTTTTTGGGAGCAAATGCTACGGAAATAGAGATAGATATAAGATTGATGAAAAATACTTCCCAGTGACAATCTCACCTCACACTAATGAGACTGTTGGACTTCCACCATTGGCAAGGCTTAGGTGATGCCTCCTAGAATTTGGTGCAATTTATGGTCACCCAAACTGCCTTTTTAAGGCCATGATCTTGTATACCCTATTGTAGAACTCCAACAACCAAGCATGAACTAAGGTGGCTAATAATCCAAAGCTTAGTTTGATCCCCAAGACTCAAAATTTCAAAATAAATAATATTTAATTTTATATTAAAGGCAACACTTGGTTTGAACCCTTAGACTCACCAGCTCAAAATAGGTAAAATTGAATTTCACATCAATAATACAAAAATGGCTATAACTATAATGCAACATGAGTTTTTTAGAATTTTAACAAAAAAGATTCATTCATTACCTTGGAAAATAAATATTTATAAATTTATCTGAGGAAAAGGTGATCTTTCCTAAGCTTTTCAAGTCAAATTACAAATAATAAAGCATTGTGTGTGCTTCAATAGATCCCTATCCAAAGGAAATGTTTATTTCTTCATGGTTCCCACAGTTTTAAATTCAGATGGAATGTGTAATTAGCACTCTCATAGACACAAAACATCAAAAGTTTGAGGAAAATAAAGCTAGACAAAGGGAACGAGCTAAAACATATACATCATATTAACATGAACCATACACAATACAATCAAAATAAACTTGCAATTACCCTCTTCAAAAAGAATGCACAACAAGCTAAACAAGCTTCTTTGTAGTTTGTGGGTTTTAATTGTTTTTAAGTTTTACTTTGAATAGATTCTTTAACAACTTAAATTTTAAACCACGCCTAAGGTTTTTCTTTTAATTTATATCTTAATGAGGGTTTAGGTGGAAAACACATGACTGCCCCTAAAATAATAAGCCATGCTTCATGATGGAACAACCTACTATTTTAGGGCCACTTGTTTTACATAAACCCTCTTAGAGTAAAGTAAAATATATTTTTTAAAAGTCCTATGCAATTTTCACAATTAGCATTTTTCTAATGTACATCTATTTTTATCTATATACACTATATTTGACATGAAAAACAAAATCATTTTTTTTTCTCTATTTTCAAATGAAGTACATTGTTTTCTCATTCCCAAGCTTTTGCCAAGTTGTTCCTGTTTTAAAACCAAGTAATTGAATTTCACTTATAATTTTGCAATGTTGTGTCAAAGCATGTAAACGATATGCTACCATGATGCAAACCATCTGTTTCTATACATATAGATGAAATGGAAGCCAAAACAGAGTCATTGCATTGGAAATAAATGAGAAGATCTCTAATAACCAAGCAACCAAATATGTCACAAAACAAGAAAATACATGGAATAAAGTACACAAAATATAGAAGGAAAAATTAGCTGAATATAATACAATAAGAAGCCATGAAAGAAACATATAGAAAATTTCATTAAAAGAAAATAATAATTATAGTTCCTTTGGTTTGAACTTCGAGGATTGGCAAATATGCTACAAAGTTTATGCCAGTGACATGTAAAGTGTCAAAAAGGCATTGACAACAACTGTCCACATGCTATAACCACATCGCTCTATGAGACTATATTATTGTGCATTCCTTTGATATGCAATACACGAAAAGTGAAAGAAATAAAAATTCAATGAGGGCAATATATGACTTAGAAAATGCAAGTAGAGCATTATTTAAAAACTTTATAAAAGAATAGTTGTTTTAGCTATAGCAATCTATGCATGATACTCCAAAATAAATATGTTGAGAGTATAAATGTAGTACCAAATAAAGAATTTAAAATAACCAAGTATCTCATGCGACTAACTAATAAATGATATATTACCTCTCCTTGCAAAGCTTCATCTAACTCCTACTTCTCATTTGCACTAACATCTTTTGAATACAATTGCGACAAGCAATTTCAAATCCTGCAAAAATAAACACAAAATTCCATCTTGTTACTTGTAATAACATTGTTACAACTCCCAAGTCATTTTCTTCTAGTATTTCTAATCCAGTGCTAAGCAAAACATTGTTTTTGTGAAATATTTGATTATCGATTCAACTCATTTATTTCCACAGTGACATGAATTTCTCCCTAAAATAGGCTGCCTCTGTTGCTTAATAGTTAATAGTTATATGAGATTAAATGATTTTCACATTATTGGTTTTTAAGAAATGTAGGATAGCTTTGGTTTCAATGCTAAGAGTAACAAATTATGCACAAGTGGAACGTAGGGAAAATGAAAACTGGCCCAAGGTTGACTTGACATCCCCGACTAACAATATATGGAGTTAAGTTTTAAATGGCAATTATTATGAAACATGATATTTGTGACACTTCTTAATAACATGAAGTAATGCCACACACTCTAAAAGAAAAAGGACGGTAGCTTTGTATAATTTACGGATATTGCACTGGACCGCATGACAAGTACTTGGATTGTAGGGATGAGAGACTACAACAAGTTGTTATTGAACTATGAGTTCTGGCATTATTGTTGGGTGCATCCAAGAAAAATGACTAATTTTTTGTAGTAGCCCTTTTATCTTGTTTATGTCTTAAATTTTTGTGTGCATAATTTTAAGTTTTTTGATATCATTTTCTGTTTCAAAATCAACTGCCTTTCTCAGCACAAGAATAGTGAAGGTCAAACTGATCTAGGTGGATCTCGAGAACCTAAAAATTGAACTGTTTTAGATGCCCTCTTAAATGGCACCATGTCGAAGTACTCAAAAAACTGGACTCAACGCAACTTGAACGAGCAAAAAAAGAGTTCATACGTCTAAGTTATGGCCAATCAAAGTTTGGTCAAACCAGGTACAAAGGCCCATCAGAAAGGTGAAAATTTGATCGACTCAGAATCGGTCAAAATTTGCATCAAAATGAAGAGCTCATTGAGACAATCTTGATGCCACTCGTTTCATCGAAAATGGAGTCCATATGTCCAAGATATCACAAGTCAAAGTTTGCAGTTGACTAAGTGTACTAGATGGTATGACTGATGACGTCAGCATGCTAACGCAGCAGGGTCAAATGACATGGCGTCTAGTTGGCGATTGGCATGGCGTCTAGTTGGCGGCTGACAGCATTCAAGTCAGCAAGTCTATGTGTTAGCAACCAATTAGAGGGTGCCACGTGGCACATCGTTTGGGTGCCATGTGGCACCCTCTTCCTCCTCTAATCTTCAACGTTTGTTTACAAAAAATAGGTGGCCGAGGGGTTGAAGCCCCAACATCCTTGCTACAAAACACCAACCCATCCGTTGCGCCACACATGGTGTCTTTGCTATAGAAGGAAGCAGGTAGATTTTGTTGTGAAAATCATTTTAAACGGTTTATAAAAAAACGCAGTGGTGGGAGTTGAATCCCGACCGCTTGGCCTCCTAGAATAAAGGCTTGCCACCTCGCCACGCCACCCACACTGTTATGAAAACATATATAGTGATAGTTTGTATAACCTATGTGTAAGCCCAAAATTCCTAACAAACAACCTTTAAATGGTTATTAGGTGGATTTTTAATTAAATAAAAACAAAACCCACTAACAACCAAAATCCCGAATGAACAAATCAAGGGCTTATAAACAAATTGGATGGTTTTTATGGGGTGGTTATGTATTATTTATAAATTAAGGGAAGTTGGTTTTTATTTTTTTTCTTTAAGGGGGAAAATTACAAATTTGGTGGTTTTAGCCCAACTGGGCTAAGTTTTTGTATAAAAGGGTGATGGTAGGGAAGGATTCAAACTATGGAGTACATCCTTTGATCCAAAATTGTCCAATTCATCCCAGCATCCAAGTGAGGGGATTTTTGGCAAGAGGACTTGGGAGAAGAGTTGTAGGCTTTGTTTAGGTCTTGAAGCTTTGTAGTAGTTTTGAGATGAGCTATGTAAAGATTGCATTGTAATGAGTTCATCCTTTTGATGCTTGGAGTAAGGTCATTAGTGTGAGATGCCTTCTTGAATCCTTGTTTAAGGAGAAGGTAGTTCTTTGTGTAAGCACTTGTGAAAAAGTCCCAACATCTTGCATAAGAAGGAATAGAACAATTCGTGTTCAAACGGATCCGAAGACGTAGCCAAAGTCTGGTGAACTCCATTATCAAACCTCTCTCTTGTCATATGGTTTTATTAGCTTCTGTGATCTTCATGTGTTTGCTGTGTTTATTGGTTTTACTTAACTGTTGATTATGGTTCTTTATTCCGCATTGAACTAAGTTGAATTGGTTAAGTGAAAATGCACTAATCAATGAGCTCAATAGATTGATGGATTGTGTTTGCATATTGGATTTGAACCATTAATTAAAGATCTTGGCACAAATTTGGAATTAAGTAAGTTAAGCAACTGATTTCAAATCTAATAAATGAAGAACTTAGTTGGGTAAGCACACTCTAGAGTTTTTCAGATCACAAACATAGAAAAGATACTAATTAGGGTCAAGGCTCTGGTGGCAGCTATAGAGATAAATGTGACCATTATGAAGTGAAGGAAGTTGAAAAAAACATTAAAATTTAAGACTATTTAGTAGATATTTCTTAATGCAGCCAACCAAAGATCGATGAATAGCGGAGTTACAGACAATATGAGGCTCAACTCAACATTAGTCAAAGGCTAAGGGAAAGAAAAAAGAGGAGATATTGCAGATAGCTTCTCAATCTGTCCTAGCCACTCTAGAGAATGCTCTTGTGGGTTTCAGTTTAGCACTTTATTGAATAGGTGGAGGAGAACCATGAGGAAATTATTGCCATTATGAAGAAGGTATACAAAGACATTAGAAAACATAAAAGCAACTACCTTTAACCAATGAAAATAGGATTAACAAAGCTGTAAAGACTGAGAGGTTCATAACTTTGTTAAGATTGAGATTACGACTCTTAAATTTAAGTTGGAATATAAAGATGCAACATGATATCAATATGGACCCTATGAAAATGGACTTTCAATACATCCCAACAGTAATGCATTTCAAGAATATAGGGAAATTAAAATGTCAAGCATCAATAGCTCCCCAAATTGCCTACTAATATGAAGCTCTGTTTGGTTCAGTCTGTTACTTTATAAGTAGTCACTATAGTAGAGATTATGCCCTGTCTTGGGTTAGTGATATATCCTTTGGGTATCAATGTTAAAATATTTCTAATGGAAATATAATCTTGCATTTTTTATCTATAAAAAAGGATAATGGAATAGCTACTCTGGCATATAATAATGCATAACAATTTTTGTTGATTTTGATAAGATCATTCCCACTATACAAGCTTCGAGATTGGCTGTATAATTTCTATGTCTACATGTACAAATAAGATAATGGATGGCACTTAGAAAAACATATCGAGCATGTTTTTGTAGCAATGACCTCCGAACTGACTGCGTTGGGTGTGCAGTCAAAATCAAATCAACAGTCTGATTCTTCAAAGCATTAAAAACCTCCGTGGGTGATTTGCCCAGCTGATAAACAAACCTCTTAAAAGTCTCTTCCAAGTTTGATTCAGTTGTTGTTCAATTTTCATTTGCAAAATCTCCCTTTTTATGTTTAGTTTTGTGTCGGTGTGCAATTTGAACTCTTTGCATCGAGCCTCTCCTCAAGGTTTATAGACAACATGTAAACATAAAACTTGTTGAAACCATGCTAAGAGGCTTACCTCAAGATTTTGGACAAAGCATCTCATGCACTCAACAATGCTGTTTAGAAAAATCATAGAGTTTGTAGGGAAAATACTACATAACCCTAACAAAGCTTAACTCTGACCAGATAAACATTTCTCAAGCCTCCCTCTTCTGTTGCTGCACATACATGAATACAAAATGTCGAAACATAGACAAAGCATGTAAATTGCCTTTTACAATGCCACACACCTAGCTTTAATTCCATATGCCTTCCATGGAAAAAACAAACAAAACATTAGGGTTTCAACAATGCCACTTGCTCACAAGAACCTCACAACAAAGACACGTTCACACAATAAAAACATTAGAAATTGATCCAAATTTTTTCCTCCCTCCTTTTTGATTCGCTGCAACTACAATTTCTAAATGAAAAAACAAAAAACCACGGACAAAAAACATGCGAGCCAATCAAAAATTTGAAGAAACCATCTAGAAATTCCGTTTTAATAAAATAAATGCCACAAACTATAGGATAAACGAGGATATCATGTCTGACACCAATTCCGAGAAGCCTTAATAGCAAAAACAACCCACCTGAAAACATTACTCTCCGCCTAAAAGAGAGAGACTAATAAAAATACTTAAATGTGTTATTACATAATTGATATACATTTATAAATACTTCTAATCTAAAAAAATATATAAATATACAACATTGACCAATAAAACTCTTTATACATATACCTATTCCCAAACCCAAATTGCAACTAAAACCATTCGGAAAATAAATAGTTTTACTTCTGATTGCAAAGCATGATATTAGGTAGTGCTCCACTCTAATAAAGTAACATTGGAAGGCCCGTCTAAAATTTATGGTTTCTCGGGTTCTATGAACCGAGCTGCAAAAACTGAAAACCCGTCAAAACTGCTTATAAGAATTCCTGCACATTTTTATTTCTTGCTGTGTATTGTGCTCGATTGCATGGTCCTGTGAGATTCTCGCGCAGCTAGCCCTTGGTTGCATAGCGAAAGGGTTTTGGCGCACACAGATTTTGGGTGTTTTTTTGGAGCTTACGCGTTCAGAAGCCGTGGGGAATCCTGCGCGAACAGATACTTTAGGGTTTTATACGCCGGTCTAAGAAATAATATTTGTAAGACAGCAAAGATTCTTTGTACACTTTCGCTAGGTTTTGAAGGGCTTTGCAAAAGGATTTTTTGAAATTTCGACAAACTTGAATCGGGGTTAACCAAGGGAGACAGAGTAAACTAACCCGATGTTACTGGCAACAAATTATTTGTCATTTGTATAAAACAGAATTCTATCTGTATAGTATATCAGATTCTGAATCAAGGTGGCAACGGAGAACTGGGAAGGGATCCAGCCAAACCTACAGACGGAACTCCGGGTATGCTCTCATTGTTTCTGTGCCCTATGAGTAATCTTATTGTTTTTCTTAAGCCACTGAAAAGCCCTAAGAATTTTGCGAACATGCTTTTGATCATTCTGCAAACCGCTCTGAAATGCATAACAACTGGCTTGCCTTTTTGGTATTATTTGTGATGAATATGAATACTTTGAACCCTCTTACCCTCCCGAAACCACAATTTGATGCAAGGAAGAAAATGATTTAGAGGATAGATTAAAAAAAAATCATTTAATGACTTATTTGTCTTTATATTTTTCCTCTGAAATTTCTTCGGGGATATTACATTACATTCAACAGTTACATATGGCTTCCTGGGCTTTTGTAAATCTTCAGAGGCCTACTTGAAACATTGTAACTGCAACAATCATTCTTAGGATAAAAAACTTTGGAACTTTAAACGACTTGTATGTGGGCTTGGATCTCTTCGGAGTAAGTGCCCACCCAACTCACCACTCCATCAAGCCCATAAATGCTCTAGTGAGAATGATGGTCTGACCATCATTATAGAAGGTTATATTTTATTTTTTATTTTTAATGCTGGACATGGCTATCCGTCAGCTAGGCAGACAGTTTCATCCCATAAACTTGCTCACGGCCTGATCTACACTCATCTGGAGAGCGTGTTACTCTAAGTTCATTGTCACTACACTGCATATCCTGGGGACTGATAGAATGTAACTTTTACTCGTCAAAACATTTCAAATTGTTTCTTTGAAAACATTCAGGTTGGACCTTCATTTTCCTATAAGTTTTTCTTTTTTCTTTTATATTATTGTCTTTCAAATCCAAGCCAAATGCTCTTAGATTCCAGTTGTAAATTCCTGTACACCTTTTCTACTCCTGAAATTTTGTTGAGAGTAAAGAGTGGAGGCGCAGAGTTACATTTATTTTCTTTCTGCCATTGAATGCACTATCAAGCTTAGAACAACACCTTTAAGCTTAGATGCTTTTGTCTAATTCTGTACAGATGTGGCTTACATTAACATGGTTGCTCTGGCAGAATATCATGTACAGAGCTTGGCAAGATGTGGCTTATTTCAATATGCCTTCTTTGACAGATTATAATGCTTAACAGAGCATGAACCCAGGCTATCACCATGACAATGGTTGCCTTGTGCTAGGCCATTGCTCGATATTGTGTGGATAGATACATAAATTTCAATTGTCTCTAGTACCACTTTGCAAATATGGGCACAAGTGATTACCTTAGAAATTCAAATATCTATCTGTCTAGTGCACATATGTATTGATTACAAAGACAAGACTACATAAAGGAAAATACCAGAATGAATTACATAAATTATGAATACAAATATTTGAATAATGTCAAGAAGGGTTTAAAACAACTTTGAGAATGTAATCAACACAATGCATGCTACAGTTTGCAAGCTCGGAGTTCAACAATAAAACAATTGAATTTTGGCCTGGGGAGGCGGGTCTAGAACTAGTTCATATCCATGACCGTATCATATAAACCTAGCAGGACCAGATAAAAATTCAAACAGGTTTCGTAACACCTTAATCTAACTTGACATTATCCATGAGCTGCTTGATTGGGATTTTTTTCCATTTCAATCTCTTCTCCCCATGCTTCTTGTAGTGAAATGATCACCCCTGTTTTTTTTTGAAAGTTCACTGTTTGCTGATATGAAGTTTTTGCTGATGGTTTGTTTGTTTGTTTCATGTGTCTTTCATAGTTTTTATTGCATGCATAGTATAGATAGCGTAAAGAAGGAAAACTGGAAATGAACTTTGCATTTCATATTGGAAATCAACTCATAAATAGAACATTTGATAGCATCTCAAAATCAGACTTATTACAAACATATATCAGACCTGACAATTAGCAGTTCAGACCTGATAATGGCTTCTAACAGCAACATAATCACTTCAAACTTTGCATCATTCATCACAGATGAGAAAGCCAACAAATCCCTTGAATACCAGCGCTAATAACCAGCTGCAAGAACTCCAACAAAGGCAGAAAGTGGCCTATACAACAGCAGGCCCAAAAACCAGATAATCACCCCAAAATAGGGCGACTCCCTAGGTAGGGCGATCTGCCCTAGAAAATCAGTTTCCAACCAATAAATACAAACAAATACTTGAAATGGGGCACGTTGGAGTGAGGAATCCAATAGTGAAACACCTAGAATGAAACCTCCAACATGCACAAAGTTACAAACTGTTTTCCGTTTTCAAACCCTGGCAAAAGTAGTTTCCAGATTCCAAAACGATAGCCTTCAAACCTCTGAAACAGCCCCAAATCGTCACCAAACCACAACCCGAAATGGAGCCAATAAACCAACACACCAAATACCAAAAACCCACTTCAAAAATACTTGAAAATCTTCATCTTTCCACTACAAAATACTGTAAATCAGAAACTTTGTGAAGCCCTAGGCAATTCCTGAGATAGAACCACTCCAAATCTGGCAAGGGTGGATTTCTCGCCACCAAAACCAGCTCCAAATGATGAGGGTTTTTGTCCTCAACACACAGCAGCGATATTCTGGAAATTATCCAGCAGCATCTTGTTATGTTGTCAACTCAGAGATATGCAAGCAAGGTCCAAAAAGAAGTTTTATAGAGTCAAGAGGAAATTAGGGCAAATATTTTGAATTTCCATTCCCTCCAAAAGCCAACGACCCCCTTCTCATTAGCAGTTTATAAAAAAATCTAAAATCCCCTTATACCTCCCTTGGGCATCCAAAAGCATTAGGAAATATATTAGCTTTTGTTGCCTTTTATTTAAAAACAATGTCAAGTTATTACACTAGGCTCCAAGGTGCTTTTTGCATAACCCCCTGACCCCTTCACTTAAATTAAATTGACTTTAATAAAATAACTTAAGTGAGAAATACAAATAATAATTAAATCAAACCTTAGTCTTGCCAACACCCAAATTGGAAATAGACACTGCTGAAGTAGCCTAGGCCAGGGCCAGTTACTGAAAGTAGACTTATTATTTATAGCAACTGCTAAAAATAGTAAATACTCCAAAATAAAATTGGCATAAAAATTAAGAAACACTGTGACTTATTATAAATAGTAAGTAATGGAATTGGCCCCTGCTAGAAAAAGAAAGCCCTGCCCGAAACACTGAAAACCACCACAAAAGGAAACTGGCAGTGGTGCTAGCATTGTCTCATTGGCAAACTAATGCAGGAGCATCCAGATCCACGCATAATCCTGCTTGACCAAAAACAGTGATTGTTTGACTTTTGGTTTTACTCTAATTCTGTGTGTGTGTTCTTATGTTTTTGGCAATTCCTTGTTTGGCATATTTGAATATGTTTGGCTGTTCCTATTATTGGTCCTATCGGGACCCACCTTGAGTAGGATAAGGGAACAGAGAGAATAAAATTAATTTCCTTTCTTGGGCATTGTTTTTTTTTATGGGGCCCACTCTTTCCTATGTTTTCTATTAGCTAACTGTTCACTGGTGCAATATTTCTGCTGGCGTGTATTTTCCATGGAGCTCACACCTCCTTTCCAGTTTGTTCATCAATTCAAATTTACATGATTATGTCACAATCAAGAAAATATATTTAATAAATAAACTATTGAAACGTTGGGATCCACCAAAGCCTCAAGAGGCTTAGTCTCTATTTTTGTCTGCTATCTGATTTCAGCGTGACGCACAGAATAATCTTCTATAGATTGGTGCTCACATTAGGATTGTGAATAATGAATTCTGCAGTTCCTTTGGTCAACAGCAGCTACCTTCTATCTTGGCAATATCAAATATATAGGCAGCAGTTTCAAAAGGACCCACCACCTTTGTCAGATACTATGTGAAGGAGTTACAAATCTTTTGGAGGTATTCCAAAATATTTTATTTGTCTGAATCTACCTAGATCATAGGTCCCTGGCAGCACACTTTCCATTCTTCGTGAATTGGGGAATGGCGATCGTGCATGGTGAGACGTTGGCATTCAAATCTCTGGGGTGTCTCATCCTTCAGGTGGCTGTCTTCATATAAAGATATCTGTAGATGAAGGTGTGAAATAGGGAGACGGGAAATAAGGTCCATCATGCCAATATTCAAGCATCTATAGCAGATATTATTCGCATTACATTGGGTCCCTGTTATGTTGAAAATGCTCCTTGATGCAGCAGGAATTATCGTGGTTACAAACGATGGTAGTTCTATTTTGGAAGAATTGGATGTGGCAGAGTCAGGGGCAAAGCTGTTGAGATGTTGCATGTTGCTAAAGTTTTTGTAGACAAGATTGCCATTTCTATGGATGTGAATTAGCAATCATCTGATATTTTTTGTATTTTCTGAACAAGCTAAAATGCTGGCAGTAAGTCTGGAAGTGAAGTCTAAATTTTTAAACTTGGAGATCATGATAATGAATTGAGTTAGAATGCCTGCATGGCTGGGCCTTGTGAATCTAAATGCCATTCTAGTTTTTCTGAGTTAATGTAAGGTAAATGTCTCAGGCTGATTTCTTGGGATTTCTTGGGCAGAATAGTTGGCACTGGAATGCTGATGTAAGGAATTCCTGTACTGTCATTCTCTAATTTCTGATTTTTCTTTTAAGCTCATGTTGCTATTGTGAGTAGTATTTGTATGGAGCTGCTTGGTTTGTAGCCCTTAACAGGGCTCACAAACCTTGTCTGCATCACAAACCTTTAATCTCATTCAAAGACATTTGTTTCTCACCTGTACCCCTTCAATAACTGTGTCATTTTGAACTTCACCCTCATGCTCCTCCCCCTACTCCCCTCCCGCTTGCCTCTTCTCCCCTCCCTTCCCCTCTTACCTACTCGATGTCATCAATATGTGCCAGACCATGATCCATTTTGATGATGAGTACTGCTGCCATTATTCTACTCCACCCTACTACTACTGCTGCCATGTATGAATTTCTCTCTGATGCTCTTTGGCAAGCTTCCCTTGACTCTATCCCCACATGATCCATACATTATTCTACAGGTACACACACATACGTACACTCACACACACATATATTTTTTATATAAAATGTGTATCCAGCTGTATCCCAATCCATATCTGTTCCCACAATTTGGGTCATTAGTGGACTAGCAAATGAAGAGTTTCAAAAGATGTTTAAGAACATATAGATTATTTAATTATTATATATAATTCAAATTGTATACCCCTTCCCTTGGAAGTGACCCACAAAGATTTGATGAGCAGTGTATTTCTAGTATCTTCTGTTCAACTATAAAAACATGTGTGATCGATTGGCAGATGAGTAAAGTATGGTATGCAAATTATCAGTAGGCATATAATTATAACCTTGCAAGGTATTGAGGTTTAGATGTGTGACTGCAACATTTAAAATTATATTTAGATTTTCAATGAATTTGGAATACCTTTCTTTTGAGGATCATGAGTTTGAACTATAAATTTATGATTTTGTCACGTTGTTTTGCTCATTCAGGTAGGAAACACGTGTAGCAGTTGGATGTTTTGTTGGTATTGAGGATGCCTCAAACATCTTGTCTTTGAAAATATTATAAATTTATTCATTTTACGAGGTTTTCAAGGTCTTGTCGGAATCGATATTGCATGGGATTCCATTTCCATTCATCATGAAAGTGTAAGATTTTTCTGGATTGAATTCTCTTATGAAATTGTTTTGAAGATTGGAAAATGCTAGAGATTCTGTTAATGGTGTTCTAAATCGCTTGATAACTCCAAAGTAATAACATGCGCTGTTGTCCTGGATTCCTATTTCATGCAAGTTGTGCCTGACATGCTTTATTTTATATAGACTGGATGCTAATGCTGGTCTACTCTCCAACTTTGAAGTGATGAATCTGTTGCGATCCAGAGGAGCCACTCAAGATCCTTTGGGTTCATCTGGCTCTGCAACATGGTCTGAATGCCAGGTAAATGTATTTGCAACCTTGGTTCTCATTAGTACCATAAATGTCCATGGTAAGGATTACGTGTTTATTGATTTGTAAGGGCACACTATAGCATCTAATAGGCAGCATTGTCTTTTTCTTTCAAAACAGGTTTTTGATTACTTGGTGCAGTCTGCAGCGGGAACCCTGACTCAGGAGATTGTACGGGAGTTCTTGTTGAAAGCAGAAAAGTTTTCACTTACAAAATGACGAAGCAGATGAGGGCAATGATGAAGAAATGGATGCCGAGGAAGAAGTGGAATAAAGTGCCTATGATGTCAACCATCAAGGGATTGCATATTGTAATTTGTAATATGATAATCTGTTAAAATTTAAATCAATAGAGAAGGTGTAATATACTTCAAAATTTAAAATGGGGTCAAGAGATATCTCATGACTGAAGATGTTCTTTGAATGATAGCAGTCAGTGCAATTTATTAATGAAGTGGTAGAGATGCAGGCCTTTTCAAGCACATAGTATATGTATTTTACTGAGATAGTTCCAAATAAAGATCTTTCTTCTCTTTCCTCCCTGTTCATGCACCATCCTACACGAAGAATCGCCTCCTCATCATGTCACTATTAAAATTTTAGACTGATCTACATATATGCTTGGCTGAGCGGTCCATAGCTTTCAACTCTTGCCATCACCCTTTCTCCTACAATCCAAACTTGCGAGTGGAAGTTGCCGATGAAACCAGTCAGATCTGCAAGGTTGAATTACTATGTTTCATTCATCATCATTGTCAAAGGACTGTTATTCCCTTAAAAAATGGAGAATTGACTGTTATCTCCAGCTGATAATCCATTCCAAAGTTCAATTCTCTATGTAGGAATTGGAAAACCACCTTTGTCTTCTCAATGTTGCACGCCTTGGTTTGCAGATTGATGGGGGCTTCTCCTGGAACCAATAATTTTAGGCCCAGGTAAAGGAAAATTGGAAATCCTCACTTTCTATGGATATTTTAGTGATTTATAAGTGATATTTTATAGCCATATTATCTTCCAGACAGGAGAAGGACTAGGTTTTTCAAGGTGGACCTTGGTGTATGAGGGAACCCACTATTCATGAGGCACTGTAATGTCCCCCTTGTGAGTTAGCTGGTTGTGAGTATTAGCCTATCCATCGGGTTCTTTTAGGCTAATTAGATGATTCAGGGAGCTTGCAGTTCTTGGAGTAGTAGAGTTCGGCATCATTCCATGTCAGATGGGGAGTGGCGGAGAAGGGGGTATTCTGAAGGTGTTTTCAGGTGGAAGAAATGAAATAAATGCCCAAGTCCTTATTTTATAATAAGTACATTCAAGTATTTATTAAAATACTTGAAGTGACTTATTTGTCAATAAAAGGTGATAAGTAGGAGCAAATTTTAGAAGGGATAATTTTAATGCTCTTTTTCAAAAATTAACGGGAGACATAAGGGATGAATTAAATATTTTTATTTTCAAAAGGCATCGGAGTTTGATAAAGAATAAAATATATTGAGTTCATTGTGGGGATACGGGAATATATTTTTGGAGATTCGTGCAGAGGAAAAACTTCAAGAACTTCTTGAGGACGGAAACCCTCGAGAAGTATATTGGCTACAGTGGTGAGAGATCCACCTTGGTTGATGACTGATCGATTCAATTAGAATCGGTGCTCCGATTTAATGGTTTGGAAATTCCAGGTTTGATCAAAGCATATTAAATTTCTTAGATATATCAGGGTTTGAAAGGAACTTTGAAATTAATGAAAACTGGGTAAAGAAAGTAAAATACTCTGATTGTTATTGTTCAAAAAACAAAAAAATCATATTTGAATGGAGGCTATATTTGTTGGAATTTGAAGTAAAGGCCTGAAATAATGGAATTGGCTGGACATTACCTCTCAGCTTTGCATTGAGGAATTTTAAGTGTTGTGCCTACAGGTTCAAGTTGATATTCGGGCTACACTTTATAATATTTGGTATGAATTGGTTCGTGGTGGTCTGTCCATATGTGGAGCACTCATTCCAGCTGTTTGGTTCAGGTGGGAAATATCAAGTGCCACTATAATATAAAATTAAGTTTCCAACTCCAATGAATCCTTAGAAGGAATCGCAACCAAGTTGGGCCAATCATTACTAACTGCTGAAGAAATGAAAAAAAAAGGCGTGGTAATTAGAGTGCCGATATCCCCATGGCTGGGTGTATCTCTTTGAATTGGATGTGCTGTATTAATACTAGCACAGGTTTATGATGGCTGAGTATTGATATTCATGTGGCATTGGGCTTTCTTGAAATCTGAGCGTTAATCTTCAATTATCTTGTGCGTTGCATTCTCTTCTTGTAAAGTTACATTTGATACTGGATGAGAAATTTGAGGAGTTGGTCACAGAACTATAAACAGCTGTGGGTTGGAGTTAAATCTCTTGAAATTCTTTTGTGTCGTGGTTTGGGCAGGAATTCTCCAGAGCAGGGAAGCTGGTCTGTAAGCACATAATTAATTTACTGTGTATTAAATATACATTGCTGCTATAGTTAATGAGGACAGAAGTGACCTGTGAAGCTCTCAAACTCATTCTGTATCAACTCCTCTTCCTGTGAAGTGCCAAATGCCTTTCAATGGAGCTTTTAACGAGGTCAGAAATGTTAAAGCTTTGCCAACTATGTAATTAATTAGCTGTTAGGGTACATATAGTGTGAGATTTGAGCCTGAAACAAGTCTCACGTCTGCAAACCACTTTTGAATCATGAGAAAACAACTTTCATCTGCCGTGAAATGGTAAATCAGCTAGCTTAATATGCTATTAAATGGTAAAAGACAATAAATATTCCATTTGCAGATTTTTTTGCCAATTTGATGGCAACTTTCTTTTTTTACTTGCATTGCTTTAAGTTTTAAATTTTAATGCAAATATTTAAATGGTAAAAGACAAATAAATATCCATTTACCAATTGAATGGAAAATTATATTTGCATGTGCAGGTTTTTTTTTCCAATTGGATGGCAACTTTTTTTCCACTTGTATTGCTTTAAGTTTTAAATCTTAATGCAAATATTTCAAAATTAGATAATATGATGTAAAAGTTTTTCAATAGTTGGACGGAAAATTCTAATTCCATTTGCAGTGTCTTTTACCAACTTGATGCCAACTTTTTTTTCCACTTGCAATGCTTTATGTTTTAAATCTTCATGCAAATATTTTAATATCAAATAATATGTTGTAGTTTTTTTTTTTCATATTTTAACATGTAGATAAATATGATTGATTGTCTTTGTTTTTTATAAGAGTTTCCTATATATATATATAGTTGAATTGAAAAATAAATATACTTGAATTCAGTAATTAATTTAGAACAATTCTTGAAAGCACAAAATTCATTTTTGTGCAATCTGGTATTTCCTTTCATAAGAATCATTGTAGGACCAAATTGCACACTACACAACGGACATCATATTAAGAAGACGAATATCAACAGTACGTTTACTTTTCAAATTCTGTTTATTATGAAAATTCTGACTATTATTAAATATCTGAGTTACATTGTAATTAAGAAAATATGTTTAATGTTTAAATTCTATTTATTATGAAAATCCTGACCATTATTAAATGGTTTGAGTTACATTGTAGCAGCATTTGCTTAATGGAAACGTGTTCTGCTTAATTTTATTTAGTTTAAGCCATTTTGCATATTTGAGAGTCATTTAGGGCAGAATAAGAATTGTAGAGGTCAGAGTTCGAACCTCCGGGTTTGGCAGTTGTATAATTGTCATCAAATTTGATGTGATTGATTAATTGGGCATCGATATTTAAGGATTAAAATTGCCATATTATCCATAATTTTTCTTTGGATGTCCCAGAAAAATGCAGCAATTAGGGTCCTATTTCGTATTTCAATTTCTCAATAGTCCCCTTCATGTGCCTACTTTGAGTTTCACATGTGCTAGCACCATGCATTAAGGATTACATGTTAGTTGCCTATCGCCACCACACAACATCAATTATAGTATTGTATATGATTGTTAGGGGATATCCAGTAGCACCGGCTAATTGCAAGAGGAATCATTTTAATGATGTCACCTCTCCATAACGTCAAATAACTTCATAACAATTGAAGTTTAAGTAATAAATTTATTTTTTCGATTTGAATTTATGTTCATGCAAGTCTTTGACTTTTGATTCAGGTTATATTCGAGCTATTAATTTGGTTGTTGTCAATACAGTTATAGACACTGTTTTATTTATAATTACCTAGGGATACAAGGGATTTTCTAACCGTCCCTGTTCCCATCTCATCTCATTTCAGGGACGCTTTGGATATGTCCTTGGGCTGTCCCTCTCCAACATGTATCCTTTTGCCCACTTATAGTAGTCTTCATTATCTTTACCGAGAACAGGCATTAGTTCACTCCATTGTATGCTAGGCAGTCAGCTACACAATTCAATTAACGCAAACAATGTGTGTACCTCACCTTCTTGTATCTTGTTTCTACCATTTTAATCTCATCAAATAGGATCTTAAGCTCCCAATCTACCGATGAACCCTTTTCACAGCCACTTATTACCACATTCAAATCTCCTTCTTCTAAATATTCACAGTTAGAAGCTATGACCAAGAAAAGAAGATCCTTCTTTTACAAGACCTACATCTTCCTTTCTTAAAGCTTCTCCTGCTCTGTCTGGGCTTGGATTCCCTTTCATTGCCCCATCAGAATTAAGTTGAGGTATCCATGATTTGGCTTAAGCCATACAATATTCTTCTTTCTATTGTGACCATCTATTACTCCCTCAATAGGGAGGAGATTTTCAATTATTTATTGCTTTGTGATTAATATATTTGCAGACTGTCGCCAAAACTGAGATTGTTGTCTTATTTTTAGATTAGAATATTTAGTTCTTTTCGTTTTTGAATAGTGCTACATCTGCTCTACATTTTAAAAAGAAGCTTACTGTAATCTAGGTTATAGTCCTTAGACATGATATGAAAACCTCAGTGTACTCAAAGCGGTTATGATTTTTTATTATTCACATTTAATATGATTAGAAAAAGTATTTTTTTTTTCCTTATAAAAAAGAAAGAATTACAACTCTTAACTTCTCTGTTCTGCCTGTTTACTTCATGTGAGATTAGAGCTACTGTACATGGGATTTAACCGTTGCTTTAATATCAAGCTTTTGTTTGTTTAGTTTTCTGTTTATATTTTAGATTTAGCCAAGTTTGCACAATAAGATTCAAATTTTATAAATTGAAGTAGTATTTCAAATTTTGTGAGTTTTAGCCTTTGCTACAACAAAAAAGCTACTGCATTTTAAAAAAAATTAGACTTTCAGTTGGGCATAATATCAAGTATCTGGATATCAATGTGTAATTTTTTAATTCCGACAATAGAATTTCCTTTGATATCCCTGCTGAAGGAAATCGTAAAAAACTCACATTTTTCATTTTTATAGTATGCACTATGCGCTATGCACTATGTAGTTCTTGTAAGCAATCTTCTGAATTGGACTTTGTAGTAACTTCTCAATTATTAACAAATTTGGTTTTCTTTCAATATTTATGTTTTATATTATGCATTACGATAGAACCTTTGCCATGACATTTATTCTTTTATAGCTTTAACCCATTTTATTGGGAGAGGGCAAAGGATATTTTGTGTTCATTTTAACAAAAATATTATACAGTACCATGGTATTAGCCTAGTAATTGTCCAGCAGGTTACTAAAAAGGGAAATTCAAAGTTTTGGAAAAATCCATTTAGTCCACATAAGGAATTTACTTGTCTAGTGATCATAGATTAAATAAACAAAATCATGAATACTAGAAATAAAATCAATGACATTACAACCCTACTGCTAAAACCAAACTTACTGTTGAAAGTAGAATTGAAAATGTGTATGTTTTGACACATGTTGTTGAGGGTATAGCTCCTTGCAGGACTGAAGTTCATACCGGCAAATAATATATAAATTATATACCAAATAGAGCAGATGTTCTAGCAGAGTTTGAACCGTGGCCTCACTCCTTCCTGATTTCTACCACTGTCTTCTCCCCAAAACCAGCAAGAACCAAAGGGTGCTAATCATGACCTTTGTCTTTAGTGAAGGGATTAGCAACCAGACGAAGTTGAGGGTTGTGGAAAGTTTCCATAGCACGAGGTCCGCGATAGTAAATGTTGTAAACACTATGCAAAATGTTTGCCTCGGGGTCTGCAACATCGATGCACAAATTTTCAAGTTCACCAGTAGGTTTTAAAAGCTGCAGATTCTACATTGGAGCCTCATCATTAGCTGCATCCTTGGAGGTTAAGGATTTTATCTGCTCCCATTTTACAAGTACATTATCACTGAGATCATTAAATTTATTCTGTAGATGATAATTAAAATGCCTACGAATACCTGATACTTGGTAGGTCCTACACTTTCCTGATTCAATAGGGTTAGCAAGTTTAGCTAAAATGTTGGATAGCTATACCTACTGGCTTCTTTAGGATTGTAGCAAATGCGATTTTTTGTTGAACTTTTGAAGGACTTGATTGTCAAAGATCACTTGCTTCAACTTCCAATACATGACTTAATAATCATTTATAGTGATTTCCTTTGAGATTTGATAGGAAACAACTGATGTTGAACCTTGCCACATAGCAAGTGCCTCACGAACATTGTGAGTGGCAACACATATGCATCAACAAAAACAAAACATTGAATTCCAAAACAATAAAGAAAAGCTACTAAAGGGTAGCGAAAGGTGTTTGGTTTTGATTTTGTGGATTGGGAAGGTGGGGAAATATATATATCATAACAAAATACTATGATGTAACTGATGAATTTCATGGTCTTGTTTAGTTTGGTGAAGTGTATATGGTCTCCAATATTCATGTCGAAGTAGCGAACCCAAGCTACAATCACTCCCAAAATCCAGAGTAGATATTTCGCTTGCCCACTTCAATAATCACTCCTTGTGCTCTTGGGACCTTTAACATACCTGTCCACATCTTCCTCTTTAGACCAATACACAAGATTGAGTCAATTGCAATCAATTCCCATGTTAATTATTTTTGTGTTTTCTTGTCTACTTCCCTTTTCTAGACCATGTAAAAAAGAAGTGACTCGGAGATAATAAAGAGTATTGATTGTCACTAACATGTCAGGATTTATAATTGATGTCACATTATGGGGTGCTTATGTGAGATATAAGGGAAGAATCTCCCCAAATTATGCTTAGATACAAACCGTTGCGAGCTTGTGGATAAAGGTGGCCACATTTCATTATGGAATGAAAAAGCCATTCATGTTGTTGCCTTTGAAATTTTTATTTACCCAGACCTTGAAGAAGTGCATACTGCAGTCTTGGTATGCCTCCATAGGTGTTGCTATGCCTTCCCCATCCTTGTGAAGGACAAGTTATCTTGTCACCTAGATACATGGATGCTTACATAATTGTTGTACCTATCAAATCCTAGCTAGCCATGTTTATCATTCATATAGTTATTTTTTAATATGCTTAGTGTGGTTCTAGACCTTCCCACCAAATGTTGTAGAATGTAGATTCAAGAACAAATAATGCCTTTTTTTTATAAATGAAGTTCAAATTTGATCTTATTAACACAAATTTCCCTAGCAGAGAATGTGTTCTTAGACACCATGAATGAAGTTTCATACAATACATAAAGGTTATGAATTCCCTTATCATGGATCCTATTTCAAATAAATATTTTAATGTAAATTTCAATGACGGGGAGAAAAATTTGTAGTGTAATGTACGTATGTGTATGAAAAACATGGGCCCTAGATTTTTGTGGATATTTTTTGCTCTGATTCATGTATTTAACTAGTAAACATATAATTTCAAATATTATTGATGTATAATTGCCCAAGAAGTGATTCATACTCTGCAAAACTCTAAGAGAGTTAGAATGCTAATCAAACTTGACATCTCAAAAGCCCATGATAATGTAGATTGGTGTTTCTTATGTAAGATGATGCAGGCATTTGGCTTTAATAAGCAATGGGTCAATTGGATATTTGAGTGTATATCGACTCCAAAATTTTCAATTTTGATTAATGGGGTTCCAAAAGGTTATTTTAGTTCTTCCAAAGGTATAAGACAAGGGGACCCATTGTCCCCATTCCTCTTCATAATCATGACAGAGGCATTAGGCAGAGCCATCAAGGCTAATCATGATAAGAAGTAGATTGAAGGTATCAAAGTAACAAGAGATTTCACTTCTACACATCAACAATTTGCTGATGATATGTTATTGATGGGGGTAGTTAGAAGGAGAGAAGCAAGAAGATTCCAAGAGATACTTTGGTCTTATGGGAAAGCATCTGGACAAGCAATTAACATAGACAAATCAAAAGTTTATTTCTTTCCAACTACTCAAGCAGAAGAAACACAGATTATCACCATACTAAAATGCAAGAAGGGAACTTTGCCTTGTATATACCTTTGAGTACCTATTGATAAGGGGCTGAGAATTGAAAGTCATGGGACTCATTGAAGTCAAAAATGGATAAAAGGATAAACTCATGGAAAGGGAAATGGTTATCATGGGCATGCAGATGAGTTATGCTCCAGGTAGTAATATCAACACTACTAATATACCTCCTATCATATTTGACACTGACAATAGGTATGAATGCTTTCATAATTCAAAAAATGAGAAACTTTCTTGGAAAAACACAAAAGAGAAAAATAAAATTGCTCTTATAGCTTGGGAAAAAATCTGCAAACCAAAATCTTTAGGAGGAATGGGGACTTAGAAACCAGGACAAACAAAATCAGGCTTTGGGGGCTAAACTTGTTCAGAGAATGATCAAAGATCCTCAGTCAAGATGGGTTAGGCTATTGTAGACCAAATAGTTAAATGTTGGAGAGCCAAAGGACATTATAAGTGTTAGCAATCCACCGAAGGGGTCAAGGATTTAGAACTTCATCCTAAAATGCAAGGCTTTAGTGGCAGATTTTGTATCTTGGGATGTGCATGATGGTAGATCATGTTTATTCTGGGAAGACTCATGGGGAGGTTATCCGAGTATAGATAGTTCCATATCAATCGAAAGCACTTCAAACATAATTGGGGAGCAAATATTAGGGACTATGTCAACTTCCCAGATGGAGATCCAACCCTAGGATGGGAATGGAAAAGATTTGGACTTCTAGTACCTCATAATGAGATATTTCAGTTAAAAGAAGTATTAAAGAACAAATAATTAGTGTTTAGGAAAGGAAATGATATGCTTATTTGGGCGGCATCCAAGATCGAACAGTATAGTGCAAAGGAAGGTTATAACTTATTGGTTAGTCAAGAGGAGAATAATGACTTGGGCATATCACATACACTATTTTGGAGTAATAAAATTATACCAAAAGTAGGAGTTTTCTCTTGGCTAGCAACAAAAAAGAAGATTCTAATATCAGAGAAATTTAAGAAAATGGGCTTTGCAGGTCCTTCAAGGTGTGCTCTTTGCAAAGCTTAGGAAGAAAGTATAGACCATCTCCTCCTAAATTTTCCTTTCTCGAGAAAATGTTGGAGAGGCTTTATGCCAAGTTGGGCTGGATTACAACCCTTCCTAATGATATCATTTCACTATTCCAAAGTTGGCCAATTAAGGCCAAGGATGGACTACTAAGTGGCTTATGGGAAATTAGCCCTTCAACACTAATCTAGGAAATTCGAAAGGAGAGGAATAGGAGGATTTTTTTATAACAAAGCAAGATGGGTTGTGTGGATGCTAAAATCTGCAAATGGTTAGCATGATTCCAACATCTTCATAGGATAATCATTCTTCCAAGTAAATGATCAAAACTAATCTAAACATGCAAAGAAGACATGAAGTAATATCTATCCTATGGTGGATTGGTGCAACCTAGTTGTGTAAGAAGTTGCCCTTTCCCAATCCATGATAAGCAAAACTGCCAAAATAATAGTGATGAAGAGCAAGATATCCTCTCAAATGAAGAGAGTAACCTTGCAAATCAGAAAATGAGTTGTTAAGAAAATGGTGTGATGAGGAACAAGATTAGTTCTCTTATGAAGAGAGTAACCTTGCAAGTGAGAATGTGTTGTGTGTTGTGTTGTAATGCTTTGCATTTTATAGATTGAAAGATTGAAAGATTGAGAGATTTTGAGGAATGTGGGATTATTCACAAACCAATGACAAGGTGCCACTTGTCAAGTTGTGAGAGGGTGAGGAATGTGCAAGTCTTGGCCCATGTGCCAATTTGAAATTCAAATTTGGATGAAATGACATGTTTAGGGGGGATGAAAGGTGCAATAAATGCTATGTTTGACTTGTGCAAATAGCATTTAAAACCTTGTTGGAAGGGACAAGTCCCTTTTGGGGGGAAGATTCAAATTGGAAGAATATTCCATTTTGATTCCATTTTGAATGTAATTAGAAGGAATAATAAATCAAATAAATGATTTATTGGTGCAAGTGGGTGGGTTAGTTAAGAGTTTGGATTTGACTCTAGTTGAGTCAAAAGCTAGAGAATGATAATTATGATTAGAAGTTAATTAATTTAGATTAATTAACTTAGGGGTTTTAGGGATTTGACATTTGATTAAATCAATTTGATTTATTAAATCAAATAAGAAGAACTTTAGGAACTTAATTAAATAATTTGATTTATTTAATGAACCTTAGGAAATTAATCAATAAATATTTTAATTGATTAATAGAAGAAATGAATGTTAATTTGTATGATGCATGATTGTTATTTTTGCATGTCTACATTTTGCCCCTCTTTGAAGCAATGTACTCGTTGCATTGGTTCAAAGAATGATGTTGCCGGCATCAAAATTAAAAAATTCTTTGGTTTTTTCGGATGCCCCAATGGAAATAAGTACGTTAGTACATTGCCCCCTCGAGAGATCGAGCGAAAAGATACAATTTGAGGTGGATCTCGCGACAAAGAGGTTCAAAATCGATGTATGGATGGTTAGACTATATGATAATGATGATGTAAATGAGATGTTCGGAAGATGCTTAGAATAACAAATATATATTATTTTAAGCATGTTAAATGATTATGCAATGCATGTGAGATGGATGAGATGGATGATGTTGTCCTGATATGATGGTATGACATGATTATGTAGAATGAGAATACGGATGCAAGATGGATGCATTGTTAGCATGAAAGAGGATAGAAGAATGAGATAGGATAGAAGGATGAGAGGGATCAACCCTTGAATCCAAGAAGATGCAGAATTTCAACAAGCCAACTTTATTAGAGATGATGATGAAAGATGATGTATTGCTTATCCAGGAATGGGAGATAAAGAGCGTAACTTTCTTTATGTTTGATAACACACATAGGGGCGATGCATCAAGGTATTAAGAACCAGGATGGCGTTGCGCCTAGTGTGATGGACTCTGACTCAACAATCAGATAGGAATGCTCTTGTTCACACTTGACATACGGAAACCCTGCTAGGACGGACCCAACAAAGCAAGTATTCGCCAAGTTATTTTACAAGAACATCCAACAAGCACAACAGATAAAAATATAATGATCATTGCCCCATTCCTTTCTCTCTAAACCTGTTTTGTTTAGGCATCATCTAGAGGTCCTTGGAATGAGCGCAAAATAAGATAAGTCAACAAGACCAAGATAAAGTAAACAAACAAGCTAATGTTCTTCGTACCGCTAGCCAAGGCTAAACTAATGTGGGGTACCTGATGCTTATGTCCATCGTGGGAAAGCTTCATTCTAGGACATGTAGTGACCAGGGTTTTGGTGAGACTGATTAGGTGATAAGCTATTGATACTCCGAGTTGACCAACTTGTTGACTTACGAATCTAGACTTGAGACCTTGACGATTAAGGTGTTCACTTTGGAACCTGCTAAACTTGCTTCTGATTGCTTCACCAAAGGATGAAAGCGACGATTGATTTATTAGGCATGACGATTATTGCGGGTGAATGCGAGATGGAGCGGGTGCACCATTTTGGGTTTTTCAGATATTTGGATGTTTTTGGTGTTTTTGAAATATTTTGAGGCTGTTTTTATTTTTGGATTTTTCAATGTTTTTGGTATTTTCAAGATTTTGCGAATGTTTTTGGTATTTTAAAGATTTTACAACGAACAGACTAACTTAAAGACCTATTCTAGGGGTCTCGGGAGCTGATCCATAGATTAGCTTTGCCTATTTTATATATGCAGAGACCACGTAGTTCGACTGGTGGTGGACTGACTTGATGATAATATGGACAAATGGATTGCCATTTTATTGCCTAAAGGACTGACTTAAGATGCAGACTAGATGGGCAAACGGATTGCCAATGCGACAGACGCCTAAAGGACTGACCTAACCGTCTCAGGGGATGATCAAAGATCAACCTTGCCTACGTTCAAGCTCAGAGACGACGTAGTTCGACAAGGTGGAAAACTGACAAGACTAAATGATGAAATTTTTGAAGATTTTTTGATATTTCGACATGTTTTTGGATTTTGGATGATTTGGATGTTTTTGGATTTTTGATGAATTTTCTGAATGTTTTTGGATTTTTGATGAATTTTTTGAATGTTTTAGAGTTTTTTGATGAGTTTTGACGATTCGGATATGAACAGGTGATGATATCAGTGCTCTGTTTTGAGATTTTGTTGAAAACCAGGCTTAATTTTGATCAATCAGATTGATGGATTGATAGTTTGACTAAGTGTGTTAAGTCAAACAAAAGTGATAATGCACTCGTAAATTCCAGGAAGTTGTGTTATCCCAGAGTAAACTCGTACAAAAAGGACAATTTGGCTAGGTGTGTTAAGCCAAACAAGGTGATGATTTGATAATTTGGCTAAGTGTGTTAAGCCAAATAGAGTGATGATAATGAACTTGTAAACCCAAGGAAGTTGTGTTATCCTAGAGTAAACTCGTGCACAAGATGATAGTTTGACTAAGTGTGTTAAGTCAAACAAGATGATGATTGATTGGATTCGATTGATCAAGATGAAGCTTGATTTGGAACAAAATAGCTTTGATGATTTGATGTGACGTTGATGTGCGCACTAGATGCGACTGATATGGATTGTTTGGATTGATGTTCAACGAAAGATAACGCTTGATGAGGAACATCGTCTTGCTGTCAAAATATGCCATGGGCTAGTGACTTGGATTTTGGTTCACAAATGATTTGACCAAGTTGATTTCACATTTGCCAATGTTCAGATCACTTCATAAGTTGGATGATATACATCAAGATTTATTCTCGAAGCAAGATGCAAATATCTACCCCCAGTGTCTAGTAATGTTTGAACGACCATGGGTGGATTCTTGGATTCTTGGATATGAATTATCTTATGATAAGATAAGCTGTTCAAATAGAGGATTCTCATTCGGATAATGCTTCAAGGCTCAGATAGTGTTGGATAGGATGGGATCAATGAAAATGACCCATGTCAAGATGTTTACCATAAACAAGTGTAAAGTGTGCTCCAAAATTTTCCAAGATCAAGATAACTTGGAGTATGGATGTAGATGGAAAATGGATTGGATAAACGGTTCATGGATGAACGGATGATATGGATGGAATGTTGGCTTCATTATGGATGCGATAAGATGCTTTCTTCTGAACTGGCACACGTAGATGCTCGATTCTACACATGACGCCTGTTTGCCAGGTTTTCATCATGGTACCTATCCAAAGCGCCACCTAAATGGTTTTCGCTAGAGGACGATTTTTTTCAATCCTTTTTCTGATTTTTTTGGATTTTTATTTTTTTGATTTTTTTGTTGTCACCAGGACGCCTGTTTGCCAGGTTTTCATCAAGGTAACCATTTTTTCAGGACTTTTTCTGATTTTTTTGTATTTTCTGAGAGATTTTAAGCTGATGTTGAACCACTTGGTGGTGTTGATGTTGATGCTTCTGTCATAACGTGCCATCGATATCTTGCTTGTAGAAGTTGTCTTGCCAAGATATGTGCACTTGAATGCAACTTTTGAGATTCTTGATCTGTTTTGCTGATACCGGAGTTAACTCTGTCTTTGTGCGCCCATCGTGATAGGGTGCCTTCTGAATCCTTATGATGAAGGGTCTCCGCAAATACATGGTCAATGTGAGAATTGGATATCATGCGTGGAGGCATGGATGGAGTGTGTTTAGGAGTAATAGATGGATTGGTCGATGGTTTGGAACCTTTGACTCTCCAAACTTGGGAAGATGAGCAATAATGGGTGGATATGGAAGTGTGCATGGAATTTGGACCAACTGCTTGATACACTTTGTATGTTGCTTGAGAAGCTTGCTTTTTCCTTTGTGGAAATCTTTGATGGATACTTTCCCCTTTTTGATTTTGCCCCATAGTTTCTTTGACTGATGGAGTTTGATAGGGATAATCTTTCTTTGTATTTTTTGGTATCTATATGTATTTGATTTGTCCAATATGCTTCTTAGCTTCTTTTTCTTTGATAACATTCTTCATGCTTCGATTCAAGTCTTTCTTTTGATGTTGGTCCCAATTCGTGGATGGGGTGATGGGTGGATGAAGACTCGTGACATGGCAGGTTGTAGTATTGGCATTGGTTTCATCATAAGGATTCTTCGTGCTCCCTATGTTGACGTTTGCTTGAGGCGAAGTTGCCCCTAGTATGGTGATAGTATTACTGATATGTTTTGATCCCTTGATTGTTGAGTAACCAAGGCCTTGATGTTTAGGATTGCCAAAAATATGCACTGGTTCTAGGATACCCTGTTCTTGTAGGCCTAGTCCTCTGCCTTGATAATTCATTTGTTGAAACATTTTATTTGCAAAAGGATATGATTTCCCTTGGAAACAAGGTGTTGCTCCTTCTCTGCTCTGTCGTGGACCTTCAAAAGTGTCAGCTTCTTTATTGATAAGATGATTTTCCCTTACAAAGGTAAGTGATCCAACTTTATAAGTGATATGATCCTCCACATGTGGGATGAATGCTTGATTGATATCTTCAACTTGATCTTGTGACATATCAGATTGTAGTGCTTCTTTAAGAAGTGTTGATGCTTCGCTGTCTACACAAAAGTCTTCCTCATGACTCACTTCATAGGATGTTTCTAATTCATGACTTGTGTACAAGCCTTCTTCATGATCCATTTCTAATATGTCTCTACATTTGTCTACATCTTGATCATGTGTACAAATGTTAAGAGTAGGAGACTCTTGTTCATTGGTAATGATTTGAAGAGTATGAGACTCTTGTTTTTGAAGATCATCCACGTGTCCATCCAAAGAAAGCATCTCATGGGTAGATGGAGGAGTATGTCCTATGTGGATGTGGTCATCATTTGCGGCATCTTGTATAGATAAAAGAGTGCCCATTAGATCATTGTAGTATCTCGAGGACACAAATTCTTGATTTTGACTAACTCTGGAATTGCTTTTGCCATGCTTTTGATCACATTCTTGACATGGGTCAATTTCAAAGGATGGATTGTCTACAAGGGGTTCTTGGACATCGTCCTTAGGCATGGGAAGTGGATTAATATCCACTTGTTCTTTGAATGGATTTGGATCAAGTGTTGAGCTAGGGATTCCTTCAATATTTGTAACCATAAGGTCAAAGGATGTTAATATGTCGTTGGAAGGGCCATTGCTAGACCTTGATGGAAGATTTTGATCATGCTTTGGAATACATTCTTGAGATATGTCCTCTAACTCACAAGGTGATGTAGAGACATTTTTGATATGATCATTGGTCGATGGATCGTAGATGGGATCAAATAATTGTAACACATCTTGAAATAGATCACTAAAAAGTGGCTCTTGATGAACGACGATTTGATCAATGGATGGGGTAGACATATCTTCAATGTGCTCATTGATGGATTGATTTTGATCATTGTTTTCAACAATTTTGGTGGAGGGATTGTCAATGTTCTCAAACATAGGATCAAATGATGTTAATGTTTCTTGGATTGGATCATTGTTGGGTATCGTCAGTGAGTTTTGATCATAATTGAAAAGTGACTCTTGGTGTGTGAT